>CM021107.1:629559629-629666801 GCA_007115665.2 Sequoiadendron giganteum
ACCATGTAGGAAGGTTGTTTTAACATCTAACTATTCTAACTCTAAATCAAGACTAGCAACAAGAGCTAAAACAACTCTAACATTACTTAATCATACAACAAGTGAAAAATTTCATCGAAATCAATACCAGACTTCTGTGCATACCCCTTGCCACCAACCGAGCTTTGTATCTCTCCAAATTGTCTCTATTATCCCTCTTCAATTTGAAGACCCGCTTGTTCCCAATAGTTTTTCTCCCCTTAGGTAATGGCACAAGATCCCATGTCTTGTTTTTATGCAGAGCTTCCATCTCCTCTTCCATAGCAACTCTCCATTTGCTTGCACATTCAACTTCACAAGCCTCCTGATATGAACTAGGTTCGCCAACATCAGTTAGCAATGCATAAGAAGAATTACAAGTAAGAGAGTACTTTACAGGTGGTTTGATTACTCTACTGGATCTCCTTAAAATAGGTGGTGATTCACCCTATGGCTCAACTGGTTGTTGTTCTTCTGGTTGATCTTCATCTAGTTGCTCTTCATCAAGCACATCTAGATAATCATCATTTTTTTCCACCTCTACTGGAATAACTTCCATACCTTGTTGTTCTTCACCTCTTTGCATTGATTTTTCATTAAAATAAAAATCTCGACTAACAATAATCTTGTGGGCAGCAGTAACCCACAATCTGTACCCCTTTGTACCTTCTACATATCCAAGAAAAATACATTTTGTAGACTTCTTGTCCAGCTTATTTCTATTCTCTTTAGGAATATGTACATAAGCATCAAAACCAAATACATGGAGAAATGAATAATCAACTGGTTTACCTTTCCATATCTCTCCAGGAATTTTATTATCAAGAGCAGTAGTGGGAGATCTATTGATCGAGAAACAAGTTGTATTTATAGCCTCACCCCAAAATTTCTTCTCCAAATTAGTAGTGCTCAACATGCATCTGGCTCGCTCCATAATTGTATGGTTCATGCGTTTAGCAACACCATTTTATTGTGGTGTCCTCGCAACCATCAATTCCCTTGCAATGCCATGCTCACTACAAAATTGGTGAAATTCTGCTGAACAAAACTCGCCTCCATTATTAGTTCTCTGACATTTTATTGTCTGGCCGTTTTTATTCTCTGCCAGAGCCCTAAACCTCTTGAAACAAGAAAACACTTCAGATTTCTTCTTGAGAAGATAAATCCACATCTTACGGGAATAATCATCTATAAATGAAACAAAATATGATGAACCTCTAATAGATGTTATAGGACCTTCCCAAGTATCTGAATGAATTAAATCTAATACATCCTTGCTTCTGGTAGTACTTCTAGAAAAAATCAGTCTATTATGTTTTGCAAACAAACAATGTTCACAAAAACCCAAATCTTTAGATTTTGCACCTGGGAGAAGATTTATATCTAGTATTATCTTGAGACCTCGTTCACTCATGTGGGCTAGCCTTTGATGCCAGGTTGATAATGAGTCCATCTCTACATCAGATACCACAACAGCCTCTCCAATGTCAGTTTGTCCAACCAACCTATAGAGATTTCCAGCTTTTTCTCCCTTTAGCACAACCAAAACTCCCTTTGTTACCTTGAGACAACTATTTTCACCACTGAAATGATAACCTTGTTCATCAAACACTCCAAGTGAAAGTGATTTTTTCTTTAAACCAGGTACATGCCTAACATGTTGAATAGTTCTCACTACTCCATCAAACATCTTGATTCTTACCTCTCCTTCACCAACAGCTTCACATGGGCTATCATTTCCCATGTAAACCATACCACCAACACAAGACTGATAACTAAAAAACTAGTCTCTGTGTGATGTCATATGAAAGGAGGCACCGGAGTCAAGAATCCAAACTTGAAGTAAAGAGCTTCTCAGAGTAGCAGTTAATGCCTCTCCATCTTCTAATGGTGTCTGAACTTCAGTAGTGTTTGCTTCAGATGCTAGTGTATTAGGATTATCCTTGGTTGCTTTTGGCAACCTACAATCCTTCTTGACATGCCCATTTTTTCCAAAGTTCCAACACTTTACCTTTTTCCGCCCCTTGGATTTGGACCTGATTTGTCCATGCTCAGTATTTTCTCTTTCCTGAGTTCTACCTCTTGCAAAAAGAGCTTCATTTGAAGAGGATCATAGAGATGTTTTCTGCCTTGAATCTTCAGAGATTAAAGAAGCCACCACATCTTCAAAGACCAGCTTCCCACTCAATGTAGAATTATTGAGAGCCATAACAAACTGATCCCAACTATCTGGCAAGGAGCATAGTAATATTGTTGCCTTATCTTCTTCATCAATTTTCACACCCATTGAAGTCAACTTGCTTGTCAGTGTGTTGAAATCATTGAGATGATCTATGAAAAATGAATTTTTATGCATCCTCAAATTATACAACTGTCTTCGTAGAAAAATTTTGTTTTCCAATGAATTTGTCTCATACAGCTTTGCAAGCTTATTCCATAAGTCATGAGAAAATTTCTCTTCTGCAACATTGAATAGAACCGAATCTGCTAAAGATAACTAGATTGTTTCTCTAGCCATGCTATCCATGGTATCCCAATTTGATGTGCTCATATTTCTAGGTTTAGATGCTACTCCTTTAAGAGCTTTGTCACATCCATCCTTCACTAGCAAAGCTTGAATCTTAAGCTTCCATAGAGCAAAATTAGAACCATCAAACTTATGCACCTCAAATCTGGTAATAGTAGTTCCTACCATTGCTCACCTCTCCAATTAGACAACTTCTACACAAATAACCTTGCTCTGATACCAATTGTATGGAAAAATAACAAGTGTAGAAAATTTTAGAGAAAAACAAAATCACATAACACTCAGATTTATGTGGAAAAACCTGGTAAAATAATACTAGTAAAAAACCACAAGAAAAATATATTTCGTATTGATTCTCATTAATTACAGAGTTATAACAATCTCAAATGAGATCTAGCCCCTTCTTAAAAAAAAGGGAAAGAATACCTCACAAAACTATTCTAGCCTTTAGCCTTCTTTCTACTACTTACAAATGAGGGAATGCTCCTCTATTTATATATAAATTTGAGAAACTTAATGCTATAATTAAGCTCTCAAATTTGCCACCTCTAATCCTTCCAATGCCACTACTATAGTCATATTATTGACTAAACCTATATGTGGCTCTCAACCATCTACAAGATTGACACATATAGAGTCCAACTTGATTCTACTATGAATCACTTAACAATTTGCTAAGTCAACACAATATGACTCACTCAACTACATGTATGACACATATAGGACTAGATTCCTAATTGAATATTGCTTGTATGACAGATATAGAATTAGAGTCCTATTTTACTTCACTTTCCAACAAAAACTACTATAGATCTCTATGTTCATTGCCTGTCAGTGGAGAGGGATTATAAATGAGCAGATATTATAATAAAAAAATAAGAGGTAAGTAGTATGTATAAGTCTAAAAATAAAGAAGATCCATGAAATAGTCTCAGGCTCTAGGACCTTTGAATATTGTAGAAGAGAAGATATCAATTAGTAATATGTATTCAAGTGCGGGTTGGGGTGAATATCTTTTGAATGCTTGAGATTTATCAAGCCAACCTTGTTTAGGAACCTCAATGAGTTCAAAATTTATTTTTCTATCAAATATATTTTAGTCCATTTCAAAATGATAACAAATAATCTCCTGCATTCATGAAAATAAAAAGGTTAAAATTTATTTTTCTTTAATATAATCTTTTTAATTTCCAAATAGCTAAATTTAAAGGATTTTGTTTTAAATATTTTAAATAAACTATGAAAATCATCAAGTATTATTTTACACATATTTGATGTATTATATATATATATATATATATATATGAAAAACATAATAGAGTTACAATAAGAAAATGTTTAATGTCTTTTAAAAGCTATGATATTTAATATATTTTTTTAAAACCAAAATTAATTGCATAATTTTAAGTATTTATCTATAACAAGTAAAATTAAGGTTTGAGCAGGGCAATTCAGACTGTTAGTGATAGAAATCTCTGGAAAGGCATTCACATCCCTAATTTGCAGTCAAATCAGACCCATGGTCTCTTTGCAGATGACACCTTACTTTTTGGCCATGCATCAATCCCAGAAGCCAAAATCATCAAGGAAATCCTTTTCGAATACTCAAAGGCCTCTGGTTTGATGATTAATCCATCAAAATCCAAACTGTTCTTACTCAATGTCTCCCCTATCATAGAGAAAAAGCTGCAGAAATTTCGGGGTTTCCCTCTAGCTTCTCTCCCATGTTCCTACCTTGGGATTCCCTTCTTTTCTGGTAAAGTTACTCCTTTTTGGGACAAATTAATCTCCTCAATAACAGGCCGGATCCTTACTTGGAAGCCTAAGTGGCTGTCATTTGCTGGGAAACTTCAGATGATAAAATCAATTCTAAACGCTATACCAATTTACCTATTATCAATGCTCAAAGCTTCGATAGATACTTTAAGCCACTTGAAATTTGTGTTACACTCATTTTTATGGAATGATAATGTTAGGGGAAAAGAAAAAGTACCTCTAATTGCATGGGATAAAGTATGCCTTTTGAAAGGGTTGGGGGCTTTAGGGATAAGAGATGTAAAACTCCAAAATCTAGCTCTAGGAGCAAAGCTAACTTGGAGGTTGTATCAGAACCCGAACTGTAGGTGGGGGAAATTAATGTTTTCAAAATACCTTCATCCCCATCCAAGGGAGTGTATCTTTACCACCTCTATTCTCCCTAAAGGCTCTGCAATTTGGAACTTTATTCCCTCTTGTAGGTCTATTATCCTCCCCCACCTTTCCTAGTTGGTGCACAATGGTAGAAAATAATTGTTTTTGGAGGATGTGTGGAATGGCTATCTAGATTTTGATCAACTCAGAGACTGTGATCCCCTAATTGTAATGCTCAAATCTGAATGGGGCTCTAAAGTGGCAGACTATTTTGATGTAGATCTCTCTCAGCCAGTCCCTAAAGTCAGGTGGAAATTGATTGCTTCTCTTCCTCTTCCCCCTTCACTTAAATCAAATTTCTCAGAGGAGTTGGAAAAAAGAGCTATTGTCTTTTTTGACAAGGAAGATTCTTTGATCTGGACCAAATAAAAAACTGGGAATTATTCAGTCAGAGATGGATATAACTCCCTTCTTTCTTCTCACCCCAAAACTGAGCTCCCTCATGCACTATTATGGAATGCTGCTTGCTTGCCAAAGGCATGGGCCTTTGCATGGATTTCCCCCTAGGATAGGGCCCTTACCGGCGCCAGACTAGATAGACTAGGCATCACTACAACCTTCCCTTGTGTATTTTGTGGGTACTTCCTTGAATTTGTAGATCACCTCTTCTTAAGATGCCCCTTTGCCTCTCACTACTGGTACTCGCTAGTCTAGAAGCTGTGGTGGCATTCAATGATTGGTCCTTCATTGTTAGCCTAATTCACAGCATGACCTCAATGTTTCTGATCCTCCTTCTTTTCCTGCATTGGGGTTGTCTCTCCCTCCTTACTTATTTGGAACATCTGGCTTGAAAGAAACAACAAAATTTTTAGACATAATCCTTCCTCTTTGGTTGATGTTCTTCTTGAACTAGAAATTTTAATATTGGAAATAGTGAAATCTTAAATTATCAAACAAGTCAATAGCCTGAAATGCTTCTCAAGTTGGGATACTCATATATTAAGATCATGGCCTTCAATGAAGTCCTTACCATTTCACGGGTCGGTGTCAAGTAAGGATGATAAATGTAAAGCTAGAAGAGAACCAAAATGGATTCCCCCACCTATGAACTAGTTCAAACTAAACTACGATGGGGCTTCCTGAGGCAATCCTGGAAGTTCAGGGATTGGGGTTGTAATTTCAAACTCAGACTCAAAAGTCTTTAAGGCTACCTACAAATCTATCCCTGCCGGCATAAATAATAAAGCCAAATTAGAAGCACTAAGTTTGGGGTTGGAGATAGCCATTTCTCTTTGAATTAAAGATCTTGTAATAGAAGGAGACTCGATGGTCATCTTTAACTCTATTATAAATAGGAAATCTCATGTTTGGCATCTTCAATACCTCTTGGATAGAGTTCTCTTGCAATTATCATTACTCAATAGTTATGAAGTATCTCATTGCTTCAAGGAGGAAAAATTTATGGATGACCACCTTCCTAATTTAACAATTGATAACCTATGGGACTATAAAGAGCTTCTACAGCCAGAAATCCCCCCATTAAAGAAAGAAACTCTGGACTATGGTGACATATGACATATCTTGGTCTTCTTTGCCTCTACATTCTTCTAAAATTAAAAAAAAAAAGTTGCTTGGCCTCTCCTCTATGTGGTTGGCTTCTCTTGCATGTCACAATATTTCAGTCAGCATGCATCCACCTGTAGCTAGAAAAAACAAACAAAAATAGCCAACAAATGCACAAAAAACCTAAAAAAAAGAAGAAATTTAAAGCAGTTGCATAACGTTTTCGACAATAACACTTATCTGCATTGCCATCTCCATGACACACACCTGAAAAATTAAAAAAAAAGGATATTTGTTCTCAATATCATCTCTTCATCTAATAGTATAGCCATGGAAAAATCTCAGTCAATTGCAATCTACGAACGCAAAGACATACTGTATAGCATTCCTGCTATATGTGAAATTGGTAAAATATCTATTAAGTTTTCTTTATAGTGTTATCTTTTGGTGGTATCCTTTGTTGTTCACTTGGTAAGCCGACAAAGGGAAATATTTCTTTCATTGCGTGGTCAGACTCCTATGCATTATTTTTGGTTATTGTCGGTCTGCACAAAGCTTAATAGGCGACTCTAGTAAAATGTGCTCTCAAGTTTGGTATTTAAAGAGTAAATGTCTTCCCTTTCTAGAAAGCGGTGTGTTAGTAAATTGGGGCTTCTCCTTATCATGTCTTCGCATTTTGGTTCATCTTGGTACAAAATAAACTTTAAATCAAAGGGAAAAGTCTTTTTTGATTCCCATCCATATGACCATGAAAAGTTGGGGAAATTTTTTTGCTTGGATGATGTTGATACTTTTCTAGCTTGAAAAAAGGTGGTGGGCTCTCAATGGCTTAAGGAAAATGCAAATGCCACTTACCTTGAAGTGTTATCCGATTTTTTCACCATTTGCATGGATATTCTCTTGGATCCTGAGCTGATTATGGTGCTTGCATCACAATTCGCTCAGCCTAGTCTTCTTTTTGAACTTGATCTGAATGAAGCTTTGGCTAACTACAATTTTGATGTAGGTTTGTTTCCTATTGGTGGTTTTATTAGTCATAATGACTTGGCTTCTAATATTTCTTGTGGATATTTTTTGCATGTCCTCAGGGCAGGAATCACATGTGATGACTTTGAAAGGACCATTCCTAATTGCAATGATATACATGGAAAGGTTGAAACCGACATCCTTGCTACTGCTGTCGATGTTTTTCTAGCTCTGCACTTCTTATTTGATGTGGTGGCAAGATAAAAGATATATAATCAAGCATCTAAAATACTCTCAATTGATGCATGGGCACTTCATGTTTATAAACCCATGCCTCTTTCCCATTATGAGGCCAGCTCATCTTCTAGGGGTGTAGATTCGTAATTGTGTTATTAGCTTCTTTTCGCTCATGTTTTTTCTGAGCTATGCATACTCGTCTAGCATCTGCTAGACTTGGGGTCGGTGGGTGGTCAAAGCATTTTTCTCTTGGGTTTGAATTCATTGGTTGGGATTTTAGTATGCACTCATAAATTCTTTGTTTTAAACATTAGCTCTCCATCATTAGATTGAGTTTCATCTGACACTTTGTATCTTCTTTCTTTTCTTAATAAAGTTCAATGGCACAACCACTTTTATCAAAAAACTAAAAAAAATCAAGGAGAAAAAATCTGATTATTTAATTATAAATTTTCAATATGTTTTCTTTTACTAATTAGATTTTTCTTTTTAAATGTTTTGCAAAAATATACTATGATAAGATGATAGAAATTAAGTAAATTGAATTTATATTAGTTGAGTTTTATATATGTTAAGTAAAATAAATGGGAAAGATGGTATTTATATTTTTAAGGATTAATATGTAAATTAGATTTGATGCATTATTGGTTGTAAACTCCATAGATTAGATTGACAATATCAATACTGTGATTTTTTCTATCTATAATAATAAGTCCTAAAATTATGATATTTTAATTTTCTAACATTTACTTCAGATTTTGATCCTTATACTTTTGAATGAGCACTAATATTAATGCATGTTTACAAAAAACAATTAATCAACATATTATGCTAAATCAATAAACTCCATAAATTAAATTGACAATATCAATAATGTGATTTTTTCTATCTATACTAATAAGTCCTAATAGTATGATATTTTAATTTTCTAGCATTTACCCCAGATTTCGATTCTTATACTTTTGAATGAGCACTAATATTAATGCATTTTTACAAACAACATTAATGAACGTATTATACTAAATCAATGAACTCCATAAATTAGATTCATAATACCAATATTGTAGTTTTTTCTATCTATAATAATATATCCTAATATTATGATATTTTAATTTTGTAACATTTACCTAAGATTTCGATCCTTATACTTTTGAATGAGCACTAATATTAATCCATGTTTAGAAACAAAATTAATGAACGTATCATGCTAAGGTGTGTAAGTAATTAATTATTTTATAACTTCCCATTCAAGTCTTCTAAAATGTATAGATAATTTCTTTCACAATAACTTAACCCATATAATGGATTGAACTATAAGGAAATGGGATATGTTGAAAACAATAACTCTTGGTGATTTTAAGCTTTCTCTATAGTTCACATCCTCAATTGAAAGGTAATGTCAAGGTCAAAGATCCCTAGCCATGATTAATGAAATGTATAGGCACTCAAGTATTCATTATATTTTTACATGATTGAGGAATTAAGGTAAAAAACTCAATACAATGTGATAAAAATGAAATAATCAAATATGAGGCAAGAGGAACCATAGGAGTATTGAAGGAATCCATCTTAGCGATCTCAATAATATTTTAAACATTTGGTATCTATTGATTCATGTAGCTTACTAGAACATTTAATAATCCCTATATTTTAATCGATCATTATTTTAAACAATATTCATAGGTCCAACCATTATATATTGACAAATGGGAACATATACAAAATATTTTATACTTGCATGATCATATAGAATAGGTGGAACAATACTAGAGACGTGGCCTTAAACAATCAATGGAGTGATAGGATTTAGATGTTCGAATAAATATTTATACATAATATGTAGTATACACAATCCTCCAACTCTATCAAAGATATCCTACTTATACTATTTGTAAAAATTATTGGTACATATTAGAAGTTCTAAGACTAATTTGATTCTCTACACTAATCAAAAACTCCAAATTATGCCATTAAGCATCTACTAGACTATTTAAAAGGGATTCAAAGGGATTCCAAGATAGTTTGTCATGGTTGTGAATCCGTTAATGATATACTTACAAGATTTTTAGTTTAATATTACTTATAAAGTCAACAAAATAGACAAAACACGCATTTGACATTATTAATATTTATCTTTATTCCTCATCAAGGAAAATAGAGAGATCCCCTATCAAATAACTTTGACTATTGGGTTTGATAGTGTAACCTTCTATTACAATCTCAAGACAGTCATAATGCAATTGCTTGATTGATTGAGCAATATCAAAATCAATATCCACCACTCACTATACCAATATAAATTCTAAAATCAGAACAAACCTATAAAGAACTTAGAGGAACATAAAATATTAACTCTAGGTGATGAAATCAGGACCTTTGAGGATATAAATGATGATGTGATGATGTTAATAGTTTTAGAGGTGGATTTGAGTCTTAGCTGTTGTTTTCTATAGTTAAGATTAAATAAATAATATGATATTTTTTTTGAAAATATCTTTATGAGTAAGATATGAAATATTGAGTGTGAATAAGATTTTAATGGCTTCTTAAAAGTCTTGAATGTACATATCCTTCATGTTAGTAGGAAAATGGGGGAACACAGAACAAAGTATTGAGTCATAAGTAATTTCTATGTGTTGTATTTAAACCTAGAATCAATAGTATGAGGGGAATAAGGAGGTAATGTGGACTATGCATATACTAGATAACTAGATAAATATAAACATATAACTCATTTTATTAAACCATAATGTATATTAGATATAACTCCCAATACATGTAAATATATAGGCTTATACATCATGTGTATATGTTGTGGGATTTAACTTTCTTACACTTACTTCTTTTATCACTCTACTTATCCCTTACTATTCCTTTAGATATATCACTACTTTTATTACATTCTTTATTTCCTTATTTTAATATATATTTTATGGGACATGTTTGATATCCTATTAGTATTCCAAAGGATTAATTTTAGGCTAGGATCTCTGTAACCTCTGTGTGGTCATTTGCAATAAGGTTTTTCTCTCTCCTCTAACTTTGTTTGATTCCCTTCCAAATGAGAGCATAAAACTAAATTGTCTTATTTAATGGTATACATTAGCTTTTATACACCAATAAAGTGGTTGAACAATTGAGATAACCGTGAGCAACCATAGCAATGGACACAATGTAATATTTTACATTATTTGCCAACATTCCCCCCCCCTTATTACATTGTTCCTAAAACCATAAAACCTTACAATTCATCTTGCCAAGGGACCCCCCCTTAAGGTTTACATGACAAAACTCGCTGACTAAAAAATATGTATACATTCTTAAGAAATTTTTCCTTTTGAAGAAACCAATTTTGAATCAGATGAAATTCCTCCAAAAGCTCTGAGCTGAATTTCTGGGTTGTTCCTCCATGAACTCCCAAACCATAGACCATAGCTATTGGACAACCACATTCGGCAGGTTGTATCCTCGACCCTAGTAAAGGTATAACCCTTGGTCCTTGACCGCAATTACTAGACAACCGCCCTTGATAGGTTGTCTCCGCGACCCTTGTAAAGGTGTAATCCTTGGTAACAATATTGTAAATTATCTGGGCAACAATCCATACTGAGCTCTTAACCAAACCCCTTACTTGTCTCTAAAAAGAAAACTTCACAATACATGTATCCTCAAATCTTTCAGCAGTAACAAAGAAAAGAAAATAAAGCCAAAAATGCTTCTCATACAAAGCATCATCTAAAAGCGGGAAGCTAACTTGAGATGATTGAAATTCCTCCATCTTCTGGTGCCACTAGCCTCCAATGGATCCTATTACACTTTATTCATTTGATATATTAGATGATTCTTTGGATGTCTCATTAGATGTTACAAAGATAGCCCCAATTTGAATTCCATTTACAATGTTCTTGTTTCTAGTGTAATCTACCTTACTATAGCCAAAGAGAAATCCCCTCTTTGGATTTGGCTTCTCCAAAAGTAGTTCAAATATCATCATAAAAAAATCTCTCTTTCTCAAAATGCATCCTCCTTTTCCATCTCAATAGTCTACATGTGTTTGTGGGAAAAACTTGGGAGAAGGTATAGGGTACACCCATTGAAATAAAATAGGAGAAAACAGTCACAAATAATGAGAGAAGTAGAGTTACAGATTTGGCTCTCAGTACCCTTTGACAGATTTGAGTCTTGATAACTGTCTAATCCACTCAATCAAACCATCTCATGTGTTTTATTTTAAAATTTCTAAAATTGCTAATACCCACTTTCATTCCTTCCTCTAACTTTAATCCATCTTATACAAATTTCCTAATGCAATTGCTTCTACCGACAGTTACTCTTCAATGCTCATACTCTATGGATCATGCAAGTCTGACCTAAATCCCTATCAAAGGCTCTATATATAAAATTTGGTTTAAAAAATCCAATGATGGTATGTAAGATAAACTCTAGTACTTACTCGAATTCATATATTTTATTTAGACGACATGATTATTGTTGTGAAGTGATCAATTCCCTGCAAAAAAAAGCACTTTCCTTTCTAACTATGCCTAGAATAAGGTTTCCCAACTGCTATGATTTACATTTGAACCATAGTTGTTTTATGCATTTTTTTGGCCTGGAAAGATCATGTGAATCCACCAAATAATAATAATTTAGATCCTTTGTAAAACACAAAATCTGCGGATTAAATAAAGTCAACAAGATCTTCTTGCGCAGCCTTACATACTTGTGTAGCAGTTGAAGATTATGAAGATTATATCCACAAACCTTCTTCACTCCAAATCCTTGAATTCGGAACAGAATGCGCCAATAGAATGATATGCACTTCACATCCGGCGATGAACTTCTTCTCACGCTATTACAGTCCAGCGATGAATATCTTCTAACACTATGATAGGCAAACAACAATCATATCCGTGCCAGTCTATGCGATGCCTTCAAACGCCCTTTTCATTTCCCGCTCTAGACCTTACAAATCTTTATACGCTCAGCCTGCTCCAGATCGACTTGAATGGAATCCTATACCTTGGATAAATGCAACCCTTTTGCCATTATCACTGCTACAGGTGCGTGGATCTATTTCGCTCTGATACCAAATGAGAGCATAAAACTGAATTGTCTTATTTCATGGTATACATCGGCTTTTATACACCAAGGAAGAGGTTGAATAGTTGTGATAACTGTGAGCAACCATGACCAACCGTAGCAATGGTGAAACACAATGGAATAGGTTACATTATTTGTCAACACTAATATTATCCTACCTTTCAAAACTTTGTCCTATCCTCAAGAATATTCTAACCTTTTTGTTCTAGTATAATGGATTTTTATATCTCCTTTAAATTAGAAAAAATGACATCCCATTGTACCTTAGCTTGTAGGTGGGGGTAATTTTGGACATTAATTTGTATTAGGAAGTGTTCTACTTTTGGCACTATGGTGGGGATCTAAATATCTTGGATGAATTTCTACGTCTTTCCTAATATTGGTGATATGTGTCAACTAAATATTGACAACCTCCTTTAGCTATTAAAATTTATTCCTTGTTTTCTCTCTTGAATTATGTAGCCACTATAATTATACATTTAATTATTTCATTTATACTATCATTATCTTATTTATTTCTAAGATGATCCTACTTGAAGGATATGCATCTCAACCTATTCCATTATCTCTTTGATTTTAATTATAATATTGGGACATTGGAGGAAAAACTAGTGTAGGGAATTCATATCATTCTTTGAATTCTTTAATGTACTAATGAGATTCTCTAACGTAGAGTGGTAGGTCACCCATTTCTTCCTATCCTCAAACATTTTAGCCTTTGTAGCTCCAAAAGTATGTTATATCTCATGGTGGTCTTTGAAAATTGTGTATCTTCAAGGACCTCATCTACAATAACTTTTATTGGTGTTGCAAGGGGTTGGAAAGGACCCTCTTGTATTTGAAGACAATTTTTTATTTGTTTGATAATATCCTCCAACTAGTCTATTTTATCTATATGTTGCTTCAATAAATCTTTCATTAATATTTTTTTATAGAAGGTCCCCTAGTTGACATTTTTTGAGTAGAGGTCTATTGGAGAGGTCAACCTAAGAGCCAAAAACTGGTAATTGGAGTAGCTAAGAAATGGCCACTAGTTGGATTTGTTATTTTTGCTAGAAATTCCTTGATAGACTTCATAGAGGAAGTAGTAGAGGAGGATGGTTTGACAAAGGAGTGTGCAGCAGAAGGGACATGTTGAACTATGGATGCCTTTGTCTCTATTGATGGGGAAGATGATACTTGGTCATATTTTATATCCTCAAAAATTACATTGTATACTTTCTTTGTGGGCTTCTTGATCTCCTCTTGATTTTTTTTTTATATCCTTCAATTTTGGAGAATTAGTTTGTACAACCTTTACTTTGATTAGATATCTCTATTTTTCACTTTAGTCAATTTTTCTTTCTGGTCTAGAGAAATGGAAGGGAGTAAGTTTCTTCCATGACAACTTCCTTAAGTTTTTCCTCTTCATGTGCACCTTGTTTTAACTTTAATTTCAATCTGCTGACTAGTGAGGCTAGGAACTAGCCAATTAAATATTCCAATATAGAGTTAGAGGCCACCATATATCTAATCATTCCTACCTTGGTGATTTGTTTATTCAATGCTACTATATCCTTATAAATTTGGAGTTTATGTTTCAAGACCTTTTTCATGAAGAACCCATTATAAAACTTGTCTTGATTCATTAATATCTTAGGTTATTCATCTCCCTTACTTTTCTGTTCTGAAGGGGATGTCTAATTTTATTATTTTTGTTTCTTTTCTTCATTTTTGTTTACAATCATTTAAAGGAGTGGATTTGAGGCTTCTTCCATCAAGGGCTCTATTTATAGTGGAGTAGTTGGTATTTTCCTCTTTTCCTTTCCCTTTTATTCTTTTAGATTGTGTTGATTTCATCAGAGATGCCCCAAATTCAAGTCTTCCAAACCTCCATGAATTAGATGTGCTCTATTACTCTAGTTCTTATTTATAGATATCCCATTCTGTCATAATATTTACCGATTCTTGTCCATATGCTCCTTTGCTTGTGAATCTTTGGGGATATTGAGAATGGTTTCTACGTATGATTCAATTTCTACTTCAAATACCATATAAGAATGGAGGGAATCTAGGAGATAATGACAAACACAATCAATAATGTATAAGATTTTATTTAGTTGACCCAAATAATAATGAGTACAAAACCTTTCATATATAGGAAAGGATGACACAATTTACCTATGAGGTTAAATGACAACTTCCTGATGAAGTTGCACAAAGGAGTAGAAAAGTGTCCTATAGGTGTCAAACTTAAGAATACTTGGAGTGTGCAAACCAACCTTGTGTGCCATGTGTTGAGTGGCTTTTGAGGCGAGATGAAAAGTATTTCAACTTCAAAAGGTATGTGCATGAGGTGAACTAAACAACTTGGTAGCCTCTAGAGGTCTAAAATTTTGCATGTTCTATTAGACAAGATGTTGTCTAACCTCATAAGCTTAAGTGCACTTTAGTATAGTGAATAAATTAATTATTCACACTAACATCCAATAACCATAATGCTATAGTAAGATGATATACTTATTATTGGAACCAATCTAACACCTTTATTAAGCTGTTTTTTTCAGCATAATTAATGCCCTAACATTCCATGGAAGTACCCTCATTTCCTTCAAGAAGAGTGGTAGGATCTCTCCATTTTCATTGTACTATCTAAAATGCGTTGATTCCATAGTGCTATTTACTCTTCTGTCTTGATTTGCTTTGGTTTGGTACCTTTTTTTGTTTAAATATTTTGAGAAGGCATAATATAAATCCTTATTTAAAAGCTTTCTACTCATGACTAATTTATCTTTCTCTTTATGTGGCCATTAAGATAATTGACAGTAGGAAAATAATTTATTGTTGAGATGGTGTAAGAATAATTATGTGACTATGTTATGGTTTGTTGACATTTGAAATGTTTTACAAAAATTTTAATGGGTAAGGTAATTTGTAAGATGTTATTTCATATTAGATTATTTTCCTAAAAGTGAAGCACCAAAACTTCTTTCAAGGTTACTTACTCCCTATGACAACATAAATGATTATCTTAGCAATCATTGCATCTAGTTTATATTGAAAAGGGTGAAAAAAGCATTTTTTTCTTGAGAACAATCATCATAATGTTGTTGTCTCACTATGTGTTTAATTGTGGGTTTTCATCTTTGTGGGAATAGGGATAGAGGAATTGAAATAAAAAATAGAGCAACAAATGGAGATTTCATACACAATAGTAAAATAAAACTAGTTCAACTAGAATTAAGAATAGCTCAAAAAATATAGAAAATCACAACAATATGGACACCATTAGATTTATATATTTGTATTAAAAACGTAAAGAATTTTAATAGAGCTTTGACGCTTAGATTTTCCTTCTTCTACGAGTTGAAGAGTTGTGTTGCTCTTACTTCTATTTCTTGTTGCATAATGAAAATGACCACAAAAAAAACAATTAAAACTAAAACTATGGTGGGAAACTAAGGAGTAATAAAATATTAATATCTCTTACTACCCACAAAGTGTGTGAGAGTAAATAGGCAATTAATGCACATTCATAATAAATCTCCCAAAAAATATTCTCCAAAAGGCTTTCCAATAAAGTTGTGATTAATGCTTATAAATAGGCTGAGTTGGAGAGGATAGCATGATGAGATGGTTGAGATGAAATTTTTTTTTAACACTCACCCTTAATCTCAACTATTTGAAAATTGACTCAAAAAAAATCAGAGCATCCACCTTCATTCCCAACATACTTTTCAAAACGTTTCAGCGCAACCATCTTCTTCACAAAAAGTTCTAGTGCTTCAACCTATACAAAAGTTTCCACAGCATTTAACTTCTGTCTGAAAATTTTCAGAGTATTTGCCTTCTATCTGAAAAGTTCTAGAGCATCTGCCTTTTGTCTAAAAAGTTCCAGAGCATCTGCCTTCTATCTGAAAGGTTCCAGAACATCTACAGTTGCACATAAATTTCTGGAGCATTCATTTTCAGCACATACACCCAAACAACTTCTCAAGTATTCAAATGTATCTTTCGCCAATGGTTTAGTAAAAATACCAGCAAATTGATCTTCTGATCTACATAATTCTAAACATATTTCCTTTTTATTCACTATCTCTCTTACAAAATGGTATCTAGTGTTTATGTGCTTGCTTCTTTTATGAAAATGTGATTTTTAGACAATGCAATGGCTGAGTTATTATCACAATAAATCTTTGTTGCTTTATCTTGTTCATTAATTAGCTTAGCTAGCATTCTCCTCATCCATACTACTTGACATGCTACTGAAGTGGCTACCACATACTTCGCTTCTCCTGAAGAAAGTATAGCAATGGGCTATTTATTTGAAGCACAAGCAACAACACTAGATCCAAAATGAAAGGTATAACCAGAAGTATTTTTTCTATCATCTATGCTACTAACACAATCAATGTTTGCATATCCAATGAGTTTGAAATCATCTACAACTGAATATAAAATTCCATAGTTTTTAGTTCCACATACGTACCTAATATCATTTTTCCAACTTGCCAATGAGAGTCTCTTGGAAACTCCATGAACCTTGAGATAAGACTCACACCATACATGATGTTAGACCTTGTTGTAGTCAAGTACATGAGACTACCAACTAGTCTTTTGAAAAATATAGTATCAACCAATGAACCATCATCATCCTTGCTTAACTTTAGTCTTGTTACAACTCGAGTGGGGGCTGGTTTGCAATTCAAAATATTAAATCTTTTCAATACATCACACACAAAAAGGTGGCTATGGGGAAATTCAAGCCGCTAGTTGGGCTTCCCGCTCAGCCATACCAAAGTTATACCTCCTGATAACTTTGATAAGGTGCGACAAAATACAAGGGTGTGGTTCATGAGACAAGCAAAGCCTTGGATGTTTAGAACTCATGAACAAGTGCAAGATGGCATCATAGGCATGTCAGTTGTGTTATGCAAGGCGGCCATGTATGCACAAATGCGAAAGTGAAAAATAGAAAATGCAAAAAGGTATAATTCCAAAGGGGATGTTCAAAGAGGTCTTGTTTCATTCATGTGAGGTGTTTTACTTAGGAAACATTCCATCTAATTTATCCAAGAGAGGATTGATCAAAGGATAGAAGATTCACAACTTAGGAGATGCAGTGTGTCACATGAGGCCACTAAGAGGAATGTGATATGCTAAGATAAGTCATGTTCATGAGGGAAATTACACGCAATGTCATCTACCAATTGAGAGACTCATTGTATGAAGTGGCAAGGTTGCACTACAAACCAAAGACAAAAAAAGGAAAATGCAAAAAAGAAATGGTGCTAGGGTATGCCCCCACTTTAAAGGAATTGCTACAAACCGTTTTGTGAGTAATTGATTTAAAGTAGAGAAAGAAAAAAGGAAAGAAAGAAAGGAAAGGGACATGAGAGCCTACTTGGAAAGCCTTATTCCAAATGATATGTTTCTAAGTGAGGCTATGACATGGAAAGGATAGTATGTCACATGCGAGTTAACCTAAGACATGTCGTCCAAATCTAAAGCTTGTTCTTATATGTTCATGAGATGTTAACGTCTAGTCAAAAGATGTAACGACAAGTAATACATGAGGACAAGGCTAAAAAACCCTTTTCCCCCACTTAGTGCAAGGAAAAGGTGAGCTGAAAGGATGAAGGTATGGACTAGGAGGAGGGATTAGGTGCCCCCACAAAAGGGAGAGCACCAAGCTCCATGGGATGGTTGAAGGAAAGGAAGAGGAGGGAGGTAACCCTAAAGCTTTCTTGAAATAAGATGATATGTTAGGTGGTGTTATGTGTTCAGGGCATCCATGTGTAGGAAGGAGATAGTGGTTGATGCCATAATAGTCTTCCAAGTTAGATGAAGGGTTGGTGTTCTTTGGAGAAGGATCGGTTGCTGTATAAGAACATAAATCCTTTTGAGTTTGATGTGTTGTTCCATCATGAGGGATGGGAGTTATATAGCCCCCATCACCACCATGGGGTAATGGTGTTGATGTAGAACCAATTTTAGCATAGAAGACATACGGTGGTTTTGGTGTAGGTCCTGAGGTTTAACACCCTTCGTTAAAGGGAGACACAAGACCCCAATCATTATTAGAACTGGTATCTGAAAATGGATTGTTTATATATGACTCTTTGGACCAAGAGGGTGAGATGTTGGAATTTGTATTAGAAGGAGGTGTAGCATCTAACGACCCCGAATGATCATGAAAGATATCTTTTATGGGTGAAGGATTGGCATCAACGTTTATAAGTTTTGATTGAGGAATGAAAATATTAGGAGTTGGAAATGTTGTGATTAGTTGATTCATATCTTTTTGTATCTGCATCAACCATGTATACCTTGTGATTGTATTCAAATTTCAATGTGCAGTGAAGGGTAGATGGGACTCGTTTCATAGCATGAATCTAGGGTCTCCCTAGGAGGATATTGTATGGAAGGGGTCCTTGCATGATATGGATAGGAGTAGGCAACACTACTAGTCTAAATTTGATAGGTAATATGATCATCCCTAGTGGTTTCCTATTAACATTTTCGAAGCCACGAATATGAACAACATTAAGTTGAATGATATTTTTTTCCATGCCAAGTGTATTTAGGAGGTCCATGCTACAAAGATTAATGTTCACTCCATTGTCTATGAGAGTGTGCCTAACTAGAGTTTCATTAATGATCACCTTGATCATCAAGGTATCAGTTTGAATCTCAAGTGAGGGAAATTCATGTTTAAAGAATGTGATGTCGCATTGGGATACTTGCATGGGATGAGTGGGGGTTTGAAATTGTTTGATTTTATGTAAGATTCAATCTCATCCATCTATATTTGTGCCATTTCGTGAAATAGGAACTAGACTATAGGTGAAAGTTGAATAATTTCCCATACAGATATATCAATAGGAGCCTTTTTAAGGTCCTCAATACAAGGGAATCTAAGGTAAGAAAAGGGAAATGGATTAGGAGTGGTGTATGATCCCCTAGGTGTTTGAGTTCGTATGTTACAACTTAGTGGCTGCGAAACATTTTTATGAGTAGAGTGCATCATGGATTTCAAGACAACTTTGAGTTTTTTATGTGATTCACTAGTGGGAGGAGACTTAGGAGGCTCGTTAGTTAAAGGAGATCCCACTTATTTCGTCATAACCTCAAGAATCTTGTCTTTATGTTCATGACCAATTAAGGAAGGGGATTGGAACATGTTACTTGATTAGCTTCTCCTAGGGAAGGTTTAGGGTTTGAAGGATAGGTTTGAAGGTTCAAACATTCTTGCACCATGATTTTCTTCCTAGGAGGAGAGATTTTAGAAGAACGAAAAATTGAATGTTCTTCACATTCAAAGGTTGGTTCTTTTGAAGGGACTCCATCACAAGTAGAAGAATGACTAATGGTGTAAGTGTTGTGTTTAATAATGGGTTCTCTAGGAGAAGGGGACAACTAAGATATTCATGACTTTTATCAATTATATCTTCTATCAACAAAGTATTATCTTTGCACCTAGGAGAGCTACTAGGAGAAGGATAAATTTTATTGTCATGATGCCTTATGGTAGAGCTGTCTTGTTTGTTAAGAGAGGTAATAGGAGAGAAACAAGGGTTCTCAAAACTCTCATTAATCGGTTCTTCTAACACCAAAATCTCTGCATCACCAAGAGGAGAGAGATTAGGGGAAGAACTAATATGATTGTTCAAAACTTCCAAGGTTGTATTCTCTATCACAAAAATGCTCTCATAGGGAGGGGGGAGGGAAGGTTTCTCAACACATCTAGATATATAATACACTAACATTTTTTTTAAAAAAAGAAAAATTATTTGTAACCATGTCATGCAATGTTTCAGCAACATGAACAATGTAGATGTAAAAATATAGAACATGTATATCCAATGTATGCTAAGTTTGAAGAATGTAAACAATGCATATGAAAAAATTAAAAGTACTTTTAGAAAAATTATGCATAGTTTTGTGAATGTAAATAGTGTATAAGCTAAAGTGAAAATTACTTTAATGAATATTATGCATGTTTTCAGAAATGTAATCATTTTGTAGATCTAGTACAATGAAGGTATATCAAAACTGACCACCCTAAATTGATGATTTTCAGTGAGAAGCATAAAGCCTATGTTCCCAAAACTTTCCAAACTTATAGTATATAGTAATAGGAGGTTTGGGAAGCACAAAAATAAGGTTTCTAATGTTGTAATAGGTAGTGAAAAATTTGAACTAGGACTAGGTCGCCCAAAATGGCGAACTAGTTCCAATAGGGTTTTTTTTCAATTTTTTTGAGTTTTTTTGAGTGGTTCTAAAGTGTTTCAGACTATATAATGTATTTATAAGGTGAAAATGAATAATTTAATAAATTTTTAATGAAATTATATATGCAAAAATGCAGGTTAACATTAACTTTTTATTAGTGCTCTTTCTACAAACCCTAAGATGCAAACAAGGAAAAATTTTAATGCAATGCAAGCTAACTCCTAAGATGAAATGCTAAATCAGAAATTTAAATAGTGTAGAATAGTCAGGTTCATGAAAATTAACCACCAAAAATATATACAAACAAGGGAAAGAGGATTCCCTTTAAAAAGGCCCCTACAGTTTTTCACCTAGGAGCTCTTGGTTTAGGAATGGCTCTCTTTCCACTTTGGTGATATTATTTTTGGGTGAGTTCATTGAAAGGGGGAGATTGGATGGGGGTTGATTGATTAGGGTTTGTGATATGTGTGTGAAATTTTTGGCTAAGTGCTAAAGTATGATAAAAATAAACTAACTATGAAACATGACTCAAATGTAAATCTAAACTACCTACAATGTAAAGTAAATGACCTAAATGCTTGCAAATAGAAAGGAAACAAGAACTATAAGAACTTGTGTACCTAGAAATGGAAAATTGTAGATGAGGTACCCTAGAATGCTTTAGAAATTATCTGAAATCTTGACAAGGACATTCCCGCCAAGTTGGGCAACCTAGTCCTCTTTTTAGGAAAGTTTGCCAAAACAAGTTTCTATCAAATGGGTACCTAGAAATGTGAAAATACCTAAAAGACAAGCTCAAAAGAACTAGGTCACCATTATGGGTGACCTAGTCCTCTTCTAGATTTTCAGGAATCTAAAAGAGGAGATTGGAGTCCTCGGTCTACACTCTGCGTCCCAACAAATATCTGGTTCAAATTCTGTTGAAAATGAACATAAAGAGGCCTCCAAGTTGGAACTAGAGTTTTGTTGACTTGAGTGCTATTGATGGATTGAGAAAACCTTTCTAACACCCCATTTTGATAATCAAATCTAATTGAGAAACAAAGGAATGAAAGATGATTGAATCATGAAGCAATATAAACACTTACCAAATCCTTTGTTGGAGATTTCTACAACATCCATGAATCAGCTCAAATGGGGACTGCTTGAAGTTCCTTATGCTTTAGATTAGGAATTTTTTGAGTGTGAGAGTGTTTGTCAAGAAGAGTGAATGTGAAAAATGAACTTGTTAGAGGGGGAAGAGAAAATGAGCTAAGGAGAAGGAAAAATGAGAATGAAAACCCTTATTTGTACATGTTAAAGCCTATTTTTCCCAAAAATGACTTATGATAAGCCAACCTTAGGGTTTTGGGGGAAAATTATCATAAGATTTATGTTTTAATTTTGAATTTTATGCCTAAAAGGAAAAGGTCACCCAAAGTGGTGACCTAATCCACTTGGGAAAATCCAAGTGGTGGTCAGGATTAAAAGGTGTTAAATTATGTTCATTAGACTTGCCTCCTGAAACAGACTTTAATCAGGCCTAAAAGTATATTAAGGGGACAAATTAGCATAGAGAAAGGGTTAATTTATGGGTGATAAGCCTAGATAAGTGTGAAAATGTATTACAAGACTTTACAACACTTTGTCATAAGGCTTGGAAAGGTGTAACAAGGTGTTGTTTAGGTGAATTAAAGGGTCTTAGAAAAGTGAAGAAATGTGTTACAACACTTCACAACACCTTAGTAAAACATCTTTAGGTTATTGTTGAATTACAAGCTTACAAGGCTGAATCAAGGTAAAACAAGGCCAAAATCCAATGGAAAAGGCCAAAACAAGTGAAAAAGTGCCAAGGTACACTTTTTGGTGACACAGGAAGCCCACTGGTCATGTATATGTGATTTTCTCTAAGCACCATACCTATAGGAGCATGCAGTGTACCATGTTTTTTAGCTTCCAAAAAATGAACTGACCAAGATCATAGTACATATGTACTAGAATGCATCGGCCCTGGGCATATACTATTTGATGCTCTGCAATGCCTTGTATCAGGTGTACCAGTCCACCCTCCAGATGTGGTGCTTGCCCATCTGACAACAGGACCAGTGCTACTCTATGAATCATAATGCATCTCACCACTGGTGCTCGTGAATAAAGGGGCATTGACAACTCTATCCATCCTACTACCCTGTCATCATGAACAAGACCCTCGAGGCAGTACTTCATATCTACCCGTTGCTCTAGGAAGGACCATCCCCTCTATAGCCGCACGTGGTCCCCCCGAATAGGGACTTAGAGAATGTGATGGACATCCTCTAGTGTAATCATCATCTCTCCTGTGGGTAGGTGAAATGTGCAATTATTTGCATTCTACCTCTCGCATATCGCCATCAACATAGCATCATGGTATCTCATCAGTGGAATAAGGTAGGCCTAGTAGATCGCAACTACCTATAAGTGCTCTATCTCTACTTGTGATAGGACTAGAGCCAAGTCTTTGAGGAAACTCAACTATCTCTCGCATGACTACTGCCGAGACTGTGTGGGTACCTATAAAAATTCTCACAATATGGTATCTAAATCATCTAATTTCTTCAATTTTACTCTAATTCATCAAGCAAGGTGCTAATGTTATTCTAGTGTGCTTTTTCTATGGCCCTAGACACTTTAGAAACCCTTTGGGATACTTCACAAAGAAATGGGACACTTGGCAAAGAAAAGGGACACTTTGCGAAGAAACAAGACACTTTACGAACAAAAGGGACACTTTGTGAACTTTTTTTCCAGGATCCTAATATACTCTAAATAAGAATTAAATTCATCCTATAATTGAAAAATTACAAAATATAGGTTCTAGAATCAACCAACCTCATACTGGAGATTTCCGCTCAACACTTGCTCGTGCAAAATGTCCAACCTCGCAGGGATAAAATCACGTGTGCTAGGCATGCTGCCACTCTCTACTCATCACTCTTCAACGCTGCAAAAGGTAAATAAGAAAGTAAGTGCATGTTTACTATTTTTCATTTATTTTTAATGAACTCACTTTCACACACATGTGCACATTTATACCATTTCAATTTATTAACCTTTTTAGTGTGTTTTTTCATTAAAATCAACAGTTTGGGTGCTAGTGAACTCCATTTTGATGCCATTTGTTGTGTTAGATTCATGTTTCCATGCCCTAAATCATCAATCACCTATCACTATGAGGCATGGTACTTGGAAATTCCCTTCAATATGTGTGCCCTCATTCAACGTGGTTAGATGGCTACCTTGATTCCACCTCCGTATAGCAAGAAGAATCAAGGGAGGGCATACATCTACCCTTGAAGTTGATCATTAGGGATTAGATAAGAATATTTTTAGGACTTCTAACAAATTTTTGTTGCATGATGCAGTTCCTAACATTTTGGTTTTGCAGATAACTACACTAGGGGCTTCATTCTCCTGCCTTGTAATGAGTATCCTTTTATGAAAACAAAGGTGCATTGTTTATTTTAGAGTCCTTTAGGTTACATATGCATGTCATATGGACACTAAAGTGGGGGCTAAATTTGTCCCAAAAATTGTATAGCTTTGAAGAAAAAGAAAATTTTGTGCCCATTTTGGTCTTAGTTTAGGTCCCATTTCATGAATTTTCACCCTAAAACAACATTTATAGGCCCCTAAGGTTGTTAATTTTGACTTGGAGGCCTGTTATACCCAAGGGATCATTCAAACTCTGACAAATAAAATCAAAACCAATCAAAAAGTATCGTTCCCACTCAAAAATTGCTTAGTGGGACTAGGTCACCCAAGTTGGCAACCTAGGCCTTTTTGAGGATTTTTGAGGTTTTAAGCTGGAAAATGAATAATTAATCGAAAATCCCTGATGGGTGTCGGCTTCTTAGGTCAAAATTATCGACAATTAGGTCATTTTTCTTATATATACTTATTTTAAAGTTATTTTGCAACTCTCTCTTAGTCACTTTTCACATCCAACTCCAAAAACCAAGTGTAAAACATCTTCCTCAAAAAAAATCATCTCACACAACAAAGGTTAAAGCTTTTAGACAACAAACTACGACATTTTTCAGGTCTTCAAGCTCACTTCACATCCAAGATCACTCATGGAAAAGGGTTGGAGATAGATGCCTATGGATATTCATGGGGAAATCTAGGTTGAGGAGGTGCGACTAGCCACCAAATAAGTCCTAAAGACTGATTTGAAGGTGCCTCCATCTTCTACCTTCAACCCATTTGTGCAGATTTGAGGCTTGCATCCCATTTGAATTCCTTGTTACTTTCATTTGCAATGGTGTAGGATTTCTAGGGTTTAGATTTTTGCATCATTTCAAATCTTTTACATACATCTTATTCTAGCATGTAATAGAATAGGGTTTTGGTTTGTTTCAGGTTTTCCTAGTTCTAGACACACTTAGGGCTAGGGTTTATGTAGATTTCCATTCAATTTCAAGTTTAAATACAAACTAGGGGTTTGACCAAGGCAAACCCCACATTAGAAACACAAATAAATTTTATTTTGTAGGTTTGGAGTAGGATTCCTGTGAAGAAGCAGAATACAAACCTAAGGCCTCTGAGTCCACCTTCGGTTTCTCAAAAAAGTATAAAGGGACTAGGTTTCCCATAATGGTGACCTAGTCCCACTGAAGCTTTCCAACACTGAAAATTGTAGATTCGGAGACCTAGTTGACAAAAATGACTTCTGATGCAGATTTACCAAAAAGGGACTAGGTCGCCCTACTTGGCGTAAGTTTCCTAGGTGACTCAAAACCCTGAATTTCCATTTTTCTAGTGACTTCCACAATTCCAGTTTCAACCCTCTTCAGTTTTCAGGTGCACTCCTCTAATCTGTTAGGTTAATTTACTCATATTGCTTTCATTTCTATTGAATTAATTCATGTGTTCCAATAACATAAGTTCTATTAGTTTAGGTTAATATAATTAGGGTTTCATAGCACATTTTGACACATTTGCACATCTCACTCACACACTCAATCCATAAACATTGAATAAATCACAACATTTGGTGCCCCTGGAGGTTAAAGAAGACCCTCTCCCTTTTAGGTGAAACCCTAGAAAGTTGTACAGGACCCATTCTTTTATCCCCACACAAAGCACCCAAATTTTACAGTTCACTTACTGTATCCAAGCGAGCTACAGGTGAAATTTTTTCATTGTAGTCAATACCAGGCTACTGAGTGAAACCTCTAGCAACCAACCTTGCCTTATGGTTCAACACATTTCCATCCATGCCATACTTTGTTTTGTAAATCTATTTTACGCTTATAACATCCTTTCCTTGAGGGTGATCCACCAATTCCTAAGTGTTGTTCTTCTCAATAGCTTCAATCTCTTCATCCATAGCTTCAACCCATGCTTCATCCTTAATTCCTTCATCAAGAACATTGGATCAACAACTTTTGAAAATAAAGAAAAACCAATTTTTTTTTTATGTGTCAACACTAAAATCAGCTTCATATATATCTCTTAAACTCCTTGTTTTTCACTGCAATAAACTTGCTAATAAAGGATCTAATGAGCTGCTTCTATCAACTAAGTTTGATGGACTTCTAAATAGTTTTATGGTTGATGATATTTGTGGAGTTTTCTGTGTGGATGAAAGATTTTGATTTCTTGAAAGTCTTGTTGTAGAAGAAGGTGTAGCTTTTGCTACAACTTGTGTTTCTTGTCTGGGAGTGGAAGGAGGCATTGCTTGAGGAATACCTTGTTGTTCTATCACTTCATCACTCATTTCATCATGTGGATCAGCTGTTGCTACACTTATTATTTTTTCTACACTTCCATCCCATGCTTCGTTCTCCACAAATTGTACATCCTTGTTGATTATAACTTTTCTTGCAATTGGATTAAACAACTTGTAAGATTTTGTATCTTCTGAATACCCAACAAAATAACATTTCTCACCTCTTTTATCCAATTTTATTCTCAGTTCTTTAGGCACATGAGCATATGCAACACATCTGACTACTTTCAAGTGAGCAACATTGTGCTTTCTCCAACTCCAAGCCTCTTGAGGAATCACATTCCTTACACTTGTAGTTGGACATATATTCAAAATATAAACAAAAATTGCTACTGCTTCAGTCTAGTATTCATTTGGTAAATTCTTTGACTTCAACATACTCCTTCCCATATCCATGATAGTTCAATTTCTTCTTTCAACCACACCATTTTGTTAAGGTGTGTACCAAGTTGTAAATCTATTGTGAATACCATGTTGTCTACAATAATTCAGAAAATCATTACAACTATATTCACCGCCTCTCTCACTTTGTAATATCTTGATGTAGTATCCACTTTGATTCTCAAAAATAGCTTTGAACTATTGAAAGACTCCAAATGCATCATATTTATGCCTCAAAAAATAGAACCATGTCTTTCTTTTATAATCATCAATAAAATTGAGAAATATGTGCAATCTCCAATGGAAGAAGTTTGCATTGTTCCAAATATATCAGAGTGAACAATCTAGAGTGGTTTACATGCTCTTACCCAAGATGCATGCTTCACAGACTCTTTTCAGTTTTTGAATCAATGGCAACCCCTTAACCATATTCTTTCTATACAACAAATTTAGACCTCCAAAGTTTAAATGGCCAAATCTCAGATGCCATAACCAAGATTCATTCTTTACCACTGAATGAAAATCTATTTGAATAGTTACATTACCATTTTGTTCCTCTTTAGTTTATGTTTCTTCCTTTTCGGAGCAACGTTTTTTTGTTCCCGAGTAGCCATCTGGAGCAACTTTGCATTTTTGTTCTTTTCCGAAGCAAACTTCCAGAGCAACTTGAGAGGCCTCTTGAAAATTTTCAACCTTAATTGTTGCTCTAGCTTGTGTATTTTCTTCCATATGATAAGCTTTAGTTGCGTTTCTTTTGATTTCAAGTTTCAACTTCAATGGGAACATTCGATGTTTTATGATTTGTACCTCTACTATCAGTTGCATACTTGGAGCTTTATGAAGAATGACACATGCATTATTTTTCATGTAAATTTTGTATCCTTTTTGCACTAATTGACCAATACTCATCAGATTATGTTTCAGACCAGCAACATAAAAAAAATCATTAATGAATTTTTGCTCCCCCTTTTTGGTTAGAATGTCAACAATTCCTTTTCCCATAACATTCACTTGATTATTGTTCCCAAGAATGACATTTAAAGTGACTAATTTGTCCAAGCTAGAAAATAACTCTAAATTTCTAGACATATGATTGCTACAGCTAGGATATAAATACCAAATAGAATTTGGACTCTCTTGAACCATATTACATTCAACTGGTGATTTGGTGGAAATTGCTTCAGTAATCTCTGCACAATAAACATAGAATTTTTTGTAGAATTTTTTGGGGGATGTTGATTTTTCCTTCCTTGATCATGTTGTTTCTTCCTGCACTTAGAAGAGTAATGACCATACTTCTTGTAGTAATGACATTGAATGTGTGACTTATCTTGTCTTTGACCAACTGAATAATTATGAGTGTTCATTGTCATTTCCTCTTCCACCTTAGTTTGCAGGACTGTTGCTAAGTCCTCTAAATGAATTTCTTCCTCTACCCCTAGGAGTGAATCTACCCTTACCTTTTCCATGGCTTATTGAAGCCTAATATTAGAAATAATTCTCAATGGGAGTGTGTGGGTATGTGCAGGATCATGATGGGCCAAAAAGTGGCGATTTGTAAGTGATATGATGGCCCATGTGCTGATGACTTTTTTTTTACCCAAAATTGATGTAAAGAAAAAGGTTTTTAAAGAAGATTCTCAACTTTCCACCAATATAAATTACTCTTTACTTTGAATTTAATAAATAATTATTACTTATTTTCTATTTAAATTATGACTAAAGTCCTGATTGATAGGCTAATTGAAAAACATCTATAGATTTCAAAAGCTATCACATTTTTTGAATCCAAAATATGTGTCATATTCTATGCTTCACATACTATAGGATTAAAAAAAAAAGTATTGAATTTCATGAATTTTTGACCAAATTACGGTGGTCAGACATATGAGTTTTTATATTTTTAAAATTTTGTAATAAAAAAATCATAATTCATTATTTACTTGGAAAAAAAATACAAAAAAATATGCATCACATCAGGAGATGAGTCCTCTACTTATATCTTAAATATTATAAAAAAATATTATCATTTTATTGTGGTTAGGGTGGTTAGACAAACACTTACTTCTTATTTTTTCCCTGAAATTTAAGTACTATTACATTGAAATTTCAAATTTTCACCAAATATATTTTATTTAAAAATGTTAAACCTAGGGGTGATCCTACAAAGCTAGTTTACAATTTCTGAGAGGAACCGATTTTTGCTGAAATCACATATTTTTAGAAAATATAATGATTTAAGCCTTAAAAATTTCCATTTTAAGGATTCCAATTGAAGAGGGTTTGATCAAAGCCCCTTGGATAGAACCTCGCTAGTTTTAAACCATACCTATAAATGAGTCTCCTTTACACCTATCAAAATGCTAATAAAAAATCACTTTTGATTTACCTTTTGGGGGATCAAATGAATTCATTTAAAATTTATTCAAAATTATTATGGTAGTCCTTAGAACGAGTTATCCAATGAATATAATTTTAATATGATTTGTTTTATTATGTATACGGTTTTTTAGTTTTATTAAACATAGTTTTTACACCGAAAATCAAGCTCTCTATTCTACACATGTGGAAAAATATCAGATTATCAAAATAAAATTTTAAAAAATATGTTCAGGCTGGATATTGATGTCCTTGATCCATTAAAAAAATAAAAATTGAATTTCGATACATATAGAAAACGTTATGTTGTTTACAGTCTGCATATGTCTGAATTATAATTGGTTTGACTTCGAAACTTGATTGAGGAAAAGATATTCAATAAAACACTATAAAACTAAATTAAAGTGTTAGATATTGTAGTAACAAATCTAAATTCGAAAAAATTAGAATTTTTCCCTTCATACAAAAAAAATTATGTTGTATACAACGTCACTCCTTAAAAATGCTATTTTTTTTTTAACTAGTTTTAGAAGGAGATAGAAAAAATAAGCACAGTCTAATTCCAAAAAAAATGAAAAAGATATATTTAGAATCTAAAAACGAAACATCACAAATCACTAGTTTTCATCATCTTCAAATTCCTCGCAGTTTAGTCGCTATAGGAGCCTCAAAGTGAAGATTTAGTTAAAAAAAATTAGTTTGGTGTCTAGTTTTCCCAAAAATTGTAAACTAGTATTGTGGGATCACCCCTTGTAGTTTAGAAACTACATTCAATTTGCTACAAATTCTATTCATACATATTTTAAAAATAATATAGATAACTTATTCAAATTTTTACGTCAAGTTGCCTAACTCCGATTTTCTGAATTTTCATTTCCACTTAAGGGCCTATTTTTTCCATGATGATCCTGCACATACCCATGTGATCTATTCAGCCTATATTCATGGTTTATCAAAGATGCATGCAATTCATCCATTTTCAACTGGGTTGAATCCTTAGTTTCCTCTATGGCAACAACTAAAGGATCAAACTTAGTAGGCAAAACCCTTTAAATTTTTTGAACTATTCCTATCTCTTCTAATGTTTCCCCATGAGATTTTATTTAATTTACTAGCCCAACAAAATGAGTAAAAAGTAACTCCACAAACTCTAAATCTTTCATACTTATATTTTCAAATTCTCTTCTAAGTAATTGGAGTTTTGCAGCTTTAGCTTTGTCCTTATCTTGATAGGTTGTTTGTAGTGTGTCTGATGCCTCCTTTGCTTGCATTGCTATTGCAACTCTAGGTAGTATACTTTCATGCATTGCTTGATGAATACATAGAAGAGGGTTTTTCCATCCTTCTTTCTCTTTATTTTAAGAGATCTTTCTTTGCGTGGGTGAGTGCATTATAAGCTTGGTTCTACATAACTATTCTCAACAATTTCCTAGACATCTTGTTACCAAAACAAGACTTTCATGGTCAATGAACAATATTCATTTTTTTTTCCTGTGAAAAGAGGGGTTTGCAGGCTAGACAAGGAAGCACTAGACATTGAGGTTGTGGAAGCCATTGATGATTGTCAAACAATAAATAAGTGAAGACCTAGAAAATAGACTAGAAGTTTGATCCAACGGCTCTGATACCAGATGTGGGAATAGGGGAAGAGGAATTGAAATGAAAAATAGAGCAGCACATGGATATTTCTTACACAACAGTAAAAGAAAATTAATTCAACTGGAATTAAGAGTAGCTCAGAAAACAAAGAAAAGCACAGCAAGATGGACACAATCGGATTTATATATTTGTATTGAAAAAATAAACAATTTTAGCAGAGCTTTGATGCTCATAGTTTCTTTTTTCTACTAGTTGCAGAGCTCTGTTGCTCTTCCTTCTTCTTCTTCTTGTTGCATAATGAAAATGACCACAAAAAAAGATAATTAAAACTAAAACTATGATGGACAACTAAGGAGTAATAAAATATTAATATCTTTTACTACCCACAAAGTGTGCGAGAGTAAATAGGCAATTAATGCGCATTCATAAAAAATCTCCCAAAAAATATTCTCCAAAAGGCTTTCCCATAAAGTTGTCATTAATGTTGATAAATAGGCTAAGCTAGAGAGGACAACATGATGAGATGGTTGAGATTATATATTTTTGACAATCTTGAATCAAACCTACATAGCTTGCCAAAAGTATAAAATAGTCATTACAAAACTCTCTAAATCATTTATATATATTTAGTGTTTTTCCAATGCAACAAATTATCCATGATATTTGATATATTATGTAGACATCACATATATGAAAGTGAATGAATCAAGAATCTATATACTTAATTGTTAAAAGGGTACAACAATTGTTATAAGTTTTACAATTGAAACAACAAGCTAAGCGAGATTGTTTATGAAAAAATAATTGAAAGTTAATTGTATCTATAGTAGAGTAGTACAAAGTGAATACTCAATGCTTCATCCTTATGATCATCACATAAAACTAATGAGTGTTAATAAGACCATTTATTCTTATGCAAGATGAGTTCTCATGAAAAATAATTCATTTTGAAAGGATTTGAGCTAAGCATAAAGCAAAGTATAGTTCCTATCATGACAACTGATCTAGATGCTTGATGAAAGGAAAAGTGTTTATACTTGGACAATTGTGATGAAACTTATAAGAATCTACAACAAGTGGTCAGTACTCACTCCAAGCTCACTTTTTGAGTACACAAGACCAAGTTATACTTGTGTTTTCTCTTTCAATATTTTGTATTATGGTCATCAAATTCCTCTACCCTTTCTACTTGAAGGGGCATCCATAACCTGTATCAAAGCTCTCATTTCAACACAGCCAGGGAGGACGTCGACGAAGGTGGCAGAGTAAACCTTTACGCGTGCCCATTTCATTTGCTTGCATCCTGTGCATATCCTGCAATTATGGTATTCCATCCTTCCATTTATTGCATACATGTCTACGGAGCTCCACTAGATCTGTATACTTCTTTAGAATACAGGTCCTCGTTGTAGCCAGAATTGCGGCTCTCCTTTGAGGGCTTTCTTAGTTATAAATATCTAAACAGAGTTTTATAAGTAAGAAAAGGAATTCCCACTAACCTATTTACTCTTCAATTTCACATTGCTCGCTATATTTTTATTCTATTCTACTTGTACTTCCCAACCAAATAAAAATAAACATTTTCGAACCAAAGATCAATAGATATCTCGGTTTTAGACTGTGTTATTTGTTCTGCCAAACCGACACGAAAATGTTTACCACGATAGCATGTTTGACAGAAACTCCAAAACGAGCATCATTATTATCTCATATATTTCCATTGCCGTTTCAGATTCCTCTTCCAAACACCTCAAACAAAAGCGGATCTGCCAACGCGAACAACCAAACACTGCCGGTAATTTATGCTAAGCGAACCCAAACAACCAAACACTGCTCAAGGAGATTATTATTTCATATATTTGTCGCACCTTTTCTTGAAGATAACGTTCCAATACACTTATTTAAGCACATCATACACATTCATTCAATCACTCGCCAAACAAAAATGGGTGCAATGAAATTAGGAGTCATGCAGTTTGCAAAGAAGTTTTTGATACTATTAATGTTGGTGGTGATATTTGAAGGGGTGAGAATAGTTTCAGCACAGTGCGACTGTTCTAGCCAGGATGAGTGTTCTCCAGGCTTCTTTTGCTGTACGAATGCACCCTGCGATAATGGAGGCACTTGCGCCAGATCTTGTGCTTAAATAAAAACTACTGCAGATCTCTATCTTCATTTCCTGTCAGTGGAGAGGGATTATATATGAGCAGATAAAATAAAGAAGAGCCATGAAATAGTCTCGGGCTCCAGGACCTTTGCATATTGTAGAAGAGCCATCAATTAGTACTATGTATTCATGTGTGGGTTGGGGTGAACATCTTTTGAATGCTTGAGACAAGCCAAACTTATTTAGGAACCTAAACGAGTTCAAAATTTCTTTTTCTATCAAATATATTTTAGTCCATTTCAGAATGTTAACAAGTAATCTCTTGCATTTATGAAAACAAAAAAATGGTTAAAATTTATTTTTCTTTAATGCAATTTTTTTATTGATAAAAGTAAATATAAATTATTTCCAAATAGTTGAATTTAAAGGATTTTGATTTAAATATTTTAAATAAACTGTAAAAATCATCTAAGTATTATTTTACACATATTTGGTGGATTATATATATAGATGAAAAACATAATAGAATTACAATAAGAGAATGTTTAATGTGATATTTAATATATTTTAAAAAATCAAAATTAATTGTATAAATAAAAGTATTTATCTATAACATGTAAAATTAAGGAGAAAAAATAATTATTATTTAATTATAAATTTTCATTATTTTTTCTTTTATTAATTAGATTTTTCTTTTAAAATGTTTTGCAAAAATATACTATGATAAGATGATAGAAATTAAGTAAATTGAATTTATAGTAGTTGAGTTTTATACATGTTAAATAAAATAAATGGGAAATATGGTATTTATATTTTTAAGGATTAATATGTAAATTGGATTTGATGCATTATTGGTTGTAAACTCCATAGATTAGATTGGCAATATAAATATTGTGATTTTCTCTATCTATAATAATAAGTCCTAATATTATGATATTTTAATTTTCTAACATTTACTTCAGATTTCGATCCTTATACTTTAGACATTTGAACACTAATATTAATGCATGTTTACAAACAAAATTAATGAACATGGTGAGGTCTCGATAACCATAGATGATGGTGAGGAGCTCCATGCACTGGAAAAGAAGATGGACACACTAGATAAAAGATTCAGAGGCCTAACCCACTTCAAGATGAAGTTGGGTCATTTTGTGACTAGTACCCTGTCCATGGTGATCAAAGAGGAGCTAGAGGGTAATAATGCCCAAGAGAATCAAGACTGGGTTGGGGATGATGTTGTGGACCTCCTGTTCAAAAACTGGGACAACGCTAGTTAGTTGCTACCTGGGTGTGTGTTTTGTGTCTTTGTTGCTTGTCCAGGATCGTTGTGTTGTTATTGTGTTTTTTCTGTTCTTTTTTGACTTGTTGTTAGTTTTTATGGACTTGATCCTTTTTGAACCTTGAGGCTCATTGTGTAGGGTACAACACTCTGTAAATCCTGCTTACTTTTCCAAAAACATTATTGAACGTATTATGCTAAATCAATAAACTCCATAGATTAGATTGACAATATCAATAATTTGATTTTTTCTATCTATACTAATAACTCCTAATAGTATGATATTTTAATTTTCTAACATTTAACTCATATTTCAATCCTTATACTTTTGAATGAGCACTAATATTAATGCATGTTTACAAACAATATTAATGAACGTATTATGCTGAATCAATAAACTCCATGGATTATATTCACAATATTAATATTGTGATTTTTTTATCTATATTAATAAGTCCTAATATTATGATATTTTAATTTTCTAACATTTACCTCAGATTTCAATCCTTATACTTTTGAATGAGCACTAATATTAATGCATGTTTACAAAAAAAATTAATGAATGTATCATGCTAAGGTGTGTAAGTAATTAATGCTTTTATAACATCGCATTCAATTCTTCTAAAATGTATAGATAATTTATTTCACAATAACTTAACTCATATAGTGGATTGAACTATAAGGAAATGGGACATGTTGAAAACAATAACTCTTTGTGATTTTATGGTTCGTCTATAGTTCAAATCCTCAATTGAAAGGTAATGTCAAGGTCAAAGATCCATAGCCATGATTAGTTAAATGTATAGGCACTCAAATTTACATTATATTTTTACAAGATTAAGGAATTAAGGTGAAAAACTCAATACAATGTGATAAAAGTGAAATAATCAAATATGAGGCCAGATGAACCATAGGAGTATTGAAGGAATCCATCTTAGTGATTTGAATAATGGGTATGTTCATGATCATCATGGAAAAAGTTGGCCCTTAAGTGGCAATGAAAACTCAAAAAATCAGAGTTAGGCAACTTGACATAAAAATTTAAATAAGTTATCTATATTATTTCAAAAAAATGTAAAAATAGAATCTATAGAAAATTGAATGTAGTTTCTAAACTACTAGACCTTTATTTTTTATTTTAAATCTATTTGGTCAAAATTGGAAATTTCAATGCAGTAGTACTTAAATTTTAGGGTAAAAATAAGAAGTGGGTGTCTGTCTGACCACCCTAACCACTATAAAATGATAATATTTTTGTATAATATTTTATATTATATCCTATTCATATAATTACTACTATACGGGCATTTTCCAAGTTCCTCATTCTTCAACTAGAAAAAACTCCCAGCTATCAAACCTCATTTTCTGGAAAAGCTCAGCTCTCAAGCCAACAAAATTCAGACTACAACTGAGAAATCTTCTCAGTTAGAGGTTTTTTAAGTCACTTACCACTTTCTTGCTGAAGCTGAAATGGGAGCCTAATGTGTCCATTAAAAGTTTGAATGACATGCAGCTCCAACCACCTGATAGATTCTCATCAAAGCAGAGTAAAACAGGAGCAGAGAGCAAAGTTCTATTTACCAAATGTGTTCCCAAAGTCTTAAATACTAATCAAGTTAGGATGTAAGTCCTAACTTAGGCACCAAACTTACACTTAAACACAATACTCATTTCCTTTCTGAAGGTAACTTAACTTGTCGTGTGGTTTGGCCATCCAAAAAACAATCCTTACATTTTTTGTGCTCAAAGTACCTGAAGGTATGGAACACCAAACCCAAAAGTAGTTCATGAGATGCCAAAATCCCAGGTGATATAAACTCATCCTGGTGGGAAATCAAGAATCAAAAATAACATTTGTCAACAAAATTCTTGTGGATTATGAACTTAAAGATTAAATAATCACAAGAAAAATACTGCCAACTCAAAGTCCATTCTTATTTTGTTAATCAACTCTTCACACATACAATCAACCATTATTTCAGAGTGAAACAAGGTTGAAGATGCAATCAATTAAGAAAATTACAAAAGTAAAGACCTGATTTTGACTGAAAAAATTTAGCTGAATGTCACTTTGTCACAATAAACTTTTCCAATCCTTTGCAACAAAGCATAGGCCTCTTATTTATAGATTTTGAGAGCCTAAACTCATAGTCATGTTGAGTTTAGATATTTTCCTATGAGTTGTCAGCCTTAACCTCTATGGATAAGATTTACCTTTTTTGCTTTATGAGTTGTCAATCTTATCCTATGAGACAAAAAAATAAAGCTGTTCGATCTCTTGCCAGCACGCATTGCACTTCATCGAACCTTTTAAAACGATGGGAAGTGAGATGAAAAAATAAAGTGCTTTACCCTCCGAAAAATTCATTTTCAGTTTTTAATGAAATAACAAGAAGCAAAATCTTGAAAAGCACAAATCATCAACTGAGTAAAGAGGATATGCAATTAATATTTAAATATTAATTATTTTACTAATATTTTTTGGAAACTAATCTAATAATTACAAATAAAAAGAAATATTTTTGTATAATATTTTTTATTTTATATTATATCCTATTCAAATTGATGCTTTCAATCTGTTGTTCATACCTAGAAGTCAAAACAAGCATGCTGGTAGACTAGATACTATAGGTGCTCAGTTCGATGTTCCAAACGATATTAAAAAGGATAAGGTACAACAGTATCTTAAAGTTGTAGTAAGACCATCTATTCTTGATAATAACATTCACTGACAAGTTTTTGAAAGTGATGAACAGGACTCATGTCTTGATGTGATGCATATTTTTTTATAATTTTTTCCAAGTAAATAATTAGTTATGAATTTTTTATTACAACATTTAGAAAATATAAAAACTTGTCTATCTAACCACCATAACTTAGTCAAAACTTCATGAAATTCAAATTTTTTTTTTAATCCTATATTATGTGAAGCATAGAATGTGATGCATGTTTTTTATTCAAAAAATATCATACCATTTGAAAGTTATACATACTTTTCAATCAGCCTATCAATCAGGACCTTTTTCGTAATTTAAATAGAAAATGGATAATAATTATTTATTAAATTCAAAGTAAAGAATAATTTATCTGGGTGGAAAGATTATAATATCCTTTAATAAACCTTTTCGTTTCATCAATTTTGGGTAAAAAAAAAGTGATCAACCACATGGGTCGTCATATCACTTACATATTGCCACTTTTTGGCCCATCATGATCCTGCACATACCCTAATATTTTAAACATTTGGTATCTATTGATTCATGTAGCTTACTAGAACATATAATAATCCCTATATTTTAATCCATCATTATCTTAAACAATATTCATAGGTCCAACCATTTTATATTGACAAATATGAACATATACAAAAGATTTAATGCTTACATGATCATATAGAATAGGTGGAACAATACTAGACACATGGCCTTAAACCATCAATGGAGTGATAGGATTTATATGTTCGAATAAAAACTTATACATAATGTGTAGTATACACAATCCTCCAACTCTGTGAAAGATATCTTACTTTTACTATTTGTAAAAATTATTATTACATATTAGAAGTTCTAAGACTAATATGATTCTCTACACGAATGAAAAACTCCAAATGATGCCACTAAGAATCTACTAGACTATTTAAAAGGGATTCCAAGATAGTTTGTCATGGTTGTGAATCTGTTAATGATATAATTACAAGCTTCTAAGTTTACTATTACTTATAAACTAAACAAAATAGAGAAAAAACTCATTTGACATTATTGATATTCATCTTTATTCCTCATCGAGGAAAATAGAAAGATCCCCTATCTATTAACTTTGACTATTAGGTTTGCTAGTTTAACCTTCTATTACAGTCTCAAGAGAGTCATAATGCATTTGTTTGATTGATTGAGCAATATCCAAATCAATATCCACCACTCACTATACCAATATAAATTGTAAAATTGAAAGAGACCAATAAGGAACTTAGAGGAACACAAAATATTAATTGTAGATGATTAAATAATGACCTTTGAGGATATAAATGATGATGTAATGATGTTAATAGTTTTAGAGGCGGATTTGAGTCTTAGCTATTGTTTTCTATAGTCAAGATTAAATAAATAATATGATAATTTTTTACAAATATTTTTATAAACAACGTATGAAATATTGAGTGTGAATAAGATTTTAGTGGGTTCTCAAAATTTTTGAATTTACTTATCGTTCATGTTAGTAGGAAAATGGGGGAACACAAACCAAAGTATTGAGCCATAAGTAATTTCTATGTGTTGTATTTAAACCTAGAATCAATAGTATGAGGGGAATACAAAGGTAATGTGGACTATGCATATACTAGATAACTAAATAAATATAAATATATAACTCATTTTCATAAACCATAATGTATATTAGATATAACTTCCAATACATATAAATATATATGCTTATATACATCATGTGCATATGTTGTGGGATTTAACTTTCTTACACTTACTTCTTTTATCACTCTACTTATCCCTTACTATTCCTCTAGATATATCACTACTTTTATTACATTATATATTTCCTTATTCTAATATATATTTTATGGGACATGTCCCTAGCATCCTATTAGTATTCTAAAGGGTTAATTTTAGGCTAGGATCTCTGTAACATATGTGTGGTCGTTTGCAGTAAGATTCTTCTCTCTCCTCTAACTTTGGTTGATTCCCTTCTAAATGAGAGAATAAAACTAAATTCTCTTATTTCATGGTATACATTAGCTTTTATACACCAATAAAGTGGTGAATAATTGAGATAACTGTGAGCAACCGTATAAATGGACACAATTTAATATTTTACATTATATACCAACATTCCACCCCCTTTATTATATTGTTCCTAAGACCATAAAACCTTACAATTCATCTTGTCAAGGGACCCCGCCTTAAGGCTTACATAACAAAACTCACTGACTACAAAATATGTATACATTATTGAGAAAAATTTCCTTTTGAGGAAACAAATCCTGAATCATATGAAACTCCTCCAAAAGTGCCAAGCTGAATTTTTGAGTTGTTCCTCCATGAACTCCCAAACCATAGACCATAGTTATTGGACAACCACATTCGACAAGTTGTCTCCTTGACCCTTGTAAAGGTATAACACTTGGTCCTTGACCGTAATTACTAGACAACCACCCTTGATACCCTATATCCTCAACCATTGTAAAGGTATAATACTTGGTCACAATCTCATGAATTATCTGGGCAACAATCCATATTGAGCTCTTAACCAAACTCCTTACATGTCTCCAAAAATAAAACTTCACAATACATGTATCTTGAAATCTTTCAGCAAGAACAAAGAAATGAAAATAAAGCCAAAAATGCTTCTCATACAAAGCATCATCTAAAAGCGGGAAGCTAACTTGAGAGGATTGAAATCCTACCATCCTCTGGTGCCACTAGCCTCCAATGGATCCTATTACACTTTATTCATTTGATATATTAGATGATTCTCGCTCAAACCATACCAAAGTTATACCTCCTAATAACTTTGATAAGGGACCCCACAAAAATAGTTTTTGAGCTTCACGAGACAAGAAAAAACTCATATGCTTCGAGGTCATGAAAAAATTCATATGCAACCTCGTCATCATCATCTAAGTTGATCACAACCAGAGGTCAAATGATATACCCATGTAAGAGTTCAACTCTTGTTGTGGAGGTTGTATTGGAAGATATTATTTTGGTGAAGGGGGAGGTTGGTCATGCATTGATTCAATCAACTTTGGATCTTGATTTTATTTATTAATCTCATCATGTGACTTGGGAGCAAGAGCATGACGTCTATGCCTACGCTCTCTAGCACCTATGTATTTTTGGTTTTTTTTCAAGTTGCATTTTTGTAGGAGCGGGTTGATCAACCATAGGTTTATTTTCTTCCCTATGGGGGGGAACAAAAGAAACATCAAGAGGTTGTTTGACTGCTTTCTCTTTGACTTTGTAAACTTGTTTTATTTTAGGGGGTGTAACAGGATTGTTTTCATTTTCTCTCGGTCTTTTGTAGGATGTGGGTGAGGTTTTCATTTTTGGTTGATCTTGGTTTCTTGGGTCTTTTTTAGGTTTAAGCATAGTTTTTTCAAGAATGGTAGGTTGAGAGGTTAATGTGGACATGTTTTAGAGAGACAGTTTGACTATCTTCATCACCTTAAACTTTTGATAGAACAAGAAAAAGAAGTCCTCTCTTGGTTTTATAAGTTCCATGGGCTCAGGCCAAAAGGAATCTAAGGAAAAATTTCCTTTGGATGACAAGTGGTTGAATCCAATATGGTGGACAGTGAATATGTCATTGTCAAAGGGAAACTTTAAGCATTTGTGCATAATTGAACAGACAAATTTCATGGAGCGAAGCGATGGGTGGCCTAGCTTCACACAAAAAATTTCTGACTACGAGATGATGGAGAATATGACATCTAATATCTTAGGTCCTATTTACAATGGTAAGGTTATCAATCCTATCATAGGGAAAGAAAAACCATTGTTTTTCTTGATCCATGCTTTCGGTTTATCATATGTGTCTTGATAGAGCTCATGCAAAAGTAGAAATTCCTCAGTGATCACGTTCTCTCCATAAGAAGGATCTATTAGTATCCCATTAGTGCGATTGTCATAAATAATACTAGCTATGTAGAGAGGACCATTGAGTGCATGTTTAATTATATCCTTAGAGGAGAAAGCAATGTCAAGAGGATTCTTAGTTCAACCCTTACGAGGGATGATGCCTATCACCTCTACCATTTCATCCGTAGGATCATTATTGGTAGGATCATGTTAAACAATATCATTGTTGTCATTATCTGTATCAACATTCATCATATCATTATTTTTTGTTTCGCTATCTTTGACAAATGAGACATTATGTTTTGGCATGGGGTTGGTGAAAACTTGCAAGTTTTGGTTAGGAGTGGCAACAAAATTATTTCCTTGATCACTAACACTTCCAATGGTAAGATGATGAAATCAATGTGGTCTTGCACATGATGTTTAAGACACTTACAATCTTCTGTGTCATGTCCATTTTTTCCGTGATAGTGGCAATAAACATTTTATTTAAGGCTCGTGGGTGAACCACCAAAAAAATACACAAATAGGGAAAGAGGATTCCCCAAATAGGCTCCTATGGTTTTTCATCTAGGAGCTCTTGGTTTGTGGAATGACTCTCTTTTGCACCAATGGTTAGGTGTTTTTGGTGATTGCATTCAAAGGGGAGGGTTTGGATGAGGTTGTGTTGTGTGTGAGAAGTGTGGCTAAATGCCAAGGTGAAATGAAACTAAACTAACTATGAAATGTAAACAAAAGAAAATGTAAACTATGTGTAAACTAAACTAAATGACCTAAGTGTACGCAATACTAGAAAGAAACTGAGAATAAAAAAGATGGTGCAGTTGGGTATTTGAAGTTGTAGATGAGGAGCTCTGGAATGTTCTAAAATCTACCAGAAATTTGCATAGGGAAACTTATGCTAGAATGGGTGACCTAGTCCTCCTATTGAGAAACTTTGCTAAGGCCGATTTTTGGAAAGAGGGCACCCAAAACCACATAACCACTTTTTAGGCATGGGACAGGAACAAGGTCGACAATGATGGCAACCTAGTCCTCCTCGGGCTTTTAGGATTTTTGAGGTAGGCTTCTATGGGTCCACACTTCTATTTCCTTTTTTGATGGAGACCCATGTCCGAATCTTCAAAAAATAACCTACAAGTTATCCTTTTGCTCCTCCTAGGGTTTGATGATGTGGTTTGATGTAGATGGAATGATGGCACCCTTTTCAACACTTGAATCCTTGCTAATTATGTATACAACCTACAAAAGACACATGCAAAGAGAAGGAAAGTGTTAGGGTTAGAGATTAGGAGTTTTCCTTAGTCAAACCCCATGATAGTAATCAAACCCAAATTAAATAAAATGGAAGGAAGACATAATTGAATGATGAACCAATGAAAAAACTCACCAAATCCTTTGTTGTTGAAGTCTGCAACATGCATGAACCAACTCAAATGGAGGTTGCTTGAAGTGCCTTGTGCTTGAATGCTTGCTTGAGAATATTTTAGTGTAAGAGTGCTTATGAAGATGAAAAATGATGTTAAGGAGGGGGTGAAATGAGGATGAAAACCTTTATTTATACAATTCATGCTCTAATTTCTTGAAAATAACATATTATAAGCCGACCTTAGGGTTTTGGAGGAAAATTCCCATTAGAAATTTATCTTAATTTTGAATTTTATGTCAAAAGGGACTAGGTCGCCCAAGGTGGTGACCTAGTCTACTTGGACAATTTCAAGTGGTGGTTGGAAATTAAGTGGTGTTTAATGATGATTATTGGGCTTGCCTCCCGAAACACACTTAAGTTGGGCATAAAAGTATATTGAGGGAAACTTTATCATGAAAAAAGGGTTGAATTAGTGATGAAAAGTCTAGAAAAGTGCAAGAGTCACAACACCTTACAATACTTTAGACTAAGGCTTGGAAAAGGGTTATTCAGGTGAATTATTGTAGAAAAGTCCTAGAACAGTGAGGAAATGTTTTACAACACTTCACAACACACTTGTAGAAATTTTTTAGGTTATTGATGATTCGCAAGTGTTCAAGGCCTAATGTGAATGTATTGACCACATTACAACATTAGATCAAAGAAAAACAGGGCCAAAATCAGTGAAAAGTGTAAAGGCTATATTTTTTGGTGACACATTTAGCCCCCAATTTTGTGAGGATGAACTTGCTTCAAACTCACACTAAAGTAGATGAGTCATGTATATCAAGAGGGATCAATGTATTAATTCTAGTAAGACGAGATGAATTACGTCAAGAAGGATGATCAAGCCCCCCGAACGAAGATCCCATGGAAAACCAAACATAAGCACAAAAGATCACACAAGAGAGGTGATGTGAAAGAGTGAAGAGAGAGGGAGAGTTAGATCAAGCTTCAACCGTTTTTCCAACTAGTTGTGGATTAGATCTAGGTTGTTTTTCTGAAAAGAAGATGTGTACTCACTCTAGGGTGATGAGTCTATTGGTTGTTCGTCAAGTGACAAGGCCTAAAAGGTGAGAGACATAAACATGGTTGGTATGCACTCACACACATAAAGGTGGCTATGAGGAAAGTTGTGCTACTAGTTAGGCTTGTCACTCAACCATACGAAAGTTATACCTCCTGACAAATTTGATAAGGTACCACAAAGGACACGAGACCACAGGCATGCAAGTTGTGTTATGCAAGACAGACATGTATGCAAGAATGCAAAAATGCAACATGTAAAAATACAATATGAGAAATGAAAAATGAGTATTCGAAGGAGTCTTGCTTAGTTTGTGCAAGTTCTTTGACTTAGGGAACATTGTGTCTAATGTTTCCAAGAGAGGACCAATCGAAGGATAGAAAATTCACAACTTAGGGGATGCATTGTGTCGCATCAGGCCACTAAGAGGAATGTAATATGCTAAGATAAGTCAATTTCATGAAAGACATTACACCCGATGTCATTCACAAAGTGAAAAACACATCATATAAAGTAACAAGGCCGCACTAAGAACCAAGGGAAAACAAAAGAAAATGCAAAACTGAATAATGCCAATGTATGCCTCCACTTTAAAGGAATTGCTACACACCGTTTTGTGAGAAATTAGTTTAAAGTAGAGAAATAAAAAATGTAAAAATAAAAAGACATGAGAGCCAACTTGGAAATCTCTATGCCAAGTCATATGTTTCCAAGGGAGGGTGCGTCATGTATAATAAAAGGAAAAGACAAGAAAAGAAAGAGGGTTTCCCCCAAAGTGAAAAACAACACCAAACACATAAGGGATCTATGGATTTTTGGTCAGTATGTTCATTCCTGCAATATTTCTATAGAGAGCGCAAAATTGCCACAATTCTCCATAATACATAGAATTGGAAGAAGAGCATAGAGAGAGAGCGAAAACAAAGAAAAATAAAGAGTAATTTTGGGTCAACATGGAGGAGATATAGGGTGTCTCAATGATTTCCATCATCCCCAAAATGACAACAAAAGAAAGAGAAAAAGATAGAAAAAAAGTCGTTTTGAGTCAACATGAAGGAGAAGTTGCAGTCTCAATGCCTTGCATCATCCTCAGAAGGAAGGAAAAAAGAAAAAGAAAATGAAAAGGGTCCTTTTGGGTCAACATGAAGGATACATTGTAGTCTTAATGCCTTGCATTATCCCCAAATGGAAGGAAAAATTAAAAAGAAAGGGAAAAGGGTCCTTTTGGGTCAACATGAAGGAGACATTGCGGTCTCAATGCTTTACATCATCCCCAAAAGGAAGGAAAATGGAAAAATAAATGGAAAAGGGTCCTTTTGGGTCAACATGAAGGAGAAATTGCAGTCTCAATGCCTTGCATCATCCCTAAAAGGAGGACAAAAAGAAAAAGACAAAAAGCGAAAAGTGAAAAGAATGCGCAACATATAGAAGAATTGAGGTACAAATAGAAGAAGGGCACAAAGAGAGAAGATATCAAACAAAATAGTACAAGGAAAATATCACACACAAGAAAACATGCAAAAGGAAAAGAAAGGGCTAGTAAGGAAAATGCTCCTCAATCGTTGAGCAAGTCATCCACAAGAAAACACGAAAAAGGAAAGGAAAGGGCTAGTAAGGAAATTGCTCATCAACCATCAAGCAAGTCATCTGCCTCTCAATATTGTTTAGTGTAAAAATCAAGAGGGCGACTAGCTAGAGGGACAACCACAATTATAGAGCTAGCATCTAGATCAATGCTTGTTCTGGGGGAATTATCATGTATTCTCATGGAAGAGGAAAATAAGGTATTCAAAGTGTGGTGTACCTCTTCATCTATTTTGGAATTCTCCTCATCATCATCATCTAGATTGATGACAATAGGAGGGAAAAGGATAATATCAACTAAAGGATGTAATACGGGTTGTAATGGGGGTATAGGATCAGGCTACAGTGGCGGGGGTGGAGGGTTGTCAGGCACTTCTTTTGGCACAAGTGGATTATGATCATCAATGAGCTCTTCATCACATGATTGATGCGAAGGAGCACGGCGGTGATGCCTATGCTCTCTACCTCCTTTATTTATTTTTATTGTATTGTCAAGTTGTGTCTGAGAAGGAGCGGGTTGGTTCACCATAGGTTTGTTGTCCTTCCTAGGGGGAGGAATGAGAGGAAACAAAGGTGGCTCATCCACTTTCTCCTTAGCTTTATACACTTGTTTGACGCGAGGAGGTAGGATGGAATTACTGTCATGATCTCTAGGAATTTTGGAGGAGGTTTCAGGTGTTATTTGATTAGGAATATTAGAGTCGGGTTGCAACATAGTTTCATCAAGGATGGGAGTCTCAAAGGTAGATGGAGGAATGTTATGAAGAGATAATTCAAATATTTTCTTTGCCTTAAACTTTTGATAGGCAATGAAAAAGAAATCTAGATTCGAGGGGTGATGGGTTCCATGAGCTCAGGCCAAAAGGCTTCCAAAGAAAAGTTTCCTTTGGAAGATAAATGATTGTGGCACTATGGTTGAAGGTGAATATTTTATCGTCGACAAGAAACTTCAAACATTTTTGAATAAAATATGGGACCGCTTTCATTGAACAAAGCCATGGGTGGCCTAGTCGTAAATTAAATTGGTCTAACTGTGGTATGATGGAGAAGGTAACATCCAATGTTCTTGGGACTTTCTGTAATGGGAGAGTGATCGATCTGATCGTAGGGCATGTGAAACCATTATGTGTTTTAATCCATGCGGTAGGTTCAGCATAAACATCTTGAGAAATATCTTGTAATACCAAGAATTATTCTCTGATCACATTCATGCCATAGGTGAGATCTATGAGTATCCCATTAGTGCGCTTATTGTAGATTTTGTTGGCTATGTAGAGCAGACCATCGAGAAGATTTTTAAGTATGTCTTGAGGTGATAAAGTAATATCAATCGATGTTTTGGTTTGGCCCTCATGATGGATAATGTCAATCATTCCTACCATTTCATCCATAGGTGTGACATGGGTTACATGTGGAAGAGAATCATAATGTTCAACTTGTGTGTCAATATTCATGACATCATTTTGTCAAGTTTTTCTTGCTTTCACAAATGAAACACTGTGTTTAGGCATAGGATTAGTCAAAATTTGCAGGTTTTGGTTTGGGGGTTCAACAAACTTATTTCCCTTATCATTAATACCAACAATGGATAGATGACCCGAGTTAATGAGGTCTTACACAAGGTGTTTGAGACGCTTACATTGTTCAGTGTCATGTCCATTATGTCGATGAAAATAACAATAAGCATTAGAGTTATAGGATGTAGGTAATGGATTATTAGGATTGGGTGGATAGATAGTGGGTAAGGAAATCATTTGTTGATGTATCAATTGGGTCATGGTATTATGGAGAGTATCAGGTAAAGGTGTGAAGGATAATTTGGGATCTCCATAATTGAAGGGTATGATAGATCTAACTGCAACCACTTGGTTATTAACAGGTGGAGGGGTTTGGGAAGGAGGGTTAAATTGCAAAACCCTTTATTTATCTTTCGAATGGCTAAGAGTTGGTTTGGTTGGTAGCATTAGACTTCTCAACTTGGCTAAGAGTGGATCATGTATCACGACTACTAGTTGAATTGTGATAGTCACAGAGGACTGTGCATAGGTGCACGAAGAAAGGGAACTTCATGAGGGTGAGCTTATCTTAGAGATCTGTTAGAAATTTTTTAGTAAACATCTTTTGGAGATGTGTATCGGGTATCTTGACATAATTAAGGAATGAAGCGCTTGATAATGAGAGATAAAGTCTTTTATCTTCTCATTAGTGTCTTGCTTACATCTCATTAGATCAGCCAAGGTCTTTTTAGGAGTCACGTGGAATTGAAAATGGTTTATAAAGGCATCCACAAGTTCATTGAATGAACTAATGAAATTTTTTGGTAAGGACAAGAACCAGTCCAAGGCGGTATCCTTAAGGGTCCTAGGAAATAATTTGGCTAACATTTTGTTGCCAAGGGAAAAATAACTACACAAAGTAGTATAAGCATTGACGTGATAAGAAGGATCACCCTTCCCTCCATACTTCTCAAATTTAGGTATTTCTATCCCTTGTGGCATTGGGGTGCATAGGATGTCTAAGGAAAATGGATTGCTAGAAATGTAGTGGGTGGGTGAACCATATTGGCTTTGGTTGATGGAGGAAACAATGTGAAAAAGTTGTGTGATTAGAGGATCAGTATAAGTAGTATGAGATGGAAGAGAAAGTTAGGATGGGGTGAATGCAGTGGAAGGGAAAGTGGATGGGATACTAATGGGAGGTAATGTGGAAGAGGATAAAAGATGGGATGCCACAAGGGAAGTAGGAACACTAGTAGGAAGGCCAAAGGAAGGTATCACATTGCTAATCTGCTAGAATGTTGTTGTCACACAAGGAGAGGCATAAGTGGGAATGGAAGCTATTTTGGAAGGAGGAGGAGTTGAAGGTCCTCCTTGGCTAGAAATAGGGGTACCTATTTGAGAGACCCTAGGTGTGGAAGAGACATTATTTTGGTATATTTCTACTATTTTCTTCATAACACCTAGGTCATCATCACTATCAAGCATATGGTGAATATTCTAAATGGTGGGGATGGAAATGGTGGATATGCTCTCAAGGCTAACTCCATGGTGTAGGTCTACTAAGTCTGCATGAATGTGGAATATCTTATCATGTGGGAGGACATCAAGTTTATTGTTAACATGTGTGTTGCCTAAATGTAGAGAATTGCTGAGGGTAGTCACTAATCCTAGTGCGTTGCTGTCAATACTAGGAGTAGAAGCTAGAGAGATCCCAGGATCTATAACAAGAGTAATGTTGTTAGATGCCATGAGTCTAGAGCTTCATCTCACTATGGTATCATCAAGAGAACACCAAATGCTCATGCAAAGTTTGCTAAGGGCGGGGTGGATCTAAATACAATGTAAACAAAAGAGACTAAAATGCTTGTAACTTAGATTCTGGAACAAAAAACATAAATGCAGAACCAAAGAGCTGAAGTGTAGAAAATGCTTTATAAATGTCACAAATTACAGAGTGAGTGGTGCAAAAGGACTAGGTCACCCAATGTGGCAAACTAGTCCCAACAGTGATATCATTGACACTTTTATGAATTTGTGACTAATTTTTATGATTTTTATGATTTTCTTATGAAAACACAGAATGTAAATGAATTTGTTTTGTACTTTTTCAATGAAAATACAATGCAAAGTGCAATCTAACATGAAATTTTCACTAATGCACTTTTTATAACCCCTCGGATGCAAACAATTCAAAATCCTAATGTAATGAAAGTATTTTCCTAAGATGAATTAAAAAATCAGAAGATTAACAAGTGGTCTATGGTCAGGTTCACCAAAATGAACCACCAAAAACATACACAAATAGGGAAAGAGGATTCACCAAATAGGCTCCTAGGGTTTTTCACCTAGGAGCTCTTTGTTTATGGAATGACTCTCTTTTGCACCAATGGTTAGGTGTTTTTGGTGATTATATTCAAAGGGGAGGGTTCGGACGAGGTTGTGTTATGTGTGAGAAGTATGGCTAAATTATGAAATGAAATGAAACTAAACTAACTATGAAATGTAAACAAAATAAAATGTAAACTATTTGTAAACTAAACTAAATGACCCAAATGTATGCAATAATGGAAAATAGTTGGAAATAGTAGAGATGGTGCACCTGGGTATTGGAAGTTGCAGATGAGGAGCTTTAGAATGTTCTGGAATTTGCCAGAAATCTACACAGGGACACTTATGCTAGAATGGGTGACCTAGTCTTCATGATGAGAAACTTTGCTAGGGTCGGTTTATGGAAAGAGGGTATTCGGAAACAGATAACCACTTTTTAGGCCTGGGATAGGGACAAGGTCGCCAATGATGGTGACCTAGTCTTCCTAGGACTTTCAAGAGTTTCAGGGTAGGATTTTGTGGGTCCACACTTGTACTTCCTTTTCTAATGGAGACCTGTGTCCGAATCTTCAGAAAATGACCCACAAGTTGTCCTTTTTCTCCTCCTAGGGTTTCATGATGTGGGTTAATGTAGATGGAATGATGACACCCTTTTCAACACTTTACTCGCTAAATCTACATACAACCTACAAAACACACATGCAAAGTGAATACAAACTTGTTAGGGTTAGAAATTAGGGGTTTGCCTTAGTCAAACCCCATGATAGTAATAAAACCCAAATGAAATAAAATGGAAGGAAGAGATTGAATGATGAACTAATGAAAACACTCACCAAATCCTTTGTTGTCGAAGTCTGAAACATGCAAGAACTAGCTCCAAAGGAGGTTGCTTGAAGTTCCTTGTGCTTGAATGCTTGCTTGAGAAGATTTTAGTGCAAGAGTGCTTGTGAAGATGAAAAATGACGTTAAGGAGGGGGTGAAATGAGGATGAAATCCCTTATTTATACAAGTCTTGCCCTAATTTGAACCCAAAAATAACACATGATAGGCTGACCTTAGGGTTTTGGAGAAAATTTCCATTAGAAATTTATCTTAATTTTGAATTTTATGTCAACAGGGACTAGGTCGCCCAAGGTAGCGACCTAGTCCATTGGAAAATTTCAAATGGTGGTTCGGAATTAAGTGGTGTTTAATGATGATTATCGGGCTTGCCTCCCGAAACACACTTAAGTCGGGCCTAAAAGTACATTAAGGCACCAATTTATCATGAAAAAGGGTTGAATTAGTGATGACAAGCCTAGAAAAGTGCAAGAGTTGAAATTAAAACACTTTAGACTAAGGCTTGGAAATGGGTTATTTAGGTGAAAATTATTGTAGAAAAGTCCTAGAATAGTGAGTAAATGTGTTACAACACTTCACAACACACTTTTAGAAATTTGTTAGGTTATTGTTGATTTGGAAGTGATCAAGGCCTAATGTGAATGTGTTTTCCACATTACAACATTAGATCAAAGCAAAACAAGGCCAAAATGAGTGAAAAGTGTCAAGGCTACACTTTTTGGTGACACAGGGGTAAAGGTTTATTAGGATCAGGTGTTTTGGTAGGAGGCAAGGTAATAATTTTCTAGTCTAAAATTTGGGACATCATGTTATGAATATTGTCAGGGAAGGGAGTGAATTGTTTTTTTGGGTCCCCATAGCTAAAGGGTATCGAGGATTTAACAACAACTAATTGATTATTGACTTTTTGAGTTGTTTGTTGAGGGGGATTGAGTTGGAGGAACCCTTTGTTTTAAATATTCTAAATGGTTGGGAATTGTTTTGGTTTGTAGGCTCGGATTTCTCAATTTGCCTAGAAGTGGGTCTTGTATCTTGACTATCGATAGTCATGGAGGGTGACAGAATCCCAAAATTTTTTTTTGGTTCTATCATGAAAATCATGAAAAATCCAGCTTGGTCACTTGTTTTTTGATTTAAGGTCATGTTCCTTGTCACTTTGATAGGGTATTTTACTTTCACAAATTTCCCAAAATTCTGGCACAAACCCTTGATCATTTTAATTTTACATTGACCTGTCTTTCCCCATTCCTGATTATCTAAGTTGTCACTTGTGCCATCAAAATCATTGATTTACCGGCCCATAGTCTTAGATTGATGGTTGCCTCATGTATTTTTAGAATTATACTTCATATGAGCCATTTGATTGAAAGAATCAATCTTGACCACTCCCCGTATGCCCATGGTGATTTATCATTTCTTATTTTATTCACACGGGGTGGTGGGCCTCAATCACATGTTTAGTACGATGCTGGACCCGATATCCTTGGATAGGGTAAATGGCTCATTTCAAAGATGATCGACAGCTGGTTTATGGAGGATGTGGCTATATCTTTATTGCTCCCCACCAGCTCATCTAGTTGTATTAAATAGCATTTTTAGGAAATGGGCTACTGGGAAATGGCCAAGTGGTACCACTTTATGGTCGGGCTTGACTCCTCATAGTGTAGTGGAAGTTGTTCGAGGCATAAACAAAAGATAAATTTTATGTCATTTGGTTTCATCAGGACCGTTCCCCGCACGCCCGTATTTTTTTAGCATTAAGGAGGAATGGTCACACGCGTTTGCAAGTGAAATAACATATATCATATTGATTGATCTACTGGACCTTGGGAAACCATGCTTTGCTTAGTATGGATTTAAAATCGATGGTTGATGGTAGGTGGTGTGGATTAATTCTGGCTACTCCCCGCCATCTCGTGTGGGTCCCGCCAATGTCCTATATTTTTTATGGGTACACAGGAAAGTTCCATGCAGATTACTTCTACGATTCTAATGAAAGTGGATGTAGTTGGAGATAGTAGCTAAGATTGTTCCAAGGTAGAAACAAAACTAAAATTAGAGTTGATTCTTCAAATGTATGCTTGTGAGATTGCTAAATAATTTCAGGGCCATCAAATCTATCAGAGGATAGTACATGTGGGAAAGTGAAATTGAAGTAAGGCATGGTACGTGCAGATATCCTGAAGATAAACCATGATCGTTCCTCACTGTCCTACTATGATGAAATACAAGTGAGTTATTTTCTACGGGAAAGCGGGTAAATGTGACACGACATGTATGGTTGGAAAATTAAGCGTGTGATTGACATGCAAGTTAAGGAAATACTTAAGTCTCTTGATTTGAGATGAGTATCAAATGCATGCACTTAATCTTGTCATCATTAATAAGCTAGAATTTCTAACTGTTGAGTTAGTTTAGAGTTTTGATGAACGGCTGAGATTTGAAAACATGGTTAGTTGATTGATAATTCTCTCACGTAAGCTTTTCTAGAAATTCTATGCAGATGTCGACCAGTTGCTCTATTTAATAAGGATCGCTTGATTTTCTCACTATCCAATTATGAAAGAATTTAAAGTTTGTGTAAGTAAGTGATTTTGAGATAGTCATTTATGAGTGAATTGGTAATTCTAGTTGAAGAACTTTTGTAGAAGAGTAGAAAATGAGGAACATAAGTGTAAATATCGGCCCACTTCATCATTCCAAGAGGCTCAATCCTCTAGAATTTCAATGTTCTCCTCAGGATGAGAAATATGGACCAGAGATACCAACACCGGTTAAGAAGGCAAGAGCTATGAAAGGTTTAGCACAGGGTGATCCCACAATAGTGGTTTATAATTTTTGGCCAAATTAGACACTAAAATTATTATTTTTAACTAAATCTTCACATTCGGGCACCTACAATGGCTAAACCATGAGGAATTTTAAGATGATGCAAAATAGAGTCTCGTCACATTTTGTATTTAGATTCTAAAAATATTGTTTTCAAAAATTTTAGAATCAGATTGCACTTCTTTTTCCATCTCCCATGAAAATTGGTTTTTTTCAAAAAACAACATTTTTAAAAAGTGATCCACAACATATAACGCATAACTGTTTTCCATGAACGTTAAAATTCTAATTCTTTCAAATTTAGATTTGTAACTCTGATATCTAGTGCTTCCACTTGGTTAGATATTTTTTTATTGCATATTTTTCCTTTAATCAAGTTTTGAAGTCAAACCAATTACAATTCAAACATAGTGTGACCATATAATGCGTAAGTTTTTTTGTATATATTGAAATTCATTTTTATTTTTTTGGATCAAGGACTTCAATATCTGATGCACTCATATTTTTCAATTTTTTTTTGATAATCTGTTATTTTTCCACATGTGAAGAACAAACACCTTCATTTTCGATGAAAAACCTATGTTTAATAAAACTAAAAAAGAAATACATAATAAAATGAAAACATATTAAAATTATAGTTGGATAGCTCATTCTGAGGACTAACTGATTCTAGTTGGGTTTGTGAAGATTCCTCCATTTTCATCCTCAACCTAAGCTCCGAAGTGCCAAAATTTAGGTTTTTTTGTGTCTTAGGGGGGGATGAGGGATAAGGGGGGCTCGAGCGAACCACTAGGGGTTCACTCGAACCCCTTTTAATGATTTTTTTTTTGGTGGCTAAGATTCAAAGAGGTTCACTCAAACCTTGGTTTGAGCGAACCCCTTATTGGTTCAGTCAAACCAGTAGGTTCGTACGAACCCCCAAAATCATATTCTTTTGCCTTGGGGTCTTTTTTTGTGAGTTTTCCTTCCTCACTTGAATTGTAAAAAACTATTGTGGCTTCACCCCACGAGGTTTTCTTAGGCATGCCTACCACCTTAGAGGCCAAATCATCTCGGAGGAAATGACCAAAGGAAAATATAAGAAGATTGAAAGGTGAGAAAGAGAAGCTACTAGAAGGAATAGGTATCATTGTGCTCGCATGGGGTGTCATCATTCTCCCATCGAGGTTTTTGATGATCCTTCTCATAGTGGGGATGAAACTGATTCTGGATATTGCCAGTATCTTATGGCCATGAAGGAGTGGGTTGATTCCAAGAATGAGGTGATGATGGCTACTCCTTTGAAGATAAGGACACTGAGTGGGAACACCTATTCACCTAGTGACAAGGAAAAGTACTATCCTATTACTTTCCTTGTTATGTGCTCAAGTTTTTGGTCCTGTGTGATTTTCTCTCTTAGGTTGGTATGACATGAAGTGGATTTCTAGCAATTTTGGATTTTTGTGATATTAATTATGCTTTCTAGGGTGATATGGATCTACATATTTTTGATGTTGCAATGAAGACACATTTTGATGACTGGTGGGATGGCTCTAATCAACGATTCCTAGGACTTTGTTTTTTTTTCATTTGAGGGGTGAATCCCAAAAATAAATTGGGAGATATTTTCTTGTTTTTTGTTGAAATTCACTTTGAAATGAAAATGAAATGTAATGTGAAGTTTATTCTAGCTCAATGCTTGTTGCTCCCTTAGCTTATAAAATGGATTCTAAGGCTAGATAAAAGGGGGTCAGTAGGTCAAGGAGTCGATAGGTAAATAAGTACTTATTTTCAAAGAAAATAGATACAAGAACATGGATAATAAGTTTCACAGTAACATGTTATAGTAACAAGTCACCCGGCATATGTTTTGGATAAGCAATACTGACGAACAAGTGATATAAAGTTTATGTATATTTTCTCTCCTTCATGCTGATTATACAAGCTATTAATAAGATGATCAATGGTTATCTTGTTTATTTTTGTTGAGTTCTAATGGATGTGTTGTTTCATTCTTTCTTGTTTATTCAAGGAATGCATGTAAATGCTTGAATTTAGCAATAGTTTTGGTATAGTCTATGTATGAGGATGTTAGTAAGAAGTTAATAATGGATATAATAGGTGGGAATATTGTAAGGAAATATCTCTGAAGCTATAGGTTTTTTTTCTAAAATACAAGGTGGATTATCCAATCATATTGGTCTATGGTTTGACTCCATTTCCTGGAATATGGAACTGGCCTGGTTTAGTATTCATGCTCTCTTTTGGTAGCCAAATTGACTGAAAATCACACAACATAATTAAATTTTTCTCCTAATGTTTCAATACCTTTGTATGAATGTTAACGAGATTGTATATTCTCTTGTTTAAGTTATCCAAAGTTTTAGGGTATGATTCTTTTAAATATTTGAGGAGAATCATCTGTTTGCTTTGTGTTTTGATACTAGTCACACTAGTATCTATGAACATAGTTGCTTTGGGATCACCCTCCCTTGTCTGACAGAGCCTAAAGAGAAGAAGTAGAGATCTAAAAGTCTTTACTTATGTGTTCACCAATCCTTACCCTTACTAATATTTTTTCTTGGCAAGCTCATAGGTTTGTGGTAAGACTAAGTTTGGTTCTAAAAAAATAACCAACAAAAATGGCAACTCTATTGGGGACACTATGGAAAAGGGTATTTACAGTAGATCATCTTGCCTTAATAGAGTCTGGGAAGTTTTGTTTTACAAATCCTCATTGCCAGTGAGTGGTGACTTTGAAGAACTCTGAACAAGTGGAAAATATTGAAGTAGGGACTTCAAATGATAACCAACTGAAGAAAAAATTTATTGAAAAATTTGGTCCTTTATGAAGGAGGTGGCAACTCTATGAAAAAAACCTGATAAAGTTTGATGCCTGCTGGTACATCCAGGTATTCTCCTTTTTTTTAAACTAAAAATAATTGATCTAGATGGGAACCATTTTAAAGAAATATAAAAAGTAATAATTCATTCCCAATTCAGTGAGTAAAAGCATTAAGAAAGGGAATAGTGAAGATTGTTCCACAGCATACTTTATATATTCAATTTTGTAATTTATGAGGAATAAGCAATATATTTGTATTGAAACCCGCCCACTTGAGAGATTCTGAATGTTTTTATTTATAAGATATGCATTGTAATATTCTAAGGTCATGATAAAGCAAGAAATAGTGGGGTAATCAACTATAGAGTTGATGTTTAAAATTATAAAAGGGTGTCAAAAATGTATCATTCAATTATACATCATTGTGGGGTACATGATGTAAACATAAAACTGTATGCAGCCCCTATCATATCATCAAAGAAGTTTCTCTCTGGAAAGATATAGACCATTGATTTTTAATGGTATTCAAATTTTCCCAAACCTTATTCCCAATGATGTTAGGGAATGTTCATCAAAGCTCAAAGGGACAAGATCAAAATCAGCATCTCAACATTCACAATAATTTTTTGATTTGATGGGAGATTATGAGATAAGTCATGAAGTTCTTTGTTCAATTTCTGAAGAAAGATGCTAGAGATTAGTTTTCATATTTTCCAGCATGTTCTATCTCTTCATGGAATGAGTTCAAGGTAGCATTCATAGAGAAGTTTGGAGAAATAATTAATCCACATTCACTGAGATAAAAAATTAATAACATCCAGAAAGAAGATGAATTGGTCCCAGCCTTCAACCTTATATTTTCAAAAACTTTAAAAGATATTCTTGAAAGTATGAGACCAAATGATTTAGTGTGTTTGATTGTATACTTCGATGCGTTTGATGAAGAAATGAGTTATTTTTTAAGAGACAAGGAGCCTACAACATTACATCAGGCATATCAAATTTCCATGGATATTGAGAACAATTTGAAATATTCAATGATGAAAGGATACATGGTTGCAAGTGTTGGTTATCCTAGCACACCTCATGCAAATGGAATTCATGGATTAAACAATAGAAATTCTATCCAAGAGGTTAATGCTTGTGCTATTTTGAATTTTCCATCACTACAACACATAGATCATATGAGCTCATAGTTGAACATCAACAAAATTTCAGTAATATTGATTAGATGTATTTTATTGAAGAGTTGTCTAATATGAAGAGGAACAAGGGAGAATCACCCTATGATTTATTCTAAATATTTTTGGATGCCTTTTTGGAGGTCCCCAAAAATTTCATACCTGAGGATTCACCATGCATTGATTTATTTTTTGAAATCATTGAGCCAGGGTTGAGTACCTTTCCAAAAGAATTGAAACTTCATAGTTTTGATCAAGTACTTGAATGGATAAAGAGTGTTGAAGAAGCCCAGTGTGACTATGCACAATGATGTCTCAAGATGTTGATGGCAACTATCCTATTGAGAAAAATCAGAAAACAATGCAAACAATTGAAAAGGGTATATCATAAAATGAAGATCCATGTTGTATGGATGAGGATAGTAATTGTAATCAGTCCACAAGAAACATATATGTAGATATGTATACCAGAGATGGAGAAGGAGATACAGTTGCAACTGTTACCGAATTCTCATTGCAAGCCAATAGTTGAGATATTCAGGATGAAAATTTAGGCTTACATTCTAAGAATGTTGAACAACGTTTATGTAGTGATGATTTTATTTATGATGAAGATCTTGATGATGTGGAAAATGATGGATTTCATGTTAGTAAATGTGAATTTGAGTTTTTTTCTAATGTTCCTTATCTCCATACTATGAGTATGGATGATTTTTCATCCCAAGAGGAAAGTAATTATGTAGAGGAAAACAAAGATGCTTGCTCAATTATTAAGGGAACACATTTAGTTAGCAACGAGTCTTTCACTTTTGGGTCAGCACACATGTCAAATGATATTGCACATGAAATTACCAATGCACATTGATGTCCTCCCATTGTCCTTGTTGATGATGAATGGTTTGAGCTTGCTCTTGAGGTATTTTGTATTGAGCTGAATGATGATGTGAAGAATGAACCAAAATATGTTACTGAACCTGAGATGAGTGCATTTACTCAGTTCCTAGATGATAATGATGCATATGATCCCCATCTCTATGATACCAAGGTGTGTTCTAATATACTTGAACCAAAATGTCAAAAAATGTGCCCATGTTGTAGTAATCAATATAAGGATGCTCCAGAATATGAATATTTTATCTTTGACATATTTGAAGTTGAGTTGTATGACACACAATAAGTTGTTTATAAAATTTTTCAGTTTGATATGCAAACTAAATATGATGTCAAATTTGATGATTTTAGTGGTGAAACAGACTATGAACATTTTAATTTCTTAGTTCAATTGGATGAGAATTTAGTGGAAAATGACAATGAGCTAACCAAGATAAAATGTCACAATGATTATGGATTTCAATTAGTGTCTGATTGCAGATGGTGGATTGACAAAATTAGTGGTGACAATGTAAAGAATAGTGATATGTTAAGGAATGTCAATGAAAGGGTTGGTTTTTGGTTAGTTGATTGTAGTTATTTCAGATTGGGCCTAATACACACAATAGAAAAAAAATTCTTTGATAGAGGCAAACATAAATTGTTCTTTTTCATTTGTGGCATCAGGCTAGTAAATGCGTTTTGAAAATTTGAAAAGGAATTTGTCACGCAATGGATAGGGAATTTTGGTCTACTTTCCCATAGATTTTGGGATCTCACCATGCTTGCAAGAGGCATGTGTCCCCAAAAGGAGCCACTGATGGAACCCCAAAAAAAATTCTTGGATCTATCATGAAAATTGTGAAAAAATCGGCTTGGTCCCTTGTTTTCTTGTTTTAGGTTATGTTCCTTGTCACTTTGATAGGGTATTTTACTTTCACAAATTTCCCAAAATTTTGGCATAAACCCTTGATCATTTTACCAGCCTGTAGTCTTAGGTTGATGGTTGCCTCATGTCTTTTCAGAATTATGCTTTGTATGAGCCATCTGATCGAAAGAATCAATCTTGACCACTCCCCATATGCTTGTGGTGATTTATCATTTCTTATTTTATTCACACAAGCTGGCAGGCCTCGACCATGTGTCTGGTACGACCGTGGACCCAGTGTCCTTTCATGGGGTGACTAGCTCATTTCAAATATTATTGATGGTTGGTTTATGGAGGACGTGGCTATATCCTTATCACTCCCCGCCAACCCATATTTTTGAATAAAATAGAATTTTTAAGACACGGGCTAGTGGGCGATGGCCACATGGTATCGCTTTATGGTGGGGCCTGACTCCTCATAGGGTAGTGGAAGTTTTTTGAGGCATAAATCAAGGAAAAAAGATTATGGCATGTGTTTTCATCACTACACGCCCGTATGTTTTTTGCATTAAGGAGGAACGGTCACATGGTATGGTGGGTGAAATAACATCTGTCATATTGATTGATACGCTGGACCTTGGGAAACCGTGTTTTGATTAGTATGGATTAAAAATTGATGATTGCTGGAAGGTGATGTGGATTAATTCTGACCACTCGCTGCCATCCCGTGTGGGTCCCACCAATGTCCTATATTTTTTACGAGTACACAAGCAAGTTCCATGCAGATTACTTCTACGATTCTAATAAAAGTGGATGCAGCTGGAGATAGTAGCTAAGATTGTTCCATGGTAGAAACAACACTAAAATTGGAGTTAATTCTTCACCATACTTGTGAGATTGGCAAATAATTTTAGGGCCATGAAATTTGTCAGAGGATGGTACACATGGGAAAGCGAAATTGAAGTAAGGAATGGTACAGGAAGATATGCTGAAGATAAATCACGATCGTTCCCCGTTGTCCTACTATGATGAAATACAAGCGAGTTATTTTCTACGGGCAAGTGGTTAAATGTGACATGACAAGTATGGTTGGAAAATTAAGTGTGTGATTGACATGCAAGTTAAGGAAATATTTAAGTTTCTTGATTTGAGATGAGTATCAAATGCATTCACTTAATCTTGTCATCATTAATACACTATAATTTCTGACTTTTGATTTTGTTCAAAGTTTTGATCAATGGTTGAGATTTGAAAATAGGGTTAGTTGGTTGATAATTCTCTCACATAAGCTATTCTAGAAATTTAATGCAGATGCGCACTAGTTGCTCTATTTAATAAGCATCACTTACTTGATTTTATCACTATCTAATTGAGAAATAATTTAAGTTTTGTGTAAGTAAGCGATTTTGATAGTCATTTATGAGTGAATTGGTAATTTTGTTTGAAGAAATTTTGTCGCAGAGTAGAAAATGGGGAAGATAAGCATAAATGTTAGCCCAGTTCGTTGTTCCAAGAGGTTCAATCCTTTATAATTTCAATGTTCTCCTCTGGATGAGAAATGTGGACTAGAGATACCAACAACACCGGTGAAGAAGACAAGATCTACCAAAGGTTCAACACGAGGTGTTCTTAGGCATGCCTACCACCTTAGAGGCCCAACCATGTCGGAGGAAATGACCAAAGGAAAAGGTAAGAAGATTGAAAGGCCAAAAATAGAAGTTGCTAGAAGGAATATTAATCATCATGCTTGCATGGGGCGTCATCATTCTCCCATTGAGGTTTTTGATGATCAAATAGATAGTGGGGATGAAACTAATTTTGGCTATCACTGGTATCTTATGGCCATGAAGGAGTAGGTCGATTCTGAGGATGAGGTGATGATGGCTACTCCTCTGAAGATAAGGACATTGAGTGGGAATACCTATTCACCTGGTAACAAGGATAAGCAATATCATGTTACTTTCCTTGGTAGGTGCTCAGGTTTTTGGTCTTGTATGATGTTTTCTCTCTTGGGTTGGTATGGCATGAAGTGGGTTTCTAGCCTTTTTAGATTTTTGTGATGTTAATGATGCTTTCTGGGGTGATATATATCTATGTATTTTTGATGATGCCATGATGACACTTTTTGATGACTGGTGGGATGGCTCTGATCAACGGTTCCTAGGACTCTAATTTTTTTTTTCATTTGAAGGGTGAATCCCAAAAATTGGTTGGGAGATATTCAATTATTTTCTGTTGAAATTCACTTTGAAATGAAAATGAAATATAATGTGAAGTGTATTCTATCCTAGTGCTTGTTGCTCCCTTGACTTATAAAAGGGATTCTAAGGCTGGATAGAAGGGGGATTAGCAGGTCAAGGAGCCAGTAGGTAAATAGGTACTTATTTTCAAAGAAAATAGATATAAGAACATGGATAGAAAGTTTCATAGTAACATGCTATAGGAACAAGTCAGCCAACATATGTTTTGGATAAGTAATACTGATGAAAAAGTGATATAAAATTTATGTATATTTTCTCTCCTTCATGAAAATTATACAAGCTATAAATACGATGATCAATGATTATTGTGTTTATCTCTGTTGAGTTCCAATGGATGTGTTGTTTCATTCTTGCTTGTTCATTCAAGGAATGCATGTAAATGCTTGAATTTAGCAGTAGGTTTGGTATAGTCTGTGTATGAGGATGTTAATAAGAAGTTAATAATGGATATAATAGGTGGGAATATTGTAAGGAAATATCTCTATTAAAGATATATAGGTATTTTTTCTAAAATATAAGGTGGATTATCCATTCATATTGGTCTATGGTTTGACTTTGTTTCCTAGAATATGGCACTGGCTTGGTTTAGTATTCATGCTCTCTTTTGGTAGCCAACTTGACTAAAAATCACACAACATAATTAAATTATTCCCCAAATGTTTCACTAGGTGTGTATGAATGTTAACGAGATTGTATATTCTCTTCTTTAAGTTAGCCATTATTGTGGAAGTTAGCAAAAATTCCAGGGTATGATGCTTTTAAACATATGAAGAGAATCATCTATCTACTTTGTGTTTTGATAGTAGTCACACAGGTATCTATGAACATAGTTTCTTTGGGATCACCCTCCCTCGTTTGATAGAGCCTAAGGAGAAGAAGTAGAGATCTAAAAGTATTTACTTATGTGTTGGCCAATCCTTACCCTTACTAATAATTTTTCTTAGCAACTTCATAGATTTGTGGCAAGACTAAGTTTGGTTCTAAAAAAATAACCAACAGAGGGCAGTACACAAGTGCATGAAGGATGGGAAATTCATGATGGTGAGCTTGTCTTGAATATTTCTTTGTAAATTGTCTATGAATATATTTTGAAGGTGAGGGTCAGGAACCTTGACATCTATTTGGGAATAATGTGATTGATAGCGTGAGATAAAGCCATTTATATTTTCTTCTTATTTTTCCTTACATCTCATCAAATCAGCAAAGGTCATTTTAGGAGTCATATGAAATTGGAAGTGGTTGATAAATAACTCGAAATGTTCATTGAATGAGCGAATTGAGTTCTTTGATAAAGAGGAAAACCATTCCAAGGCGGTGAATTTCAAGGATCTAGGAAAATATTTTCCCAAAGTTTATCATCTAGGATAACGTCACTACATAAGGCAATATAAATATTAACATGGTTAGAACGATCTCCCTTCCCTCCATATTTCTAAAATCTAGGTACCTCTATACCTTGTGGCATTGGTGTTTGTAATATCTCCATGCACAATGGACTAATTTTGACATAATATGTTGGTGGACCATTTTTATTATGGTTGATGGTGGTAATTTATTTTTGGAGGGATGGACTGGTTTGGAAAAGTTGATCTATGAGAGGATCATTACTTGTATTATGAGAGGGAAGTGAAAGTGGTGAAGGGGTGTATGTGTTTGAAGGAAAAGTGAATTGAATGTTTATAGGTGGTAAGGTGGTAGGAGATAGGAATTGTGATGCCTCATAGGAACTAGGGATGTTAGTAGGAATACCCAAGGAAGGAATCACATTACTAACTTGTTGCATTGTTGTTGTGACTTGAGGAGGGGTATAGGTACGTATTGAGGCAATTGTTGAGGGAGGAGTAATTTGAGTTCCTCCTTGGCTTGTAACATTGCTTGTTGGTAAAGGACAACTAGTGGTTAGGGTGAGGTGTTTTCCAAAGATTTGAACTATTTTTTTTCACAAGATCAAGCTCATCTTCACTTTCAATCATGCAGTGAATTTTATCTATCGTAGGAATGGCAGTAGTTGAGATGTCATTTTGCACTTCGTGTTCTAAGTTTGCAAGGTCCTCATGAATTTGAATTATGTTATCTTGCAGGACACTACCATTCTTTGTTTCAAATTTTATACTACTTGAAGGCAAAGAGTTACTAAGGGTATTATCCATACCTAGTGTACTAATGTCAATACTAGGAGTGAAAGAGCTTGACAACCCAAGATCCACAACGACTATGCTAGATCACACGATGACATGAGTCTTGAACTTCGTCTCACTACAGTATTAGCAATAGGACACCAAATACTCATACAATGTCTACTAAATGCAATGTGAATATAGATACAATATGAACTAATAACAACGAAATGCTTGTAACAAAAATTTTGGAAAATGAAACATAAAGTAAATAACATCAAACATAAACTTAGAAATTGAATTCTAAAATCCAAAAAAATGCAATGCAAAATGTGCAAAGGGACTGATTCGCACAAGGTGGTGAATGAGTCCCAAGGATGATTTTTTTCAAATTTTTTAGAATTTTTCAATTGAATTTTATGTTTTTTATGTTTTCTAATCTAGATCTAAGACTCAAATCTAGAATTTGAATAATTTTCAATGAAATTAGATGCAAAAATTCAATCTATATGAACTTTCACTACTACAAATTTGAAACCCTAGAATGCAAATTAATCAATGTAAATCCTAATGCAATGTTAATGTAGACAAGATCTAGGATGAAAATACACTCCAAATTAGAAATTTAAACTTCTAAAGTCAGGTTCACCGAAAGGAAATGGTGAAAAAGTGGTTTGGAGATGCTATCATATGGTTTTGGACATAGGGCATACCCACTTTTCACCTCAAAATGCTTGAAGAATGCTCTAAAATGCTTGATAATCTACCCTTCAATGCTCTTGTGAATGCTTGTGAACACTTGATTGCTTATTAGATTGCTAGGTGACTTGATTTCCTATTAGGATAAAATGAGTGAAAGAACCTTGTATTTATACTCAATTATGCAAGAATTCCCAAAATTACAACACTACAAGCCGACATTGGATCTTGGAGAATAAAATCCCTCCAAAGATTTAAATTAAATTTTATTTTCAGCTAAATGGGACTGATTCGCCACCCTAGGCGAATGGGTCCCACCTAAGGGGACTCATTCACCCATAGTGGTGAATGTGTCCTACCTTAGGAATTTCAGGTGGGTTTTATAGATTTTGGTGTTTTAAATACTTTTGTTGGGATTATCCTCAAAAGTAAACATAAATAAAGCTTGTGGATGCAAAATGGGGCCAATTAAAGCATAATCAAGCCCAATTATTAATGTTAAGCCTAGAAAAGTGTAAAAGTGTGCTATAACAATTTACAACACTTTGAAATAATGAAAGATTAATATTAAAAAGAGGTTATTTAGGTGTCATTCATTTACAAGACTTTAGAAAAGTGTGAAAGTGAGTTACAAAACTTCACAACACTTAAGTAAGGTAAAATTTAATCCATTTAGTTCACAAGGGCCCAATACCTAATGTGAATATGTTATTACAACAATAAATCAAGGCCAAGTTAAGGGGACCATTTTTAGTCATTATAGTGGGTTCCAAAATAATTTAACTATGTATCAATGTTAGATTTTAACGTTGGGGCATGTGTACCAAGATGGGGCACAAAAAAGTGGTCAAATTTCCGAAAACAATCAAAATACATTTGTATTCTAAAAAAATTTAAATAATCCAATTGTCATGTTGCTCAAAAAATCCAAGTCCTAACATGAGCACATTATTTGAAAAAAAATATATGCATGCATTTTTATAAAAATAAAAAACACGTGTTTTTGTAGAAACAAAATGTGCACATATTTGTAAAAACAAAACCCACACACATTTTTGTAAAAATAAAAACTGCGCACATTTTTATAAAAACAAAACTTGCATGTGTTTTTGTAAAATCAAAACCCACATAAGTTTTTGGAAAACCAAAACACGCACTCACTTTAATCAATATTATATTAATATTATATTATATTATGTTAATATTTATTATATTATGTAATATGTTATAAATATAATATAATATAATATTATTATGTTATACCAATGAAACAATGAAAATAGGTTTTTTTCACCTTTTAGGAGATGGAGCACAAGGGAATAGGGTTCCTCCTAATTTCACTCTTGTTTCACTAAAGAAAATCCTAGAGTTCTCAATCCAAGGATAGAATGAGAGAAGGAGATTTGCTAAAGGTTGTTCTAGGGTATGATTAATGATTAGAGAAGGGTTCAACACCAAGCTAGGGCTTGGAAAGACCAGTAACATGCAAGACCTAATGTCAAAACCTAATGATATGCAAAGCTTCATTAAGTGACCTAGAAACAAATTTAAATCAGAATAGAAAATTGGAGAAGCACAAAGGGGCACCTAGAAACTTATAGCAACTTGATTGAAACCTGGAGATGTTGAAAATGCTAAATTTAATGCACAATGGGATTGATATGCTAGGATGGGCAATTTAGTTCTAGATTAGGGTTTCTGTGAAGGAACAAAAATCTAACAATGTCAAGTTTGGAACTCCTAAAATCTAGAATTTGACTATACTAGGACTCACACACCAAAAGTAGTGTATTAGTCCTACTTGGATTTTTGGGAGAATCAAGATTTGAATCTTCTCTTTAATCTATGCTCTATCTTCTCAACTTAATTTCTAGATCTAAAATGTCAAAATTTTCTCTGTAGGTGCCTTTTAGTGAACTTCTAAACAAGGTGAAAACTTATTTCCAATCTTTCTCTTCAACGTGTCTTCAACCTAGATCTACAAATCACACACTAGATAGAAGGAAAAATGTTGTTTTGTTAGGAGAAAGGGGTTTTCCTTGGTCAATCCCTATTTTGGCAATCAAACCTTAAAATGAAATTAAATGGGAAGGAGGAATGATGAATGAACAAATAAGTAATGTTACAACTCACCAAACCTAAGAATAAGATGTTGTAAATATGTATGAACTGGCTCAAATGGATGTCGATCTTGAATTGAATGTTTGCTTGAATCATGAAACACTACATCACAAATGTTATCTCAAGCAAAAACATGATGCATGATGACTTTGACATGATATTTGATACTTGAATTATTTCCCAAAAATGCTTAATAGTCACTCTTGAATGCTCTTGAATGCTCTCGTGAACTCAAATTTTCTATAAGGATTCTTATTCAATTTGTTAGGAGAAAAATGAATGAAATAATCTTGTATTTATATTTTTTTATACCAAATTTCCCAAAATTATAACACTAAAAGCCAACATTAGATCTAGGAGAATAAAATCCCGTTAAGAATTCGAATTTAAATTAGGTCTAAGCTAAGTAGGACTAATACACCAAAAGTGGTGTATGAGACCCATTAGGCTATTCTTGGGACAATTCTTTCAAGAAATTCTTAAATTCATGTGAAATCCAGATCGGGGCCCCAAAACATAGGTGGGACCCATACGCCCAAGGTGGTGTATGAGTCTAAGATCACTAAATATGGGACATACAATACAAAAAATATTCAATTATGATTGGATGCTGATTTATATCAAGATTAATCTTAGAAAGATGTATCAATTAAGGCTTGTGGATGCAAAATAAAGCCTAATTAATGAATGAAAACAATAGATTATTTTGTGAACCACCAAATATATATAACATTGGACCTAGGGCAAGAGGATTCCCTAGACTAGGCTCTTAGTCTTTTTCGCCCTAGGAGCTCTTGGTGTGCGGGAATGACAGTCTTTCCGCTTGGTGGTTATAGGATTTTTGGCGATTGCATTCAAAGGGAGGGTTGTTTGATGAAGGTTGTGATGTGTGTGTGTTGTGTGGCTAAAAAATAAGAATTAAATGATAGTAATATAATGTATGAAATGTAAGCAAAGTAAATGTAATCTAATGCAAAGCTAATCTAAAATAACCTAAATATATGCAAAACATAAGGTAACTAAAAAGTTGAGAACTTATGCACCTGGAAATGGAATGTTGCAAATGAGAGGCCCTGGAATGCTATGGAAATTGTTTGAAATTAGAAGACGGACTCTTACACCAAGTTGGGCAACCTAGTCCTTCTATCGGGAAAATCTGTCAAACCAGGTTTTGGAGAAAAGGGTGCACAAAAATGCAAAAAATATTTTCTAGGCTTAACACACGGATAAGGTCGCCAATAGTGGTGACCTAGTCCTTTTGATGCTTTCCAAGGATTCAGGTTATTATTTTGTGGGTCCCAGCTGGTACTCCCTTCCTCTGCAACAATCCATGTCTAAAACTCCCGAAAATGACATGTAGTTTGTCCTTTTTCTCCTTCTAGGGTTTGATTCCTTGGTGTGACTTGGATGGAATTTTTTTACTTTCTCCAACACTTTGTACCTCACCAAATCTAAGTAAAAAAATTGTAAACACATGAAAAGACCAAGAGAATTTTGGGGTTAGGGAATAGGGGTTTTCCTAACTCAAACCCCTTTGATGGTAACTCAATCCCAAATGAGATAAAGCCAAAGGAAAGATGCTTGAAGGATAAACAATGTAAATTCTCACCAAATCCTTTGTTGTTGATGGTCTGCAACATGCAAGAAAAACTCCAATGGACGTAGCTTGTGATGCCTTGTGCTTGATTTCCTGCTTGTGAAGATAGGAGCGAAAGAGTGCTTGTGAATGCAAAATGATCTTAGGAGGGGTCAAAATGAAGGTGGAAACCCTTATTTGTAGATGAAAAACCCGAATTTTCCTGAAATGCAACATGATAGTCCAACAATACGGTTTACAAGGCAATGTTCCCATTAGTTTTTTTTTTTTTGTTAAATTTATGCCAAAAGGGACTAGGTCACCCAAGGTGGCGACCTAGTCCACTTCGGCAATTTCAAGTGGTGGTCGGGAATTAAATGTTGATTAATGATGTTTATTATGTTTTCCTCCTAAAACACACTTAAGTTACTAACGAGAAAAATAAGGATATGAAAAGGGTTAATTAGTGGATGATAAGCCTAGGAAAGTGTGAAAATTCCTTACAAAACTTTACAACACCTTATCACTAGGGCTTGGAAAGGGGTAAAAGGGTGTTTTTTAGGTGAATTATGTTGAAAGGGTCTTAGAAAAGTGAGAAAATGTTTTACAACACTTCACAACACCTTAGTAAAACACCGCTAGGTTATCATTGAAATGGAGGCTTACAAGAGTGAATCAAGAGAAAACAAGGCCAAAATCAAATGGAGAAGACCAAAACGAGTGAATAAGTGTCATAGACTACACTTTTTGGTGACACATTTACCCCCACTTTAGTGAGAGGATGAACTTGCTTCAAACTCACACTAAAGTAGTCAAATCATTCACATTGAGCGGGATCTAATGTAATAATGCTAATAAAGTGAGATGACTATGATCAAGATCCCATGGCAAACCAATCATAAGTAAAAAAGATCACATAACGAGTGATGTGAAAGAGTGGAGAAAAGTCAGATCAAGCTTCGACTTTTTGTCCAACTAGTTGTGAATTAGATCTAGCTTGTTTGTCCGAAAGAAAAGGATGTACTCACTTTGGGCTGATGAGAATTTTGGTTTTATGTCAAGTGAGAATGCCAAAAGGTGGTGAGATACATACACATGGTTTGTATGCACTCACACACAAAAAGGTGGCTATGGGGAAAGTCATGCCCCTAGTTGGGCTTCCCACTCAACCATACCAAATTTATACTTCTTGATAACTTTTATAAGGTGCCACAAAATTCAAGGGTGTGGTTCATAAAACAAGAAAAGCCTTGGATTCTTAGAACTCATGAACAAGTGCAAGATGGCACCATAGGCATGCAATTTGTGTTATGCAAGGTGGCCATGTATACACGAATGCAAAAGTGTAAAATGCAAAAATGCAAAAGAATGTAAAATGAAAAAAGAATGTTCCAAGGAGTCTTCTATAGTTCATATGAGGTCTTTGACTTAGGGACCATTGCGTTTAATGTCTCCAAAAGAAGACCAATCAAAGGATGGAAAATTCACAACTTAGGGGATGTAGTGCATCGCATCAAGCCACTAAGAGGAATGTAATATGCTAAGATAAGTTCCACTTATGAAATCCATTACACCCAATGTCATCCACAAAGTGCGAAAATGCATCATGTGAAAGACAAGGTTGCTCTTAGGAAGCTGTGTCGCCAAAAAATGTTAACTTTGACACTTTTCGCTGATTTGGACCTTTTCCTATGGACTTTGGATCATTTTTAGCCTCTTTTTACCCCTTTCCAAGCCTTGTGCTGATGTGTTGTAAGGTGTTGTAAAAATGTTTAACATTCTCCTAGGCTTGTCATCACTTATTCTACCCTATGCGATGCCAAAATGACCCCTTAATACGCATACAAATCCTATATTAGTGAGTTTTAATGAGACAATCCCAAAAAACATAATAATAAAATTTTAATTACCGATAATCAATGTAATATGCGCAAGTGGACTAGGTCACCCTCTTGGGTGACCTAGTCTCATGTGGCATAAATTTCAATTTTAAGTTAATTTCTTCCAGGATTTTGGTCTCTAAAACTCTAAGGTCGGACTGTATGGTGTTATTTCAAGAAAATTAGGGCATAATATATATAAATAAGACTAGAAACCCTAATTGCTTAATATGCATCATCCATTTTTCTTCTCTATCTATCTCTCCTTCTTCTCAAACAAGCTAGGGTTTTAGATTCTAGGTCAACAAGACATGTTTGCTGAAACATCCAAGGGTTGAATTCTCCATTGTTGCAACACAAGATCTCTCATCATGGCAAGGTAACTTATTCCATTATTCCATTGTTTCATATTCATGCTTTAAATATTTATTTCATTTTGGTTCAGTTACCTAAAAGGGGTTTGACCAAGGAAAACCCCTAATCCTTAACAATCAACATTTTCTCTTTCTCTCCTTGTGTGTTTGCAGATTTAGGTTCTTTAAAGATCTTTGAAGGAATTGAAGACTTGATGAAGACCTCTCATTGTATTCAAAGTGAAATCATCCACCAAAATTCACTCTCAGGCCCGAATATTAGACTTCTAGAAGTGAACAACTATGAAGAACCAAGGTGAAAACATATGGCTTTTAGGAACCTGGGACTAGGCCGCCCAGATTGGCACAAGTTTCCCTTTCATCTTCTACAAAAAATTCAACAACATTCAAGACCTCCATCAGGCCCTTCTTCTATTTCCAGAGGCATACATTCTAAATCTCTCATTTTTGTATAGTTTAGTGTATATTATTAGGTCATTTTATACATGTTTGCATATCATAGTGTGTTTTCCACCATATTTACATCTCTTATGTTTTATATTATTAGTTAGTTTATTTTATTCATTTGTAGCACGTAGACACATTCAATCACACACCTCACAATCCCTATCCTATCCTTTGAATGAACACCCAAAAAGTATATCACTAAGGTGAAACAAATCTCATTTCACAATTAAGAGCTCCTAGGTGAAAAACCCTAGGTGCCTAGTTGGGGAATCCTCTTTCCCTTATTTGTATATGTTTTTGGTGGTTCATTTTAGTGAACACGACTCTCTTACCCACTCTTCTAATTTGGGCTTCTTTAGCATCCTAGGATTAACTTGCATTGCATGTTGCATTAGTGAAATTGCAATTTAGGGTTTAAAATTTTGTATTAGTGAAAGTGCATAATAGGTTGCATTTTTTGCATTTTAAATCATTACAATCTCTCTAAAATTTTGCATTTTCTTTTTAGATCTTCATTTTGCAACATAGAAACCACCTACACAAATGCAAAACATTCGCCAAAATTAAAAAAAATCACCAGGAGGACTAGGTCTTACATCCTGGGCGACCTAGTCCCTTCAGGCTTTTCAAGTTGCCCATACAGAGTCAAAAAATTAGATTTTAGGCTTTTTTTTATACCATTACCTATCTATATCAGATGGTTGTATTTTTGTTACATGTATTTTCTTTTATTTAGTTTAAATTAGCTTATTTCATGCATTTCTTAGTTTTAATTTTGCATATACTACATTTATTTTTCAGATTACTACATAGTGTAATCAAGAAGTTACCTTGTTTTACATCTGAAAATTGCATTTCAATATTTTATTTTAAATAATTACATTGAATTATTTTTCCTTTCTCTCTTCATACCTGATACAATTTTTTCTCTCAAAAGATGTTTTCCCTTCTTTGCATTACCCCTCGATGAGGATCTTTGTGTTGACAATCATTACAATCACACGTGTGGTTCTCCCTATACCTCTCCTATTATTGACGAAGGTATCTTGGTGCAAGAAGCTACAAGAATTGAGGGTCTTGATTGTCCCTCTCCTCATCCCCCTTTTCCAAACATTAAACAACAACATGATGAAATCATAAACACATTTCTTGACATCACCTTACCTAGTCTCCCTCACAGTGATACTTAACCTTTCCCTTCTTCTAACATCCCTCCTCCATGCAATGAGGAGATGTTAATGTTAGAAGTTACTTCTCCTAAAAGTCATATGAATCTCAACCCTCCCTACCTATTTGAAAATCACAGTGATCCTTCTCTTGATGGCTCCTCTTCTTGTAGTGAAACATGTGATGAACCTCCTCCAAGATCTTCTACTAGAGTAGGTTGTTTGGAACAAGACAATGAGACCTTTGATGATAAAATATAACCTTCTTCTACTCCTTCCTCTCCTCATAATTCCATCATCAATCATTTCCTTAATAATATTATACCCTTACAATAATATGTCGAGCCTATCTTAAACTCTCCTCCCCTAAGAGATGTTAATATTTTTCAACCTCAACTCATCCTTTACCCTCCTTCAACAAAACCCACACTCGAATTTACCCTCTACCCACCTACCTCTAATGTGTTGCAAAAATCGAGTCCTAATACCATTGCTCATACACATTACACTCACAATAACCCATGATCCCAACCATCAACCTCCACTTCTTTACCTTTACCTAACCCCATCCTTCCTGTTGCCCCTTGCTCAACTCTCTCCTTAGGGAGTATAACCTTGTTGATCAACTCAAGAATACTCTCACAAAAATATCCTTATGGGACCTTATTCAAGTCTCCCCTCACTATCACAACATGATGCAAGAAACCTTACAACAAGTTCCTATCCCTTATAATGATCCATCAAATGACATAGCAGCTATTATTCATGGAATAAATGCTGACATTGTTTTTCACCAAAGTGAGCTTCCTCCTTTAGATGTGGAAAAATAAAATGAATCTTTCATGGTAATATCTCAATACAAAAAAAAAGGGATAAAAATAAATCTTGTTGATACATGCTCTTCCCTTAATGTGTGTAGTGTGAGCCTTTTGGATAGGCTTCACATCGATAGGTCCCACATCCAACCCAATTATCTCTTTGTTACACGACTCGACAATGTCAGTAAGAAACTGCTCGGTGTGCTCACTATACATCTTATAGTTGGAGTGGCCACATTGGACACAACAATCCATGTTATGCCTAAGGAGGTTTCATACAATCATCTCTTAGGAAGGTCATGGATCCATGCAATGAATGGAGTGCTTTCCAATCTTCATAAAAAGATGAAGTACATTTTTAATAACAAAGTATACACACTCAATGTTGATCCTGAACCCAACAATTTCTTACACATTGTCAAATCCAAAGAGAATAATTTCACCACCTTAACACCAACCACCCATGTGGAACCCGCACAAAAATCAAATCTTGATCAACATCTTGAGACAATCACCAATCTCTTAGATGATGATTGGGGTTCCTTAAACTTCACACCTTCTTTACTAGGAGAAAGCAAGATCACCAACATAGACTCTGAAAAGGGAAACATAGTATTTTCCATGCAAGACTTGGCTGATGCTTCAATAGCATCCATCTCAACCCCTTTAGCCATCAATGCAAACAATGACCCCTCACCCGATCCAAAAACCTAAAAAATCTTTATGGAAAAGGTTATGAGATCATGAAATAACTTAGCTATAGTGGAAATGGTTGTGGTGCTAATGAACAAGGTATCTGGACCCCTATCAATCCTATCAAGCAATCATCCCATCATGTTCTTGGTTATTGTCCTCTAATAAATATTACCAAGCATTCCCCTCCCATCCACACTATCCCAAATTACCCTTCTCACCCTACCTTCAAAAGGGATACTTTGAAACCAATAAAGGACCCTTTTTCTTAATGCCAATTTCATGTCCCAACCTCCTCTTGATTTATATTTTACACACTCCTCCAAAGGAGTCTACAAAATCTCACAATCCATAAAGCCTTGTGTAGGTATGACATCTCATTCTAAGCAAAATCCTTCCTTGTTGCCAACCCAAGGATCACCTTCTTCCCTTGATCAGGAGGGTATCTGGTTGAGACTCCTCCAAGATCACTTGATATCCCTTCCTCCTAGAACTCAAAATAAATGTTCCAACAAACAATCCTTTTGTGCTTACCACTGATTTCATGGTCATCACACTAATGATTGTAAGTTCTTGAGTCAAAAAATCTAACATCTTAAGGATTGTGGTGTCCTTCCTTCTATAGGGGCACCTCATTCCTATAATCAATACTGATTTTTACCCTCCCTTGCATCCCTCAATCCTTTCGGGTCACTCTTGTCTTGCACTAAGTGGCGGCAAGAGGTTAGTTAGCCTTCTTCCCTTGTATGTCACTTATCGTTGTCTCTTTCGACTTGTCATTAATATTTCATGAACATTTAAGAGCAAGCTTGGGATGTGGATGAAATGTAGATTAAGATTAACCCTCATGTGACATACACTCCTTTTCATGACATAGCTTATCAGAAACATATGACTCGACATAGGGCTTTTCGAATGAGCTTGAGCATGTTCTTCTTCTCCTCTTCTACTTTAAAGTAATTTTTCATAGTATGGTGATTCAAAATTACTTTAAAGTGGGGGCATACATCACCACTCACATTTCATTATGCGATCTTCTCTTTCTTGCAATTCCTTCTCTTGAAAACATAACATTACACACAATGTTGTTAAGGATGAGACATTTGCATTTTTCCTCTTTTGCATACAAGATGAGCCCTTGCCTCTCTTGCATACAAGATGAGTACATTGGCACTTTGCCTCTCCTTTAGAAACATTACACATAATGTTTCCTAGGTTGATAAATCGCACGAACAAAAGAAAAATCCCTTTGAACAAAATCATTTTCAAACATCACTTTCTTTTGTGGCACCTTATGAAATTCATCACGAGGTATAAATTCGGTATGGTTTGAGCGGGAATCGAAACAAGCAGCATGAATTTCCCCATAGACACCTTTGTGAGTACATACCAATTGTGTGTATGTTTCTCACCTTTTGGGACATCTCACCCCATGGACGACTTGATGTTCTATGGCCCTAGGGTGAGCACATATCTCTTTATTCTCTTCACACTAAATCTTGTCATGTCATGATCATGTATCTCATTTTTCTATAATGCATTCACACTTGAATGTCTTTTGCATTGATGTCTCCTTGACTTAGAATCTTGAATCCTTGGGGGCTTGACCACCACCTCCTTCATCTTTCTCATTCTTCTTCTTTTTCATTCTTTTCCATATCCATTGGGCTACTTTAGTTTGAGTTTGAAGCAAGTTCATACTCTCACTAAAGTGGGGGCTAAATGTGTTGCCAAAAAGTGTGGACTTTGACACTTTTCACTCATTTGGACCTTTGCCTATGGACTTTGGACCATTTTCAGCCTCTTTTTAGCGCTTTACAAGCCTTGTGCCAATGTTTTGTAAGGTGTTGTAAAACATTTTAACACTCTCCTAGGCTTTTCATCACTTAATCTACCCTTTGTTATGCCAAAATGACCCCTTAATATGCATACAAATCCTATCTTAGTGAGTTTTAATGAGACAATACCGACAAACATAATAATAAAATTTTAATTACTAAAAATCAATGTAATATGCCTAGGTGGACTAGGTCGCCACCTTGGGTGACTGATCCGGGTGGATATGCTTTCCACCAAAAAGTTTCCAAGTATAGATTCGAACCTGTGATCTGCATAGCTAAACCGTCCACCTTTGCCACTACACCACACATGCAATTTACTATTATTTAGAAAGAAATTTCTTTTAGCTAATAACAAACTACCCAAAGAGAGAATGGAGGCCGACGGGGGTTGAACCTGGACCATCGTCCTCCCAAAATATTACATAACCGTTGCACTATTTATAGCGCTTGAGATATTTTCGGGGTAATATTAATTTAACCAATACTCAATCCGCCTATCCTTAGTTAAATAAGGGTATATGGTTAAAACAACCCCTATTTATGGAGTAAAATCAAATCCATAAAATAGTAAAGGGTTTATTACGAAGATTCAATTAGTTGAAAGGGATTATCTTTGTAATTAGTGGTTATAGCCTTTTTGGCTAATTTCATGTATAAAAAGGAGTATTAGGCTTTTGGTAGGCAACCAGGTGATGAGAAGGAGAGTATGTTCTAGGAGACTTTGTGATTATTCCTGCACATTAGAGAATAATGCTGCTATTGTGCTTGGAGGGAATGATTTTCAAACACTTGTAATTGATTTTTTTGGAGATAATCGGATTGGTCACCTTATTCGAGAGGGACCAGGAGACATAGTCCGCCTGGACGAACTCCGTTATCAATTGTGTTTTGTCTTCTATCTCTCTACTTTCTTTCTTTTAGTTCATTACCTTATTATTCTTTGGTCATTTAAGCATTTCAATTATGTTAATTTGTTTAATTAAAGCTTGGAATTAACTTATGTAATTATGTTAAGCATTCCTCTATAATCGTCCTAGATCCTAATCAGATCAGTGACCTAGTCCCATGTGGCATAAATTTCAATTTTAAGTTAATTTCTTTCAGGATTTTGGTCTCTAAAACCCTAAGGTCAGCATGTATGGTTTTATTTCAGGAAAATTAGGGTATAACTTGTATAAATAAGCCTAGAAACCCTAATTCCTCATTATGCATCATCCATTTTTCTTCTCCATCTCTCTCTCTCTCTCTCTCTCCTTCTTCTTAAGCAAGCTAGGGTTTTAGATTCTAGGTCAACAAGACATCTTTATTGAAACATCCAAGGGTCGAATCCTCCATTGCTGCAACACAAGATCTCTCATCATAGCAAGGTAACTTATTCCATTTTTCCATTGTTTCATATTCATTCTTTACATTTCTATTTCATTTTCGTTTAGTTACCTAAAAGGGGTTTGACCAAGGCAAACCCCTAATCCCTAACAATCAACATTTTTCTCTTTCTCTCCTTGCATGTTTGCAGATTTAGGTACTTTGAAGACATTTGAAGGCATTGAAGACTTGTTGAAGACCTCTCCTTGCATGAAAAGTCACATCATCCACCAAAATTCACTCTTAGGCCCAAATATCAGACTTTTATAAGTGGACAACTATGAAGAACCAAGGTAAAAACTTAGGGCTTCTGTTTCCCCTTCAGAAATTCCAAAAATCCTGAAGAGAAATGAGTCACCAAGAATGGCGACCTAGTCCCTCTGGATGGGCCTTTTTTGGATTTTGAAAATTTTGGGCACCCATTTGGTAGAAACAAACTTCGGACCAACTTTCGAGAATCTAAGACTAGGTCGCCCAGATTGGCACAAGTATCCCTTTTTGCTTCTACAACAAATTCAGTAGCATTCCATACCTCTATCAGACCCTTCTTCTATTTCGAGGTACATACATTTTAACTCTCTCATTTCTCTATAGTTTAGTGTATTTTATTAGGTCATTTTTTACATGTTTTCATATCATAGTATGTTTTCCATCATAGTTACATCTCTTAGGTTTTATATTACTAGTTAGTTTATTTTATTCATTTACAACACTTAGAGATATTCAATGACACACCTCACAACCCCTATCCTATCCTTTGAATGAACACCCAAAAATCATATCACTAAGGTGAAAGAGAGCTCATTTCACAATCAAGAGCTCCTAGGTGAAAAACCCTAGGTGCCTAGTTGGGGAATCCTCTTTCCCTTGTTTGTATATGTTTTTGGTGGTTCAAAAGCATAGATAGAGAAAAAAATGCAAATGAAAAATAAGTAATGCCAATGTATGCCCCCACTTTAACAGAATTGCTACACACCGTTTTGTGAGAAATTGCTTTAAAGTAGAGAAAGGAAAAATGCAAAGAAAAGAAAGAAAAGGACATGAGAGCCTACTTCAAAAGCCCCATGTCAAGTGATAGGTGTTCAAGAGAGGCTATGTCATGCGAAAGAAGAAGATAAAAGAAAGAGAAAAGGGGGTTTCCCCCAAAAATACAAAACACATAAGGGATATATGGATTTGGGCTCAGTATGTTCATTGTTGTAACTTTTTTGTTTATAAAATGTGAAACTATCATCATTCCCCAAAATACATAGAACTGGAAGAAGGACAGAAAGAGAGAAAAAACAAATGAAAAAGTAGAGTTAGTTTTGGGTCAACATGGAAGAGACATAAGGTTTCTGGATGCTTTGCATCATCCCCAAAAGGACAATACAAAGAAAAAGAAAAAGACAAAGGAAAAAATCCTTTTGCTTGAGTAAACATGAAGGAGACATTAAGGTCTTAATGTCTTGCATCATCCTCAAATGAAAGGAAAAAAGGAAAAAAAAAAGGCAAAGAGGTTCATTTGGGTCAACATGAAGGGGAAATTGCAGTCTCAATGCCTTGTAAAATCCTGAAATGAAAGGAAAAAGAAAAAGGAAAAGAGCATCATTTGGATAAATATGAAGGAGACATTGTGGTCTCAATGCCTTGCATCATCCCCAAATGAAAGGAAAAAGGAAAGGAAAAGAAAAAATCAAAAAGGAATGCACGACACATAGAAGAAGGTAGATACATATAGAAGAATGTCACAAAGAGTAAGAAAACATCAAACAAGATGGAAAATACATTAGACATAAGCAAACACAAGACTAGTAAGGAAAGTGTAAGTCAACCGTGAAGCAAGTCATCAACCTTTGCATCTTAGTGGGGAAAATTGGGAAGTGGACAACGAATCTATGAGACAAAGACAAGTGCATTACTAGGACAAGGCTAGAACCCTCTTTCCCCCATTTAGTGCAAGGTTGGAGGGAGATGAGGTAGGTGATGAGAGGGGGATGTAATAGTGAGAGGGGCATGTGGTCTATAAATATTACATGAATGGGGACATGATAGTAGGTTAGGGTTCAATAGGGTAGCACTCAGAACTGATGAGGTGATACTTACTCGGTATCTCATGTAGATGGTGAAATTCATCACTTCTATGGCCAAGAACACGATGATAAGCACAATGTGGTACATTAGAATATTTAGGATGGATTACCAACTTATTACAATGAGGTAAGGTGAAGAGTCCTTTAATTAAGAGGATGTATAATTATCTCTCACATTCAGCTGGTGGATGGAGGGGAAAATTAAGTTTCTATAATTTATATGGCCTCTTGTGGCAGCTGGATTCTCCAACTTCAAAAGAGGGTATGGGAGCAGGAGGTCCTAAAATTACCAGAGGTTTAGCATTGTTGTTAGGAATGGATGATAACTTTTCCTTAGGAAGGAGAACATCCAAGTTAGAAGGGGAATCAAAGATCGCTATGCCATCATTACAGAGTGTAAGGCGTTCTCTGGGATGCACCCTAGCATGAGGGGGATCTTGATAACCAATGCCTGTTGTATGTTCATCAGGTGATAATTGTTCATAGAATTTTTGAATCTCATGTTCACTCATGAGATCACCACCTTGTTTTCTTAAAATGGTAAACCATTTTCTATACGTTTGTTGAAGATTAATAGGAGGGTGTGTCATCGGGTTTGGGTAAAAGGGTTGAGAAGGGACTAGGTGAGAGGGACTATGCTAACCTTAGGTAGGTAGCCTAGATCCATTGTGTATTTCTGGATGAAGGTAAAAAAATATGTCAAGAGGTGATATGTTAGGCATCATAGGCTGGTTCATAGAGGGGTAAAAAGAATCATTTGCCTCAAGGTTGTCAAGGAAGTCATTATGGAACTGATACATGCTAGCATCATCATCTCCAATGATGTCGACTTCGGTAGGAGGACATTCATTGGGTGTTGGTTGAGCAGGAGTGGGTTCAAGGTCATTAGGATTAGTGGAAAAGGTGCAACTTGACATATCCATTAAGAATTTGAGGGATGTCCATAACTTCTTCAAAGACATGGCCATGATGCAGGTTATTAATGACAAAAAATAAACGAGAAGTGAAAATCTAGAAATAAAAATAGAAAGACAATTACAGAAACTAGAAATGTAGACAATGTTCTAAAAATGATGGAAACTGTTATGCAAAGTTTGCAAGAGGACTAGGTCACCCACTGTGGTGACTTAGTCCCAATAGTGTTATTTTTGACTAATTTCAAAGTTTCTAACTGCTTTTTATGCTTTTTTTGATTTACTGATACAAACAAAGACTGGAAATGCAAATATTTTTGCATTTTCTTACTGAAATGTAATGCACAATGTGATTCTAGCATGAACTTTCACTAATCCACTTGTTCTAGAAACCCTAGGATGCAAATAATGCAAAATATTCAATGCAATGCAAGCTATCTTGTAAGATGAAATGAAAAATTAGAAAGCCAACAAGTGGTCTATGGTCGGGTTCACCTAGGCCAAGAGGATTCTCTATCTGAGGCCCTTAGGGTTTTTCACCCTATGAGCTCTTGGTGTGTGGGAATGACACTCTTTCCACTTGGTGGTTATAGGATTTTTTGCAGTTGCATTCAAAGGGAGGGTTGATTGATGAAGGTAGTGATGTGTGTGTGTGTATTGTATGGATAAAAACTAAGAATGAAATGACAAAATATAATGTATGAAATGTAAACAAAGTAAATGTAATCTAATGAAAAGCTAATCTAAAATGACCTAAATATATAAAACAAAAGGTAACTAAAAAGTTGAGAACTTGTGCACTTGGAAATTGAATGTTGTAGATAAGAGCCCTTAGAATGCTCTGGAAATTGTCAAAAATTAGTAGAGGGACACTTACACCAAGTTGGGTGACCTAGTCCTCTTGTTGAGAAAATTTTCCAGACCAGGTTTCAAGAAAAAGGGTACCCAAAAATGCAAAAACCCTTTTCTAGGCTTAACATAGGGACAAGGTCCCAAATAGTGGTGACCTAGTCCTCTTGATGCTTTTTGAGGATTCAGGTTTCGATTATATGGGTCGTAGCTGGTACTTCCTTCCTCCATAACAGTCTATGTTTGAAAATCTCAAAAAATGACCTGTAGCTCGTCCTTTTTCTCCTTCTAGGGTTTGATGCCTTGATGTGACTTGGATGGAATGTTTGTACTGTTTCCAACACTTTGTACCTCACCAGATATGAGTACAAAACCTGCAAGCACATGCAAAGACCAAGAGAACGTTGGAGTTAGGGAATAGGGGTTTACCTAAGTCAAACCCCTTTGATGGTAACTCAAACTCAAGTGAGATAAAGTCAAAGGAAAGATGATTGAAGGATGAACAATGTAAATTATCACCAAATCCTTTGCTTTTGATTGTCTACAACATGCAAGAAAAACTCCAATGGAAGCATCTTATGATTCCTTGTTCTTGATTGCTTGCTTGTGAAGATAGGAGTGCAAGAGTGCTTGTGAATGCAAAATGATCTTAGGAGGGGTCAAAATGAAGGTGGAAACCCTTATTTGTACATGAAAAATCCTATTTTTCTCGAAATGCAACATGATAGGCCGACACTAGGGTTTAGAAGGCAATATTCTTGTTAGGTTTTGTTTTAATTTTCAAATTTATGCCAAAAGGGACTAGGTCACCCAAGGTGGTGACCTAGGCCACCTGGGCAATTTCAAGTGGTGGTCGGGAATAAAAAGTTGATTCATGATGTTTATTATGTTTGCTTCCCGAAACACACTTAATTTAGGACTAAAAGTACATTAAGATGACAAACTAACATAGGAAAAGGGTTAATTAGTGGATGATAAGCTTGGGAAAGTGTGAAAATGCCTTACAACACTTTACAACACCTTGGCACAAGGCTTGGAAAGGAGTAAAAGGGTGTTGTTTAGGTGAATTATGTTGAAATGGTCTTAGAAAAGTGAGAAAATGTGTTACAACACTTCACAACACCTTAGTAAAACACCATTAGGTTATTGTTGAACTGCAAGGTTACAAGACTAAATCAAGGGAAAACAAGGCCAAAATGAGTGAAGAAGTGCCGAATACTATGCACTTTTTTGTGACATGGTTTGAAAGTGTTAGGATACATTTTACAACACCTTAAATTAGGAACAACTAAGTCCATTTAGTTTACATGATCCCAAGGCCTAATGTGAATGTGTTAAACACATTACAACACTAAATCAAGGCGACATTAAGTTCAATTTAACAAGGAGAGCCTAAACAAGTGCAAAAATATAGAGGGATACTTTTTCCATTACCATATTTAGCCCCCACTTTAGTGAGAGGAGGAACTTGCTTCAAAATCACACTAAAGTAGATAAACTTATATCAAGAGGGGGCCAAGTGTACCAATGCTAGTAAGATAAGATGATGACAATCAAGAGGGATGATCAAGCCCCAAAGATCAAGATACTATGACAAACTAACATAAGCGCAAATGAAAATAATATAAGGAGAAAAAACAAGGCACAAGCATACACTACCAAATACATCAAGAGAGAAAAAAAGGAAAGGGGGGTTGGATCAAGCTTCGATCATTTGTCCATCACGATGTGGGTCAGAACTAGGCTACTTGTCTAGAAATGAACGCTCACTTTGAGGCAATGGAAGTTCAAGCTATATGTTGGGTGAATAGCTAAAAGGGTACTTACACACATGGACGGTATGTGTTCACCTAGACAAGCAAGTGGCTATGAGAAAGTCATGCCTCAGTTCAACTTTCTGTACAGCCAGACCAAAGTTGTACCTCCTGATAAATTTGATAAGGTGCCACACAACAATGAAATTCGGCCTTCATGAGGGAAGAAAAGCTTTGTATGTTTGATACTCATTAACAAACAAGATGGCACCATAGGCAAGCAAAGTGTATTATGCAAGGTGGCCATATAATAGAAATTATAAATGTAGCATAGTGTAAGGAACATTTAAAGGAGTTTTTCTTAGTTCATGTAAGGTCTTAACTTAGGGAAAATTCTTCCTAATGTCTCCAAGAGAGGACCACTCAAAGAATAGAAGATTCACAACTTAGGGGATGCGGTGTGTCGCATCAAGTCATAAAAGGAATATAATATTATAAGATAGATCACGGTTTTGAAGGACATCACACTCGATGTCACCTCAAAGAGAAATGTGCATCACATGAAGAAAGAAGACAACACAATGAAACATGAAATATAAAAGAATAATTCCAATGTATGCCCTCACTTTAAATAAATTGCTAAACACCATGCTATAAGCAATTACTTTAAAGTAGAAAATGATAGATATTAATAATAAAGAGAATATGAGAGCTTATTTAGAAAGCCCTATGCCAAGTCATATGTTTCTGTATAAAGCTACATTATCAAGCCTCTTCGCAAAGAACAATTTTAATATTTGAGGCTAAATTTGGAAGTAATTGCTCCCACATCACATTAATAAATCTTAGTGATAGGATGTGAGTCTAGGGGGAGCTTCATATAAATTTTTATTCATCCCTAGAAAGAATGAGATTTGGAAAGGCAAGTCAGGTACACATGGTTTTACAAATTTCTAATGACTTGATGGTTGTAGATTAATGGACATATCCATTCTCTTTGTGTGGCTTTTCAAAGGGGGAGAGTATTTGTCACAACATAGTGTTTTGGGAAAAAGAATAATTGGTCTTAGTTGAAGCATGGTTTCTAGTTGGCCCCTTTTCCATTGATTTCAAAGGGGGAGAAATTGAGAAAAATGCTCTATGTCTTCTTGATGTAGAGATATATCTAAGGGGGTGTTGTTACATGAAGTAGTTGATTTATAAGAGGGAGAAGGGTTGCTGACATGGTTTATGTTGATGTATGTGCATTCAGATTGGAAACATTGGTATAGAGAATTTAAGTTTTTCCATCAATGCCAAAGGGGAAGATCATTGGAAATATGATTGTCATTGATGTCAAAAGGGCTTCTTATGGATATCAAAGGGGAGATTATTGAAAATGAGATTTTTGTTTGCTATGGAAGTGGTGAAATAGGTATGGAGAAAGAATGAACCCCAACACTTGAAAGGGTTAAGTTTGAAAAAGCTTACAAAGGAAATGATTCATGCATTGCAGTTCGGTATGAAGGCTTATGCCTTAAAATGAAGTGAAGGAAGGGGTAAGATGGAACCCTGAAGGTTGACACCCAAAGATGTAATTTTGTCAACACCAATGAAAGGTTGTTTTTAGAGTTTCACAGATTGGTGTTTCAGAGGATGGTGTAATAGTTTGCAACAATGTGAAGTAAGGTAGAACGTAAGGGTAAGGTTGATGGTCGAACCTCGATAGGTATGAAGAAAGTCAAACTTTTCTGAACTTAGTCTTTGTTCTTTAGCTCTTCAAAGTCTTTCAAGCATGAAGTACATGAAAGATTAGTGATCCTCGACTTTTGACAAGTATGGCAAGTGGCAGAATCTCGCCATTCCATAGGAAGCTTGGATTGATGTGGGTTGACCGATGCGAGTATATGGATTAATGACACATGGCATGAGACGATTGCTACAATGATTGATTCACATCATGTTTGTTAATCACTTAATGATATATGACCAAAATTAATGCAAGCGAAATCATACAGTTGTATTTTAAAGAAAGATGGGTGAATGTGATATGCTAGATCATGGCATAAATTTTAAGATCGATGGCCTACATTTAAAGCATGGTGGTTCAGTGATAACCGTCCAATTATGGAATGAAGATAAACATTGACAAGCAAAGTTTAAAGTTGGATTATATCAATGGCTAAGTGAATGATATCATGGCACAAAAATTGAAGGAACTATGTCAACAACATTCTTGTGAAGTATTGGAAGAAATGAGCAACACCTTTAATGCACAAATGACTGTGAAATCTGATATAGATGAAATCTTGCAAGTATGGACGTTAAATATGAATCAAACCCTAGGATTGAATGTGTCAAAAATAGAAAATTCATTGAATGTGTTCAATAGTGTTTTGACACGATGTGAGATGGCTTATTGGTGAAGCTAGGTCAGAAGCAATTGAATGATAAGTGATGTATGGTTATCTGAGGGAAATGTTTGAGTGTGGATATTGAATATGCATATGTTGTGAGAAGGGGAGTTAGACTTATATACACAAAAATTATCTAAGGTATGCAATGAGGTGCAGAGGTATGTGAGAGAAAGCAAAGAAAGAGGAAATTAAAGAGCAGAGTAGATAAATGAGTTGCTGAGTGAATAGAAACAAAGATTAATTTGTTACAAAATAGGTTTGCAACATTGACCTGGATTGAATCTTGAATCATTTGTAATATGAAGTTCTAGCTGCAAATATTTTCATTGTAAATTTGTTTGGTTGGTGCCATCAGATAGCTGGGTCGGTACTAAGTTAGGGAGTAAGTGCTTCATTAGAGTTGGTGCTCTTAAAAATAGGCTATTGGTGTCTCCTTAGGGTTGGATTCCTTAAAAATTGTAACCAGTGAGTTTTATTGTGGGGTTGGATTTGAATAGTAAACTCAAACATTTTTTCTTATCGTGATTTTTCTCAAACTAAGTTTTCCATATATATCTGATGTTATGTACATTTGTGTGTTTGCATGATCTATGTATGTTTGATTAATCTGCTTTAAAGATGTTAAAAGTTAAGTTTTATTGATCTACTGATTCACCCTCCTCTCCCTCTCCCCACACCCAAATTCTCCTTCTCCTTCTTGATAGACATTTTTGTTCGAACACATTTCTTATTATCAAAGATGAATTTTCATAAAAATATTTGTCATGAAAAGCCATTACGCTTGAAAAGAATTAAGCTAAGAGAGAAAATATAATTTCTATAATGACAATTAATCTAGATGCTTGAAGAAAGCAAACAAGTGTCGATCCTTGAACAATGACGATGAAACTCCAAAATCTGCATCATTATTATTCTATTTCCATTCCCGTTTCTGATTCTTCTTCCAAACGCCTCAAACAAAATCGGATCTGCCAAAGTGAGCAACCAAACACTGCCGCTAAATTATGCTGAGCGAACCCAAACAACCAGACACTGCTCAAGGAGATTATTATTTCATATATTTGTCCCACCTTCTCTTGAACTTAACGTTCCAATACACTTATTTAAGCACAGCATACAGATTCAATCAATAACTATCCAAACAAAAATGGGTGCAATGAAATTAGGAGTCATGCATTTTGCAAAGAAAGTTTTGATACTATTAATGTTGGTCGTGATATTTGAAGGGGTGACAATAGTTTCAGCACAGTGCGACCTTCCTCTTTTGTGTGATAGTTCTCTTGCTGTAGGGGTGACAATAGTTTCAGCACTTGCGCCAATCTTGTGTTTAATCATCGTATTTTCATTCTAAATAAAGACTACTGCAGATCTTTATCTTCTTTTCTTATCTAAAAATTAAAAAAAGGAGCCATGAAATACTCTCGGGCTTGAAGAGCTTGAATCAATTACTACTATGTATTCATTTGTGGGTTGAGTTTGATATCTTTTGAATGCTTGAGATTTATCAATGCAATCTTTTTTAGGAAATTAAACGAGTTTACAATTTCTTTTTCTATCAACGTTTCAGAATGTTAACAAATTATCTCTTGCATTCATGAAAATATTATTTATTTATTTCAATATAATTTTTTATATTCATGAAAATAAATAGAAATTATTTATAAATAACTGAATTTAGAGGATTTTGGTTTAAATATTTTAGATAAAATAAATTACGAAACCCATTAAAGATTATTTTACACATATTTGGTGGATTTCTTGTAAAATTGAGTATATCATAATTTTATTTTGTTTACATATATAAATATAATTAATTTAATTTAAGAAAGATAATATAATTACAATAATAGAATGGTTAATATATTTTAAAAGCTATGATATTTAATAAATTTTTAAAAATTAAAATTAATTGTATAATTAAAAGTATTTATCTATAACATGTAGAAAATAAGAAAAAAAATAATGATTATTGAATTATAAATCTTGATTTTTTAATTATTTTTCTACTAATTATTAATTTTTAAATGTTTTGTAAAAATATATTCTATGATTAGATGATTGAAATTTAGTAAGTTGAATTTAAATTAGTATAAAATAGTTGAGCTTTATACACGCTAAATTAAATAAATTGGAAAGTTATGGTATTTATCTTTTCAAGGATTAATATATGAATTGGATTTGATGTGTTAGTGGATTTGATGTTTCAATAAACTTCATAAATTAATTTGACAATATCATTTTTATGAATTTTTATATCTACAATTGTAAGTCCTAATTTTATGATATTTTAATTTTCTAACATTCACCTAATATTTCATTCCTTATACTTTTGAATGAGCACTAATATCAAGGAATGTTTATAAACAAAACTAATGAACCTATTATGCTAAGTTGTGTAAGTAATTAAGTGTTTTATGAAATCCCATTCTAAGTCTTCTAAAATGCTTAGGAAAAAAAAAAAAAGTCTTCTAAAATGTATATATAATTTCTTTGGCAATAAACTTACTAGTATAGTGGACTGAACTATAAATGAATGTGATATGTTGAAAATAATTAGTGATTGGTGAGTTTAAGTATCCTCTAGAGTTCACATACTCAATTGAAAATGTAGTTTAAAGGTCAAAGATCCATAGCTGTGATTCATGCAGTGTATAGGCACTAAAAACATTTTTTATATTTCTACATGGTTGAGGAATTATGATTAAAAAATCTCAATACCATATGATAAAGGTGAAACAATCAAACATGGTGTAAGAGGAACCATATGAGTACAAGTAATCATTGTCATCTTTCGATCCATTGTATAGGCATATAGCATTGGATAAATAAGTTTCAATCCCTCCCTTGTAAAATTAAATTCTAAAAAGACTATGGAGAACATTTGAGAAAAATGAGCCTTTATTTTTCCCTTTTACATGGGCCCTATCTAATTCACATAGCTACCAAATTACTTCCAAGTATGCTAATCTAAGGGGGGGGCATATTTGAGCATGATGTTGGGTCCCACAAGGAACCCATATACACTTACAATAGTAGAGTATGAATGGAGATACCACTATCTTAGTTATGTTTCTCACCAAATTTGGAAACTCTATCTTTGGGTCCAAAGAAATCCATAATTTCCTTCTACAACCTATCCTCATTCACTCCCATGAGTCCCAACATTTTGATGAAAAAGTAAATTTCAAAGATTAAAAAATTAGCTGAGTCACAGTGTGTGTCATAGACATGAGTCTAGCATTGGATAGGGATAGAGTTTCCTTTATCATCTAATATTTGAAATTATAAATCTTTGTCCCACTTTTTCCTACCCTCATATAGGAACAGATAACATAGAAAGGAATACCACTTGACATTTTCACCTTGTTATTTTTCCTTATCTCAACTAGTTAGTTGTGAATATATGTAGGTGGAAAAGTCAAACTCATTATTGACTAAGGGATTTTGAATGGTTGATGTCATATACATTAGTAGTAGAGGGAGCTTGGTTTTGACATCTCCTCCCTGAAATTTGTAAATTGCATAAATTTTCTTAATAAAATAACCCTCATGCATTTCCAAACTAAAGGGCTCTATTTTATTGCCATGAATCCTTACAAACCTCTAATAAAATCCCTTTAGTCTATGTCTTGAAAACCATTTCACCCTATAGCTATTTCTAATTTGTTGATACTTTTCTTGAAAAGGTAAAAAATAATGACCTTATTGGTAGCTATGTTGAAATTAATGGCCTTAGAGATAGAATCACATTAAACTGTTACCAATTCTCCCCCATTGGATTTCTAGATAACCCTAGCATTCTCATCATAGTTCCTTTCTATATGTCTAATAATTTCCACATTCATAAAAACATAGGGGACCGATATCTTTCTTAGGTCATATATCCAAACACTTGAAATAGGAACTCTAGAATCCATTTTGCTAAACTAATGGGGAAAATAAATCTACCTAGATATTGGGATCTCTACATATTTTCATTTCTCCCATTGTCAAAAATATTATTGGTAACATCAAGCCCATGGAAATGGATGGGATTTATAGAAGAGGAAAGGAGTTTCACTACCAAATATTCATCTAAATTCCTTTTAGACAAGGATGATTAGCCTCTCAATTAAATCGTAGCTATATTTTAGGGTTTATCTTAAGGTAAAGAGTATGAGATTCTATGGTTTAGATGGTTTTGAATAAATTTACTAGTTCATTCAATTCAGAGAGACAACCCTAGATGCATGAAACCCTTTGAGTTTGACAATAGAGGACCTGAGAAAGTAACTTTCTTATTTTTCACTATCTAAAAATACTAGATCATTCTAGAAGCTTTAGAACTTTAAAAATACTCTTTTTAAATTTGATGAATGTAAATTGTTTTATCTTCTTTATTAAATTACAATATTTATGAAAGAAATATCAAGTATAAATCAAGGAGAATTAATCCACTTCCATAATTAATATTAGAAACTAAGAGATGTTAGGGTTAGAAGGCATATATCTAAAAGCTAAATGCAGATTTGAACAATAAACCGAGAAATAAAACACACACATAAAAATATAACAGAGAGAATTTAATGTGGTTCACCCAATATGGGCTACATCCACCAAACCGCACCCATCCAATGATTTTATTATCGAGTGCAAAACCTATTACAATATCGTGAATAATCACTTTTTCTCATCATACTGCAATTCCAATCCCAATCCCTTATAACAAGCTTTTTAGAAGCTTCCAGATTAGGGTTACACAAAGTTGGGTTTTTCCCTTTTTCAGTGATTTTTCCTTTTTCGATGAGGATACATGTAGAGTGTACAGTATAGCATGATCAATTACCACATACCAACAAGAGATCTAGGAGATAGAAATGCAAACACATGAACAAGTTGAAATTGTATTAGTTGACCCAATTGTAATGAGTACAATACCTTGATTATATAGGCAAGGATGAGGCAATCCACCTATGTGGTGAATTGACAAGTTTCCCGTACAATGGCACAAAGGAGTTGAAAATTTTCCTTTAGGTGGAACACTTGGAGTGTGCAAACCAACAACCTCCATGACCAAGTCATCAACCTTGTGTGCCAAGTGTTGATTGACCTACCTCCATGACCAATTCATCAACCTTGTGTGCCAAGTGTTGAGTGAACTTTGAGGTGAGATGGAAATGTTTCCAACCTCAAAGAGGTAGGTCATAAGGCTTACCAAACATTTTGGTAACCTCTAGAGGTCTCAATGGTTGCACATTTAGTTAGACAAGAATTTGTCTAACCTCATATTGACCTAAGTGAGCTTAATTATAGTGTAAATTCATTTTCACACTAATAATTAATATGCATTTGCGCAAGCCAAGTGCATCCACTTATCTATTTACTAGGTTTGTTTATGAGTCATTTGCCTTTGTTGATAGGACAAATCTAATGATCCAAATTGATTTGACTAGTTTACAAATATTTTACATACTTTGAAAATATCAACAAATAGAAAATTGCCACGTCGCCATCACTTTACACAACATCAATATAGGACCACAGAGTAAAGATCCTTCGAAAATGCATATGAAATTAATGGTCTATCTATGTGGCAACTTTATGAAGCATCACAACTTGAAAATGGACCCACTATGAATAGATTGTTGAATCTATGCTACATGTAATCATCACACTAGTTATAAGCTTAGCCTTCATTGAAAAACCTTGGAGTCATTGAGAAAAGTCCACATGTTACTTTTTTGCATTTACACAATGAAGAAATTGGCATATTATAATTGACACACAAAATTGTGCCAAATATTGATAGGTGCCAACCTTTCTACAATTGGCATATTATAATTGAGTCTTCCTTACTAAATATTTGGACTTGCAAAACTATGGCAAAGGATTTCGTGTGTTATATATTCAATAGTTTTGTAACTCTTTTTGTCTTTAGTGACTTGCCTTTCATGGACATCTAGAAACAGGAATAAAATGAAGACAATTCTTACCCTTTTGTGGTTCCCTGGCCTTTCTTTTCCTTAATAAACTAGCTATGGCACCTTGTCCAATGGGTACACCGAAAAGGTGTGGAAGGTCAATTAGAAAAAACTTGGTTTATGTTTTGCACACATATGTGTAGTAAATAAGAGCAATTGATAGATCATTTAGAAAATGAATTTAGTATTATTATTAATTTTATTTTATTTTTTATTATAGAATAATGTATTAACTATTATATTAATATTTTATGTGTTTATTATTATATTATTATATTATTATATTTATGTCATTATTGTATTGTTATATTATATTTATTATTTATATATTAACTATTCTTTTATTATATAATATAACATTATATATTATAAAAGAAATTATTTATTATATATTTGAAACCAAACTCTTTCTATATATAAATATAATAATTTAATGTATTAACTATTATATTATTATATAATATAACATTATATATTATAAATTTAAGTATTTATTATATATTTAAAACTAAACTATATATATAATAAATAAAATCTAAGGGAAAGAATGACGTAATGTTAAAACCTAAATGTGCTTATTATTAAGACCGTAATTTTCATTTTAATAAACATACTCTTAAACCATTTTCAAAACCTTATTTTCAGGCTATAGCTCACCAAAAAATACCAGCAAGGAAGAATTTGGGGGAGCGGAAACCAATAGGGGAAGGGCAAGCAGAATAAAACGGTGAAAAAAAGATCGAAAATTTACAAAAAGCAACCGTGAAAATGGAGGCGTCATATGTGTTTTCCGTAAAAGTGATGAAAAATGATGAATGGATGAGATACGTTTAACCCCCTTGCAAGGTGTCTTCCATATTTTCAACCGTTCAGCATAAAAATTTGCTCGACATATCAAATGGATGCACACCTTTGGCATAAATATTTCTCATTAACTAGAGGAAACAAATAAGAACATGCCAAATAAAAAGTAGAAGGATTATTGATTAGTCATAAAAATGGCGTCACTTAATTTTTTAAGAAGCACATGCAGTAATTTACCTAAGTGAATGCTAGGAAAGAGGTAAACGCGCTTGTAACCTTACATTATAAAGGTTTTCATAAGACAAATTAGGGCATTGGATAGTAGGTAAATAAGTCAACAACCAATTATAAATATAATGAAAGGTAGAAAAAGTGAGTAGTTCTTGTCTAAGGCTTTTAGACATAAACATATGCGAAATGAAAGATTTGATAAAACACTAGCATGAAAGACAACATTTTTTACAATATTTTGATAGATATAAATACAACATATAATTTGAAAATTGCAACCACTAGAGTGCATTAAAGATAACACCACCACCAAGGGGACATATCAATAAGTTAAATCTTACAAGAATATGTCTATGGATGAAATGGATGTGCTAATATTCCACCCATAAAATGTTACATACTTTGTATGTTAATATTTTAAGGAAAATAAGAGGGAAGTGGATATCTTTAAGAAGGATGCATACATCCAAAGCAATACTTTATTCTTTGCTTCCAAGTGTGTAAATAAGGACAACTATTTTAGACACTCTCATGTTGAACCCCATGGATACAGTATGGTGGGACATTTAAGATTGTACCACCATGAATGACAATGGGCACCTACATATGGCTACAAAAAACTAAATAGTAAGGAGAAGTGCAATGAGATTTCATTTATTATATTAAAAGGATGAATTAATAGCAAATCTTTGTCTACTAATATTTTAGTAGTTGTCTTGATAATAGTATTATGTTGAAGGAGTATCTATATTTCTCTCTTTAAGGAATCACAATAATCAATAGAATGTTTGAAAAGTTGATTATATGCACATAAATATGAATTTTGTTCTAGTTGATTAGTCGATTTTCTTTCACATGGTAGAGGAAAAGTGATCATACTAGCTTCAAAAAGTGAAGATTTTATCTCAAATAAGGGGTGTGGAGCAAGAAGCAATCCTACTTCTTGTAAAACAATTTTTTTCATTGGGATAGAGAAGGAAATGAATGTTTTGTACAAGGGTGGAGGAAGAGGATTTTGGTAATCCAATCCTTTTATGGAAACTTATAGTGTGATTTCTACAAGAACTGTAACTCCTTGTTTCTTACCTTCTAAATTATTTTTGTCAAAGCCTTATCTAGAAATAATTTGGAAACCATGGTCATATTGTGTCTCCAAATCGGAAGGAGTTAAATAAGATAGATTATTATTATTATTTTATTGAGGGGTATGAATGTTTTTGAAAGAGGAAGCACCATTTCATGGTAGTAATAAGAAGGTAAGGTGAATGAAGAGTGGATAAGGTGGTGTTTGTAATTTTATCAATGATCACATCCTCTTGGGACAATATATCTTCTTTAAGAAGAGATATATTGGGAGAGGAAAAAACATGAGCATCATCATTGGTTGGAGGAAGATTACAAAAGGAAAGAAATGGAAAATTGTCCAATAATTTTAGAGTAAAATTTTTTCTAAAAAAATAGACATCTTGAAATGAAATTTCTTTGCCTTCTATTAAAAAATGAAAAAAATCATATCTAAAACTATTTGCAAGAGATAATTACATTTAATAAAATTCTTAATGAAAAAAAAATCTAGGAAAAAAATAAATATAATTTAGTTTTTATAAAACACATGAATAGAGATATAGAGAAGATCTAAATAGAAGCCACTAAGATGGAACAATCATTGAAATCAAATGGAAGTTTGTCAAGATAGGGGCACTAGACAAACAAGTCTAGAAATGGTAAACTTTAAGGTTGATTTTTTTTAACAAATGAAGCAATATCTATAAATCTCATATTATGCAAACATAGGTCTAAAACTTGATAGTACTCAATGAACTAAATAAGCCTTAAATTGTATATAAAGATATATGAATGGATGAATTTAGGTTTTTAATAACATTCAATGGTGAAAATAACTTTGATTTAGTACACACATGAATATTACTAGAATGTAGAATATGATAATTGGTTGGATCTATTTCTAACATATGAAGAATTATACATTACACTTTATACTTTATGAAAATAAAAATGAAATGAAAATAATTACTTTCACATTTTAAACATAAAATGCATGCACATGAGCAAAAATATTTTCAAATAACCTAATATTCAATTATATTATAGAATATAGGATACAAAAATTAGAAAAAATTACAAGTGCAAGATACATTAGGTTCATCAAAATGTGATCCAATAAAATGGATCTAAAGTAAATTAATAACATAAATCACACATTCCACCATGGGATATTGGGGGACATAAAAATGACCAAGATAAGTACTATTTGGTTGTTGTCCTTGACGAAGATCCATAACAACTATTTAGTTTTTTGGTCCCCATTTTTTGTGAACATTCTATGAAATAATTGAGATTGATAATGTCAAATTAGGTGAATTAAGATAGCTCGGAGAAATATTATCATAGGTCCTAAAAATATAGAGCATGAATATAGAAATTTAAAGTAGATCATGGTAGTGCAAATAGAGGGGCACATATATGAATTTGAGGCTGATCTGGCTAGACATGCCCAATGAGTGTACTAGTATAAGGGTGACTAATACATAGATATGAAAATAAGTCTAGGTATAGTAGGGTGTGTAGGCCTTTAATTGTGAAAATCCAAATCCCAAGTTTGATAGTTTAGAATTATTTAATTTTTCCTACTTCAATGAGATGTGGTACTTGATTACTCAGTATATGGTTTTATGGTTTTAAATAATCAATCTTATTCAATCCATTTTAGACTTGTAACGTGCAAGAAGGAAAAGGAAAGGAGGGTTGTGACCTATAGGGTCTTTCCTAAGAAAAAACCCATTTTGGTGTTTTCACCACCACATATAGTTATGATAATGATATAAATCGCATACCCGAGGTTGCATAGATGAAAATAGATAAAGATGAAATATAAGTTATAATGTTGTAACTTAAAACTTAGTTTTGTATTCCTTGTTGGAGTAAAGTCAATTGGATAATATCAAACAAGGATAAATTGATGATTTATTGAAGTTCATGTAAGTGTTAGTGCACATAAAAATAATAAACATGAAATATGAAAAATATTACTATGCACAAACATGAGTCTACTGATGTCTTGTGGATTTGAATTTGGCTATGAAATTGTTTCAGATATTCTTCATATTTTGTTCTTGACATTTATTTAATTTCCTTTTTGAAATTTTCTAGAGAGATTAAAGATTTTGTAGATGTCTGGAGGGAATTACTTATATTTATATGTGTTTCATTATATTTTTCATTAACCAATATGAAAAGACAACAAAAGATTTTGCGTTTATAAAAATATTTATTCATGTAGCCATGGAAAATTGACTGACACACTTGATCCTAACTACTAACATCATTTCCTCTCGAATCACCTTCTCAACTTATCATCACCTTTCATCTCTTAATTAAATAAATCTTTATTTATCTGATTAAGTCATTCTTCCTTGTTGATTAAATTAATCAATTTAATTTAATTAACCCTAAGTCTCTATTTATTTAAATAATTCATTTTATTTAAATTAAAACTCTAAGGTCCTCTTATTAAATTCGATAAATTAAACCTTATTTGATTTAATCTAATATTTTTCCACTTTAGTTAAATAAATCAAATCATTTATTTAATTAAACCCTTTCTTCTCAATTTTTGATTTAAATTAATTCTTAAATTTAAGTCTAAATTGTCACATCCCCTAAATATTTCATTACATTAATTGATCTTTGATTAATTTAATCTTAAATCATGTCACATCCTCTAGAGAATTCAACTTGCACAATAAATCAATTACTTTGATTTAATAAAATGCCTATTTTCTTTCAACATGGAATAAAAGAGGAATATTCCTCCAAATTTGAAAATCCCTCAAAGTGGATTTTTCCTTCCAACAAAACATTCACTCCTCTTAAATTTCCTTGTGAATTGAGCCAAGTGGCATTTATTTCATTCTTTTTTCCCTCTTACATGTCATTTCATAAGTTTGAAATTCCACCTAATATCATTTATTGTGCACAATCACCAAAATGTTCTCAACCTTCACCCATTCACATTCTGACAAGTGGCACTTGGCCATTGGATGTTGAATGATCCCACATTGCTCAAATCTTGTTCATTATTCCAATTTGAAATCTATAAATGGGAGACTCTTCCTCACATTCTTCATCCATAATTTGAATGCAAATTTATTATCTTCATATTTAGAGAAAATTCACATATTTGTTGAGCATTTGCCTTCACCATAGCTAGTTTATTGTAGGGTTTCTTGAGGAATCACATTATTCTTCACCATGAAGTGGATCAAATCATCAAATCTTACAAAGGACTTGGGAAAGGGATAATTTTTACACATAACTGGCACCAATTCCCCCATGGGATCAAGTGTTTGCATTGTTTAAATTAGGATTTAACTTAGTTTCTTGTGTTATTATTCATAAAATATGAGATTTAGGGCATGATTAAGGAGGGAAGAGTCATTGGGGCACCCTATTCTATGCCTATTTTAATTTTTGGATGTTTTTAAATAAATAATATTTTAATTTTCAAAATTTAATTCAATTTCCTAAAAACATAAATTAAACAAGTAATAAAAACCCACAATTAAGAACAAGCACTCAGGAGAGGGCCAAACATAGTGTGAAAATATCAACAATTTATGATGCTATACACATAAATGGAGAAAAAAAAATTGTCACTTTCATTTACCGATGATTCTCTTGATTCCTACCTCTAAAAATAATTTTTCCTTGAAATAATCTCTTATACATATTTTCTTAGACCATATTCTTGCTAAAACATCCCCAAATTCATACCTTTGAGAGTTACAAATTTATTTTTCTTCTGAAGGCATTGGTTGATTATTGACTTATCTACCAAAATATTCTTGAATTGGGCATTGTTCAAAATTTTAAATTGATATTTGATGAATTTAATACTATAGCATAATTGGAACATTTAAGAAAACTTAAATTGAGATAAACTCTCTTAGTAGCTTTTAATGGATGGTAAGAAAATATACTCCTAAAAAATATCTAGAGAAAAATTAGAAAATGATCAACGAAAAAAATGGTAGAATAAGACTTGAACATCTCAAAGGAATAGCTAACCAATTTTAAGATTGTAAAAATACATATAGTTTTTCTAATATATGATACAAATTAAATCATCCATTTCTCCAAGTTAAATACCATTACTTTTTTGACAAAAAAATAAAAATATGAAATCCTTAAAATCTTGTTAAGCTTTGAGAGGAGGAACAATCCCTCCAAATTTCTCCTCTTTGATAAAAAAAATTTGTAATCCCTCTAAAATAAATAATTGTTCACTAATTAATCATCATGTCAAAGATTGCATTCTTCATTTTTTTCATTGTGGTCACAATTGTGATGTAGAGTTCATGATCCAAGTAAGCTTTGCATTCAAGATCTATCAACATCAAGCAAGAATCAAGAACCACATCGATTGCAACCATTTCAAGCATGATTGCAACACTTTATTGCTAGGTTTTGGTGAGTTGCAACATCATGTTTTGTTCATTCATCATTCTCCTTTTCATTTTCTTTCATTTCAAGGTTTAATTACCAACAAGGGGTTTGACCAAGGAAAACCCCTATTCTCTAACACCAAAACAATTTTCCCCTATCTTTGTATGTGATTTGCAGGTCTAGGTTGCAGATTTATCAAGGACCAAGATTGGAAAAGTCATCAAGTTGTCAAAGCAAGTCAAAGTTGTCAAAATTTTGAACAAGCCTTGAAGGAACTTGGATAAGACCTAAAGGCCAAATCTTGCCATTTTGAACCCAGATATGAATGAGGAACAAAAAAGTAGACTGAGAGCTACAAGACTCAACTTTGAATTTCCAAAAATCTAGAAGTGGACTGATTCACCACTATTGGCGAATGAGTCACACTATACCTATCTATCAGAGATTTTTGTAAATCTGAGTACTGATTTGTCTGAAACTTGTTCCAGCATAGTTCACTTGAAACTGGACTCATTCACCTAGCTTGGCGTATGAGTCCCAGTTCACTTTAACAAGATTTTTCAAAATTCTAGATCTTCATTCTACCTTCTCCATTTTCCCATGTGCACATTTCTAGTTTTACAGCTTCCTATTGTATTCTACTTGTATTTCTAGGTCATTTCAAACATTTCCTTTTCCAAGTTTACACTTAGTGGTGAACCCTTCATTTCTTGTCATTCAATCCCCCTAGAACATCCCCTTTGTCATATTTCAATCTCCCTTTCACTGAAATATCAAGGGTTGTTCTTGAGTGAAACGTGCCTTACAAGAAAAAGGTGGACCTCTTTCCTTTTAGGTCCAAAACTCGACAAGTCCTAGAGAGTCTTAACCACCCCGATTTTTCTAGGGTTCATTTTTCTAGGTTCACCTATTTTGGCCCAATTTAAAATATATCATTATCCATATTCAAACATTTGCAAATTTAAATTTATTTGTCAACTTTTGATAATTAATTTTGTTGGAAAGAAATTTAATGCATATAAATATGAGTCCTTTTCACCATTTAAAATTCTAACAATTTGAAATAACATTGAACATCCTAAAAGTAGTCAAGAGCATAATAAGAGCATTTAACAACACTTATTGTTAGTAAAGATGCATACTTACAATGCATCAAGTTTGTATGTGTGTTTGTTCATGTTTTATATTCATTTATTTTATGAGTACTAACACGTGCATGGCCTTCAATCAATCAACCAACTCTCCTTGTGTGAGATGAGTATAAAGACTTCAATTTATCAAAGAAAGCATATATGTGTGGTAAGTTACAACACATCATTTATCACTTATTTTTATCCATTTTCCTCTACCTGACTAAGGGTAAGCACTTTTTACATCACCATAGCCATTGTGGAGGTGGAAACATCAAAATGGGGTTTGATTTACGAAAGTCTCTATACGAAACAACCCTTTTCCCATCTATTGTGTGCAAGTAGAAGATCTAATGTATATTTAGGAGAATATTGAAGACCTAATTGCAAGATCAAGCATTCAAGCGTCCTAAGTTAACAATTTAGGGCAAGTGGAAGTAATCATAAATAGATGATGTTCCAAAGATGAGTCCAAAAATGAAGAATCTAAAGATTGTAAACACTTGAGATCAATTCACCGATTCTTGAGATCTACACCCTTTGGTCTAGGGCACCATCACACCTTTCTAACCAACTTGAGTCCATATTTATATGCCATGATCCTTTATATTTACACTTTGTTGTTTTGTAATTCATTAATGTGTTTCAGTTATGCATTTCTTTGTATTTACATCAATTTTTTATAGCTTCATAATTGACCTATGTACACATTTGTATTATCAAATCAAGTTAATTCCTTATCAATCAATCAATATAATTCCCTAAAAAAAGAAATCAAAACCATGATCCACCATTCTGGTTTTTTTGTTGAGGTTAGTAGTCAAGTGGGTGTATGCGATCATTTTTTGTTCCTCTCGAATGTAATATCGAGAGAAAGTGTGAGTTAGACCCTAGATCTCTTTTTCTCACATTATAGTAGTATTTTTCTAATATAACAAATCATGCATAATATTGGATATATTATGTAAACAACATATATACGAAAATGAATGAGCTAGAGATCTATATATTTAAAAGATAATAAGATACAGCACTGCTAAACATTTTACAAATAAAACCGCAAGCTAATTGAAATTATTTATGAAAAAATAATTCAAAACTGCTTGTGCGTGTAGTAGAGTAATACAAGATGAGTGATGAATGCTTCACCCTTATAATCAGCACATAAAGTACTAATAGGGCCATTTATTATTATGAAAGATGAGTTTTGATGAAAATATTTGCCATGAAAAGCCATTAAGCTAAGAGAGGAAATATGATTTCTGTCATGACAATTAATCTAGATGCTTGAAGAAAGCAAACAAGTGTGGATCCTTGAACAATTACGAGGAAACTCCAAAACCAGCATCATTATTATTATATTTCCATTCCCGTTTCTGATTCTTCTTCCAAACACTTCAAACAAAAGCATACCTGCCAACGTGAACAACCAAACACTGCCGCTAAATTATACTGAGCGAACCCAAACAACCTATATATATAATTAATTTAATTTAGAAAAAATAATAGAATTACAATCAAATAAAGCTTATTGTCTTTTAAAAGCTATAATATTTAATATATTTAAAAAAATTAAAATTAAAAGTATTTATTTATAACATGTAAAAATTATAAGAAAAATAGTGATTATTTAATTATAAATCTTTATTATTTTTATTTTACTAATTAGATTTTGGTTCTTAAATGTTTTGTAAAAATATAAGATGATTAAATGATTGAAATTTAATAAATTGAATTTATATTAGTTGGGCTTTATACATGCTAAATAAAATAAATTGGAAAATTATGGTATTTATCTTTTCAAGGATTTATATGGGAATTGGAATTGATGTGTTAGTGATTTCACTATGTTTTTTTTTTTCTGAATCATCGAATCTTCTAAAACTAATGTATCAATAAACTCCATAAATTAAATTGGCAATTTTATTATTGTGATTTTTTCTATCTAGAATAATAAGTCCTAATTTTATGATATTTTACTTTCCTAATGTTTACGTTTGATTTCATTCTTTATACTATTGAATGAGCACTAATATTAAGGCATGCTTAAAAACATCATTAATGGACATCTTATGTTATGGTGTGTAAGTAATTGATTCTTTAATGACATCCCATTCAAGTCTTTTGAAATGTAAAGATAATCTCTTTGACAATAACTTAACCTATATTGTGGATTCAACTATAAATAAATAGGATATGTTGAAAACAATAATTCTTGGTGATTTTAAGTTTCCTCTAGATTTCACATCCTTAATTGAAACGGTAATGTCAAGGTCAAAGATCCATAGCCATGATTCATGAAATGTATAGGCATTCAAAATATTCAGTATATTTCTAGATGGTTGAGGAACTAATTGAAAAAAATCAATACCATGTGATAATGGTGAAATAATCAAACATATGGCAAGAGGAACTATAGTAATAGTGAAGGAATCTATCTTAGTGATCTAACTCAGCTCTTAAATATTTAGGATTTATTGATTCATGTAGCTTAATGTAGTGTAGAAATGTACTCCCTTCTTGGAGATAGTATAATTTCACACTTAATTTGGACCTATTCTAGTACCTTTGCATGCATACACTTTAAATCATCAATAATAGGCCCCTAAGACCCTTTATTTCAGATCCTGGGGCTTATTTCAATTGAAATACCAACAAAATCAACAAATACTTTCAATTTTCTAACACCCCAACATTTTATCACCTTGAAAAGCTAGGGTGGGACTCATATGCCACCTTGGGAATATGAGCCCTCCTAGGTGGGACCCATATGCCACCTTGGGCATATGAGTCCCATTTGGCCCCATTTTAGGGTTTGAACGAGAAAAATCAAGTTTTTAATTCAAATTTTATAAATGTCGAAATATGGGATCTAATAAATGGTAAATTAGATGAGATTCCTATAAAACTAAGGTTTTGAATCATTATTTCACCTAACTAATCCTAGAATTTTCATGTAAGAGCTTTCAAGAGAGATTTTTCAAGCATTCAAGAGCAATGAGCAAATAAAGTTGGAGTCTTGGATTAGAATTATAGTGTTTTTGTAGGTCTTCATGCTCACTTTCTTTTCAAGATCTATCATTATCAAAGATTGATGATGGTTGCCTATAGATAATTATGATGGATTCTAGGTTTGGGAGATGCAACTAGCCTTTGAACCAAGCCTAATGACTTGTTTCCTAAAAGATTCCATCTTCCATGATCATTCTACTTTTAGCCTAAAGGAAGGTACATGAATTGTTATGGCTTATTAGGGATTCAACTGCATAATTTAATGCTTTTAGTGTGATAAAGGAGTGAATCCCCTACAAAATTTTAGCATTTTCACCTAAAATGAAGAGGACTTTCCTTTTCACGAGGGGCATTAAATCTTGTGATTCATTCAATGCCTGAGATTGAATATGTGTTGAAATGTGCTAATTTGTGTTGGAATATAATATGTAAACCTAACTATTCAACCTATGCTAAGATAACCTATATTATTGGAAAACACATGATGTAATACAATAATGATAAAAATGAAGACTAAATGAAGAAATAAAACCTGATAGATCAGAAGGGTGCACCTGGAAACTATGGTAGGATAAAGAGGAAGTTGTGGAAGCCTCAAAAAACCTAGAAAATATGAGTTCTGAGCCAAGTAGGACACTTACGCCAAGTGGGGTGACCTAGTCCCTTTCTGGGCAAACTGCTTCAGATGTCATTTCAACCAACTCGGTATTGAAATTTGCAAAAATTCTTGTTGGGAGACTCTAATGGGACTACATCGCCACTCTAGGTGACCTAGTCCCTTTTAGCTTTTCTGAAAAATTGAAAGTGGCCATGAAGGCCTATGATCTGTGCACTATTTCTCCATGGGAATCCAGACTTAGACCTACAAAGTAATTTGAAAAATAGAAGATATTTGGATTTCTAATGTGGGGTTTTCCTTAATCAAACTCCTAGCTTGTATTTAAACTTGTAAAGAGATAGAAAATATGCATAAACCCTAGCCCTAAGTTTGTCTAGAACTAGGAAAACCTAAAATAAGACAAAACCCTATTCTATTGTGCTAGAATAAGATGCATGCAAAATATTTAGAATGGTGCAAGAATTCAACCCTAGAAACCCTACAACATTGCAAATGGGATGCAAACCTCAAATCTGAAGATGGGCTAAAAATAGAAGATGGAGTCAGTTTGAAAACAACCTTTAGGTGCGATTTTGTGGCTAGTTTCTCCTCATCCTAGATTTCTCCATGAATCTCCATAGGAATCTATGTGGAGTCAGCTTGAAGACTCGCAAAAGCCCTACTTTGTTGTCCAAAAGCTTCAACTTTTTGTATTGGAGAGATGAATCTTCTTGAGGAAGATGTTTTGCACTTGATTCTTGAGATTCAATGTGAAAAATGACTATTAGAGAGTGGAAAAATAACCTAAAAAAAAGTATTCATAAGAAACAAGACCTAATTGTCAATAATTTTGACCTAAGAGGCTGACACCCATGTAGTATTTTTGATAAAATATATATTTTCCTGCTTAAAATTACAAAAATCCTCAAAAAGGACTAGGTCGCCAACTTGGGCAACCTAGTCCCACTAAGGGATTTTGAAGTGGGATTAGTGGTTTTTGAATAATTTTAATGTTGTTTGTCGGGGGTTGAATGATTCCTTAGGTATAACAGGCCTCAAAGTCAAAACTAACGAACCTTAGGGGCCTAAAAATGTTGTTTTAGGGTGATAATTGATGAAAGGGGACTTAAAGTAGGACCAAAATGGGCACAAAATTGTCTTTTTGTTCAAAGATATATAATTTTTGGTTACACATGTAAGCTAAAGGACTCTAGACAAATAATGCAGCTAATTTTCATAAGAGGATACTCATTTAAAAGGTAGAAGGAAGCCCCTAGTGTAGTTATCTACAAAACCACAACATTAGGAACCGCATCCTACAACACAAATTCATTAGAAGTCCGAGAAATACTTGAATCTAGTCCCTAAAGATGAAATTCGAGGGTAGATGTATGCCCCCCCTTGATTTTTCTTTCTTTACGAAGGTGGAATCAAGGTAGCGATCTAACCACATTAAATGTGAGAATGCATATCGAAGGGAATTTCCAAGTACCACGCCTCATAAAAATAGGTGAGTGATGATGTAAGGAATGCAAATATGATTCTAATGCAAAAAATGACATACAAAATGAAGTTCCCTAGCACCTAATATGTTGATTTGAATGAAAAACACTCTAAAAATTCTAACATGGTAGAAGGTACAAATGTGCATGTGTGTAGATTGAGAAAGTTAAATGTAATGGAGATAGAGTAATTTGTGACTTACTTTCTCATTTACCTTTTGTAGCTTTGAAGAGTGATGAGGAGAGAATGAGAGGATGTCGAGCACACCCGCATTCACGCCTGCTAGATTGGACATGTTGTGGGATCAGATAGCCAACAACAATCGACAACATGAGGTGAGTTGATTCCAGAGCCTTTACTTTGTGATTTTTCAATTATGGAATGAATTTAATGCATATTTAGGTTAGATTTCGGTCTTTGAGAAAAAGTTTGCGAAGTGTCCCTTTTGTTTGCAATGTGTCATGTTTCTTCACGAAGAGTCGCTTGTCTTCGCAAAGTGTCGTGTTTCTTTGTGAACTGTCCCAAATAGGTTCTAAAGTGTCCAGGGCCTTAGTAAAATCACAATAGAACAAAATTAGCACACTTGCATGATGAATTAGAGTAGAATTGAAGAAATTAGATGATGTAGATAGCATATTTTGATGATTTGTATAGGTACCCACCTGATCCCATCAACATCTTGGTGGTAGAAAACTGAGTTTCCTTAGAAAATTGGCTTCCAATTTATCAGCAACAAAGACAAAGCATCTTTAGGCGGTGGGGATATACTGGGCAAATCTCATGCCTCCCATGAGGTATCATGATGCCATGTTGATAGAATTGTTTGAGTGGTGGAATGTCAACACATGCACCTTTCACCTGCCTATGAGTGAGATGACCATCACCTTAGAGGATTTTCACCATATACTCTATGTCCCTATTCATGGGGAGTGAGTGCATCTTCAAAGGGTTCGTTCCTTCCAGGAGCAACAGGTAGACATGAAGTACTACCTCGACTGTCCAGTGCATGATGACAAGGTTTTGGGATGGATCGAGCTGGCTATCCTAATCTAAGCACCAATGGTTAGGAAGATCATGATGCATATAGTTGTATTGGTCCTTCTACCAGATGGATGAGCAATAGACCATGAGGGTGGTCTAGTGTACCTAGTACAAGGGATGGCAGAGCATCAGATAGTTTATGCTTGGGGATGATGCATTCTAGCTCATTTGTACTATGATCTAGGTTAATTCATCTTTCGAGAGCTCGATAGAATGGTACATTGTACACTCCTATAGGTTTGGTGTTTAGATAATATCACATGTACTTGTCCAGTTGGCTTCCCATGTCAGACAATGATAGGCTATTAATGGGAATTTGGTTACCCATTACAACGACTATCGTAGTACGGTGATCTACACTTTTGGAGGGTGAGATTCGACCGACTAGATGAGGATGATATCCTATGGAGGTCATACCAGCTTTTAATTCAGTGGCCAGATCACACATACAGATGAGGAGGTTGCAACTAGATAAATTCTTGGTAGGATGACACAATTACATACTGTATCCCTTTTATTATGATTAGGTGATGAGGTAGTTTAGATAGGTATAGATACCACCCCAAGCATGGTTATCCTTTAGCAGATTTGTGTGGAGTGCTCGAAGGCCTGGTGATACAACATGGTTCACACTAGATGATGTTATTCAGATTGACTCGCACTATTCTAATCATGATCAGCCACCAGTGGATGAAGTAGATGATGTGGGTTCCACATGGGACCATGAGGACTGGTGGATGGCATCACAACCAAATCCACTATTTCTCATGAATGAGCGAGTGGGAGATTCAAAACCTATACCAGATGAGGGGGATGAGAGAGAGAGGGAGGACAAAGCCAAGGAGACATGCTACAAGGCTGCTAACATATTTATAGATATTATTGATGAGTATGATGAGGATGTAGACCCAAATTATGATAGATAGGAGGGAGGGGAGGAGGATAGAGTGGAGGAGCCACCCTTGAGTGATGACGATGATGTAGCGGCTAGGGACCAATATAAGTAGGGAGAGGTTTCACCTGTATATATAACTAGATGGGTATGTGCAAGATCATCATGGAAAAAGCAGGCCCTTAAGTGGCAATGAAAATTCAGAAAATCAGAGTTAGGCAACTTGACATAAAAAAATGAATAAGTTATCTATATTATTTCAAAAATATGTAAGAATAAAATATATAGAAAATTGAATGTAGTTTCTAAAATACTAGGTTTATTTTATTTAAAAACATATATATTTGGTGAAAATTTGAAATTTCAATGTAGCAGTACTTAAATTTTAGGGAAAAAATAAGAAGTAGGTGTCTGTCTGACCACCCTAACCACAATAAAATGATAATATGTTTTTATAAAATTTTAGATATAAGTAGAGGACTCATGTCTCGATGTGATGCATACTTTTTTGTAATTTTTTTCCACTTAGTAAATAATTAATTATGATTTTTTATTACAACTTTTAAAAAATATAAAAACTCATATATCTGACCACCTTAACTTGGTCAAAACTTCATTAAATTATTATTATTATTTTTAAATCCTATAGTATGTGAAGTATAGAATGTGATGCATGTTTCGGATTCAAAAAATGTGATATTGTTTGAAATCTATAGATGTTTTTCAATCAGCCTGTCAATCAGGAATTTAGTCATAATTCAAATAGAAAATGAATAATAATTATTTATTAAATTCAAAGTAAAGCATAATTTATATTAGTGGAAAGCTGAAAATATCCTTTAAAAACCCTTTTCGTTTCATAAATTTTGGGTAGAAAAAAATCCGTCAACCACATGGGCCATCATATCACTTACATATTGCCACTTTTTGGTCCATCATGATCTTGCACATATCCAGATCTCAGACAAAAGCAGCAGTAGGTGCTAGCACATAAAACCGAGGGGAGGTGAGCACATATTCCATGCCCCCTACATAGGATGAGGTGGACATTCCACATTCCACCAGAGATATAGTTGATGATATTTAATTTAGATATACGTGTGTTAGATTATGATGTATTATTTGATGCATATATATATCATGATGTGTACTGATTAAATTATATTTTAATTTTGTAGGGATCATAGAGGGTTGGCAAGAGTTCTACCATTAGGTGGCCACAAAGATAGTGTTGGCATCATTCGACGAAGAGGAGATGGACTCGGACTACGTGCCCCCAATGATCATGTGGCGAGAGCTAGAGACGTTGAGACCCTTCATGAGATTGTGGGAAACCTATGAGGGCCTAAGGAGATAGATTTGTCGAGTCAGAGCTACACCACAGGCACAACCATCAGAGACTCCAATAGTGGTGGAGAGACTATCCAGATAGAGGTATCACAACTATAGGAAGAGAGGGATCAAATAACAAGAGAGTAGTGGATCACACTCACATGGATAGAGGGGATGGAGTTCACGCTCAGATTCGGTGGATCCTAATCATGATCACGCACAACCATCTCCCATCATCATACGATCGATGCCGCATGAGTACCAGATCTTGAGGGATCTATTAATCATAGTCCTCAATGACACTGTATATTATGATGACATGTACAAAAGACTATTGATATATGTATATATATACATTTGTATTTTATATGGTGTAATTTATCAGTGTGGATGTTATATGACAATGTGATTAATTAAATAGCCTCTGTTAGAGTATTTAGTTAATGACAACATGATTTAACAAATTGTATGTGATCTAATTGAAACATGTTTAGAATGTATATTAGATATAACATAAAGATTAAATATGTTATGCACTTATGATTTTAAAGTAACATAACACACAAAAGGGAAAATTGAATAGTATGAAATCTAAAGTAATTATAAACATGAATTAAATAATCACTTTAGTGTTCAGGACACATGCGTAATTATTTTTCAAGAACAAAGCAATGAGAAAGCCAATAGGATAGAATCCAATAGCTTTAACAACATTGCTCTATAATTCATACCATTCGGAAGGGGATTAGACATAATACCTATGCAAATGTGCTACATTAATGGGATCTTGAAGAGGTATCATTAAGTTCGATTAAGGTATGAGCACTAGATCCATAATTTGTATCAACCACATAGGAGCCTAACCAATTAGGAATGAATCTACCTTTGTCAGTGTAATCGGCAATAGTATTACGTTGGTTTTCATATAAAACCAAATAACCTATGTTGAATGTCCTAGGAATGACACCAATATCGTGTTTGCATTGCAACTATTTAGCGTAGCCATGAAGATGCTCGAGAGCATTGATGTGTTGTTCATCAAGAATTTCAAGTTGGTGTAATTGTTGTTCCACATAGGTGTCATTATTGACAAGACCTTGGAGAGAAATTCGCAATGTGGGGATTTCTAACTCTAAAGGTAGGATAGCCTCGGTTCCATAAAGAATGTTGAAAGGTGTGTTTCCTATAGAAGAATGAACACTTGTGCGATATGCCTATAACGCATATTGTAATTATGTATGCCAATATTTTTGGTTTTGATTAACAGTCTTCTTAAGGGTTTTATCTAGGATTTTATTAGTACTTTCGGCTTGGCCATTGGACTAAGGGTAGTAAGGTGTTGAAAAGTGATGTTGAATATGGAAGATCTCAAGAAACTTCTTCACATCATTGTTCGTAAATGGTGTACCATTGTTCGAGACTAGCATGGAAGGAAGGCCAAAGCAAGTGAAGATGTGTTCCAATAAGAAATGACATATCACCTCAGCAGTTGTAGATCGGAGGGGAATAACATCTACCCATTTGGTGAAATAATCGGTAGCAGTAATGATAAACATATGTCTGGTAGAAGAAGGTAGAGATATTTTCCAATTAGGTCTAGTCCCCACACAAAGAACGGCCAAATAGGTATTTGGGCATTGAGCTCAGAAGCAGGAGTGTGGATCAAATGGTTATGTTCTTGGCATTGATGACTTTGCTTAACATACACATATCAATATTTTTCCATGTTTTTCCAGTAATAACTCATACGAAGGAGCTTT
>CM021107.1:629666901-629696045 GCA_007115665.2 Sequoiadendron giganteum
TAGTTCCTTGTGTATTAGGTTCAATGGGCACACAAATTCCTTGTTCATGCTTGCCACATTCCTTACCATTTTAGCCTAATTGTTTCAAAATATCATAACCATGTCCATAAATTATTTCCATTTCTTGTGGGTTATGAGGTTGTTGATAATCTATCTCATGAAAATTTGTTGTGTATGTTTCATTTTCTTCCAAAAAAGATGAGGTAGATGTATGGGAAGGGTGTTCTTCCTGTTTGGTAGAGAGGAAAATTGATTGTTCTTGTTGGCTGTCCTATTTTCGTGTGATAATACACTTACCCATAAAGGGAGGAGTAAATTCTAAAGAGCCCCAATCGTTACCATGCAAATTAAAATTAGGTTTATCTTCTATGCGATCCTTCTCAGAAGGGGCAATATTGGAGGTAGGAATAAAGGTATTAAAAGGACTTGATGTACCTTTTTCAAGTTGTAAGCAAATCTTAGGTTTCAGGTCTATGTTAATTTGATAAAAAAAATTATCATAGACATATTTAATTTTGTGATGAAGGGTTGAGGTTACTGCATGCCTCTCATGTATCCATTGTCGTCCTAAGAGGAGATTATAAGAAAAGTCATAGGGCATGACATGGATAGGGGTTTGCAATGTAACCATTCTGATAGTAATGGGTAAGGTGATGACACCAAGAGGTTGCTTTGTAACATTGTCAAATACTCTAATGGATAAGGAATCAGATTGTATTTGTGATCTATCCACATGTAACCTATCAAGAAGTTTCGCTTTGCACATATTTAGGGTAGAGCCATTATCAATGAGCATTCATTTGATACCTATCCAATCATATTGGGCTATAATCATAAAGGCTTCATTTTTATTTATTAATTCTAATGGAGGGATCTCATGTTGATAGAAATTAATGTACACATTAGTTGTGTTCATTTTGTGTAGGATATCTATCGTATCATTAGCATTTGTGCTAGGAGGGACCGCTATCTATTGCAATGTTGTTTGAAGCATAGAATGATAGTTAGGGGAATTCTGAAGGAGATCCCAAAGGGATATCTTAGCAGGAGTTTTCTTAAGTTGTTCAACCAAATCACACTCCTTAAGTTGTGAGTTTAAACAATGAGCTACATGTAAGATGGGATTGGGAAAGGGTTGGTAAGTTGAGGTAGTTGGTTGTTGGGGATGTGCGTTATTGCGAGTATAATGAATGTGAGCAACGGTATCATGCTTAGGAGGGTAAAGGGTAAACTAAGGTTGGGATGGGGTTGTAGGTTTATGGGAAGGTGGGTAAAGAACAAGTTGAGGATGGATGATATTAACATATTTGTTTTTAGGTTGTTCATCACAAACCCTAGTGGATGAAGTAGGTGAGATGAAATCCTGAAGAAATTCATCTAACATGCCCATCTCATCACAACTGAAGGGTTTGGAAGGTAAGGGAGGGGAATTTTTGACTATATCATCACCAACCTTTGTGGATGAAGTGAGTGAGATCCAAATCATCACTACTAAAAGGTTTAGATGATATATAGTGTTCCTATAGTGAAGAAGTGTGTGCATTATATAATGTGAGGTTTCTATGTTTTTAGGTTCATGTTCGACTGAATTTACTTTAAAAGAACTAGGAACTAAAGAAAGAAATGAAACATGTAAGGATATAGTGCTACTCATAAATGCCTTTTTAAGCTAAGAATAACCATATAAAAATGACTAATAGAACTAAAACATAGCATAAACTGCAGAAAACAAATATTTCAGAATCTGAAAAGCAAATGCAGAAACTACTAATGCAAAATTTTCTACTGGGACTAGGTCACCCAAGGTGGCGACTTAGTCTTGGTATGCATATTTTTTAGCTTTTTCTGTGTTTTCTAATGAAAAAAGTAGTATTTTGGAATGTAAGATGTAGTACTCTATGGTATATGCAAAATTTCAATAAGGTGCAATGAAATGAATGCAAAATATGAGTCTTTTTCACCAATGCTAAATATGAAACCCTAGGATGACTTTTGAAATAATGCAACATTCAATGTAATGCTAAAGAAAGAGTTCCTAGGATGCCAATACAAACTAGATCAAAAGTAAAATGTGTCTAAATGCAGGTTCAACAAAATGAACCCCAAAATTTAATGCTTTTAGTGTGATAAAGGAGTGAATCTTGTACAACTTTGTAAGGTTTACACCTACAAGGAAGAGGACTTTCCTTTTCACGAGGGGCACTAAATCTTGCGATTCATTCAATGTTTGAGATTGAATATGTGTTGAAACATGCTAAGTGCTAGAATGTAATATGTAAACCTAACTATTTAATCTACACTAAGAGAACCTATATTGCTGGAAAATACATGATGTAATACAATAATGATAAAATGAAGACTAAACGAAGCTATAAAACCTAATAGATTAGATGGGTGCACCTGAAAACTATTGTGGGCCAAAGAGGAAGTTGTGGAAGCCTTGGGAAACCTAGAAAATCTAAGTTCTAAGCCAACTGGGACACTTACGCCAAGTGGGGTGACCTAGTCCCTTTTCGGGAAAGCTACTCCATTTCTTGTTTCAGCCAAATAGGTATTCAAATATGCAAAAATTCTTGTCGCCAACCTCCAATGGGACTAGGTAACCACTTTGTGTGACCTAGTCCCTTTCATATTTTCTAAAAAAATAAAAGTGGACACAGAGGCCTATGATCTATGTGTTACTTCTCCATGAGAATCTAGACTCAGACCTACAAAGTAACTTGCAAAACAGAAGATATTTGGGTTTTGAATGTGAGGTTTGCTTTAGTCAAACCCCTAGTTTGTATTTAAACTTGTAAAGAGATAGAAAATCTACATAAACCCTAGCCCTAAGTGTGTCTAGAACTAGGTAAACTTGAAATAAGGAAAAACCCTATTCTATTGAGCTAGAATAAGAGGCATGCAAAATATTTGGAATGATGCAAGACTTGAAACTTATAAAACCTACAACATATCAAATGAGTGTAAAAATGAATGCAAATGGGATGCAAAACTCAAATATGAAGATGGGCTGAAAATAGAAGATGGAGTCACTTTGAAAACAGTCTTTAGGTGTGATTTTGTGGCTAGTTGCACCTCATCAACCTAGATTTCTCCATGAATATCCATAGGAATGTATGTTTAACCTTTGGAAATGTGTGATCTTGGATGTGGAGTGAGCTTGAAGACTTGCAAAAAGCCCTAATTTGTTGTCCAAAAGCTTAAAATTTTGTTGTGGGGGAGATGAATCTTCATTTGAAAGATATTTTGCACTTGATTCCTGAAGTTGGATGTGAAAAATGATTATGCGAGAGTGGAAAAATGACCTAAAACAAGTATTTATAAGAAACAAGACCTAATTGTTAGTAATTTTGACCCAAGAGGCCAACACCCATTGATTTTTTTGATAAAATATACATTTTCCCGCTTTAAATTACAAAAATCCTCAAAAAGGACTAGGTTGCCAACTTGGATGACCTAGTCCGACTAAGGGATTTTGAAGTGGAATTAGTATTTTTTGAATAAGTTTAATGTTGTTTGTCGGGGGTTGAATGATTCCTTAGGTATAACAGGCCTCAAAGTCAAAACTAACGAACCTTAGGGGCCTATAAATGTTGTTTTAGGGTGATAATTGATGAAAGGGGACCCTAAGTAGGACCAAAATGGGCACAAAATTGTATTTTTCTTCAAAGGTATACAATTTTTGGCAACACAGGGATCTCCCAAAGCAATTCATCATCTTCGTGTTTCATTTATGCATCATATTCTAGCACATTAGAAGAGGGTTTAATTGCACTTAAATCTCTTAATCTTAGATGCACTTAAGATTATGACTCTCATACACATTTCATTTCAAGATCTATTATTTATATCATGGTTTAATTACCCAACTAGGGGTTTGACCAAAGCGAACCCCCATAAGAAAATGAAGACAATATTTTGTTTTGCAGTTTTCTAGTAGGTTTCGATCCGCAAGCAAAGCTTGGAAAACATAGGAGGGAAATGCAAAGATAGGAGAATAGTTTTAGATTTTGATCTTTTGAAAAAAAAAAAATGAGACTAAATTGCCACCTTGGGCATATGAGTCCTGGTATGGCACTTTTACCAGATTTTAGTGGATTTAGACTTGTCACTGTGAGATTCTAGTTTCTATCTAGAAACCCTAAACTAGGAATAATTGCCCAATTTGACATATGAGTCTGAGTACAGTTTAGAAAAAATAATATTGAGGGTTAATAGATCTTTCTTATTCATCTTTGATCCTCCATGTACTTTTCTATATCTTGTTGTTTAGTGATTTGATTTCAAGTTTCATTTTCTAGTTCATATAGGTTGGTTTTGCATATTACTTTCATCTCTTTCTTTCTAAGCACTTGCTTAGTGGTAAACACTCTTTCTTTAATCACCCCCAATGAGACCTTGTAATAACACCTTCTCTCTCAATTGAATAAATAGGGTGATATCTCTAGGGTTTCCACCAAGAGAAAAATAGGGTCCCCTAAGTTGTCGATCTCCTAAAAGGTGGATACACCCTATTTCATTTATGTTCACTTAATATAACATATAATAACCCCTATATCTTAATGCATAATTATCCTAAACGATATTGATAGGTCCAACAATAATATATTGAAAAATAGTAATGGATCTAAAAAAAAAAAATGCATACATGATCATATAAAATAGGTGGAACAATACTAGAGACATGGCCTTGAACCATCAATAGAATGATAGGATTTAGATGTTAGAATAAAGACATGTACAAATTGTTTAATATACAGAATCTAACAACTCTATCAAAGATATCATGCTTTTACTATTTTCTAAAATTATTGTTACATATTAGAAGTTTTGGGTATGTGCAAGATCATGCTGGGCCAAAAAGTGGCAATATGTAAGTGATATGATGGTCCATGTGGCTGACAACTTTTTTTTACCCAAAATTGATGAAACGAAAAGGGTTTTTAAAGGAGATTCTCAGATTTCCACAAATATAAATTATGCTTTATTTTGAATTTAATAAATAATGATTATTCATTTTCTATTTGAATTACGACTAAATTCCCGATTGATAGGTTGATTGAAAAACATCTATAGTTTTCAAATGATATCCCATTTTTTGAATCTGAAACATATGTCACATTCTATGCTTCAAAATTTATAGGATTAAAAAAAAAGAATTGAATTTCATGAAGTTTTGACCAAGTTAAGGTGGTCACACATACGAGTTTTTTATATTTTTAAAAAGTTGTAATAAAAATATCATAATTAATTATTTACTTGGAAAAAAATTATAAAAAAATATGCATCACATCGGGACATGAGTATTCTACTTATATCTAAAATCTTATAAAAAAAATATTATCATTTTATTGTGGTTAGGGTGGTCAGACAGACACCTACTTCTTATTTTTTCCCTAAAATTGAAGTACTGCTGCATTAAAAATTTCAAATTTTCACCAAATATTTATTTTTTTCTAAATAAACCTAGTAGTTTAGAAACTACATTCAATTTTCTATAGATTCTATTCTTACATATTTTTGAAATAATATAGATAACTTATTCAAATTTTTACGTCAAGTTGCCTAACTTTGGTTTTCTAAATTTTCATTGCCACTTAAGGGCCTATTTTTTCCATGATGATCCTGCACATACTCTTTTAAGACTATTATGATTCCTTAAACAAATGGAAAATTCCAAATTATGCGACGAAGCATCTACTAGAATTTTTAATAGGAATTCCAAGATAGTATGTCATGGTTGTGAATTTAATGATATATTTAAGAGCTTTTAAGTCTAATACTACTCATAAAGTGTACAATATTGAAATATCACTCACTTGACATCATTCATATTGAATTTTGCTTCTCATTAAGGATAATAGAGGGATTTTTTTTATTTTTTTTATTTTATTAGACTGTAGGAATCAGATAGCACGACCCTTTATAAACTGCAGTGCGCCTAGTAAAATTTTTAACATGACCAGCAGCATTGGCGCAACATGCCCTCCGATAGCATGGGGGTGGGGGAGACTAGACCTCATGACCAACCTCCTGCAACAGGAAAGATTTAGCCAACCGAGCTAGGGCCCCAACCCCAAGGATAATAGACAGATTTGATATTAATTACCTTTGAATATTAAATTTGATAGTGTTACCTTTATTACAATATTAAGAAAGTAATAATGCAACTATTTGATTGATTGTGCAATATCCAAATGAATACCCACCACTCCCTATACTTGTATAAATTCTATAATTAGAAGAGACCAAAAAGGAACTTAGAGGAACATAAAATATTACTCTAAGTGATGAAATAATGGCATAAGGACATAAATGATGATGCAATGATGATAATAGTTTTGAAGGTAGATTCAATTCTTAGTTGCTGTTTTTTATAGTCAAGAGTAAATACATGATCTAATAATTTTTTGCACATAATTTTATGAACAAGATATCAAATATTGAGTGTGAATAAGGATTTAATGGGTTCTCAAAGGTTTTGGGCGTACTTAACCTTCATGTTAAAATAAAATGGGGGGTTCAAATAGACTCAAGTATTGATCCACAAGTAATTTCTATGTTTTGTATTTAAACCTAGAATCAATAGTATGAGAGGAATAAGGAGTTAATATGGACTATGCGTATACTAGTTAAATAAATAAGACATAAAATTATATCTCATTTCCATAAACCATAATATATATCAAATATAACTCCAAATACATACACATATAGGCTTATACATCATGTCTATATGTGGAGGGATTTAACCTTATAATTACTTCTATCACTCTACATATCCCGTACTATTCCTCTCAATATATCACTACTTTTATTACATTGTATATTTCCTTAGCCAAATATCTATTTGATGGGATATGTCTCTTATATCCTATTACTATTCCAAAGGGTTTCTTTTCCACTAGAACCTCTATAAATTCTTTGCAGTGGTTTGTAATAATATTCTTGTCTCTCTTCTGACTATGGTTGATCCCCTTCTAATAATATCCCCCCTTTCAAAAGTTTGTCGTGTCCTCAATAAAATTATAATGTTTCCATTGTAGTATAATGGGGTTTTATATATCCTTTAAATTAGAAAAATCAATATCCCATTGTAACTTAGTTTATTGGAGGGGGTAATTTTGGACATCAATTTGTATTAGAAAGTGTTCTACTTTTGGCACTATGGTGGGGATCTAAATCTCTTGGACTAATTTTTTTTCCATCTTTTAGTATCTTGGTGATATGTGGAAGCCAAATATTGACAACCTCCTTGAGCTAGTAAAATTCATTCCTTTTCTGCTCTCTTTGATCATACATCTACTTTAGTTATATATTTAATTCTTTCATTTGTACTTTCATTTTCTCATTTGTTTTGATTCATGCATCATAAGATGTTACTACATGAAGGATATGTAGCTCAACCCATTTCATTTTCCCTTTCATTTTTTGTAATAGTGGGACATTGGAGGAAACACTAGTGCAAGGAATTCATATTTCTCTTTGTATTATTTGATGGACTATTGTGAGTCTCTAACATAGAGTGGGAGGTCACCCATTTATTTATATCCTTGTAAATTTTAGCCTTTTGTAGCTCCAAATTTGTGCTATATCTTGTGGTGGTATTTTGGAATTATGTATCTTGAAGGACCCCATCTACAATGAGTTTTATTGGTGTTGCAAGGGGTTGAAAAGGACCCCCTTATATTTGAATTTTTTATATGTCTTTGATAATATCCTCTGACTTCTTTGTATTATCGATATGTTGCTTTAATACATCTTCCATCAATATTTTTTTAGGTCTCTCAAATGATATTTTTGGAGTGGAGAGATATTGGATAGGTCAAGTTGGGATCCAACAATTGGTAACTAGAGTAGTTGAGAGGTGGCCACTATTTGGATTTGTTTTTTTCCTAGAAATTAGTTGATGGACTTTATAGGGAAAGTAGTAGAGGAGGATGGTTTGATGAAGAAGTGTGGAGAAGGGACCTATTGAACTATGGATTGGTTTGTATTTATTGATTTCAAATATGGTACTTCATATTTTACTTCCTCCTAAATTACCTTATATAATTTCTTTGTGGCCTTCTTGATCTCTTTTTGAATTTTTTGGATATCCTTGGATTTTTGAGAATTAGTTTGTACAACATTTACTTTGATTATATATCTCTAGTTTGTACTTCAGAAAAAAAATATTTTTGGTCTAGAGAAGTGGAAGTGAATACTTCTTCCATGACAACTTACTTATATTTTTCCTCTACCTATGCAACTTGTTATTGCTTTTATTTAAATATCCTGACTAGTGAGGATAGGAACCAAGCAATTAAATCTTCCAATGTAGAGTTGGAGGCCACCATATATCTAATCATTTCTACCTTGGAAATTTATTTATTGAGTGTTAATATATCCTTATAGATTTGGAATTTATGTTCCAAGACCTCCTTCTTGAAGAACCCACTATATATAGCTTATCTGCATTCATTGATGTCTTACATTATTCATCTCCCCTTCTTTTCTCTTCTAAATGGGGGTTATACTTTCTTTAATTTTGTTTCTTTTCTTTATTTTTATTTGCACTCATTTGAACGAGTAGATTTGAAGCTTTTTCCATCAAGGGATCTATTTATAATGGAGTAGCTGGTATTTTCCTCTTTTCCTTTCCCTTTTCTCCCTTTAGATTGGGTTGATTGTGTTGGGGATGCCCTAAATTCAAGTTTTCCAAACATCCATGAAGTAGATGTTCTCTATTTCTCTAGTTCTTATTTAGGGATATCACATTTCTCTTGCAATATTTATCAGTTCTTGTCCATACTCTCCTCTACTTTCATATTTCTATATTAGCCATGCATTGTCTATATATTGTGATATTTTGTTGCTTCTGAATCTTTGGGTAGATTGAAAATGGTCTTTGAATATGAATAAATTTCTATATCAAATACCTCATATGGAAACTTGGGAATCCATGATGTTGGTGGTTTAATTACCTCAATTATGTTGAAATCCTTATCTACCAAGAATACAATATATTTGATGTATTTGTGCACCATATCTTAAGAGATGGATTTTTTTTCCTAGAAATTATTTTGCAAGGATTTGAAGAAACCTTAATGGGTTGATATAAATGATGCAACTTAACGAAAATATTAAACATGATATTGTAATTATGTGACTACCACCCTGGTGGTATGACAAAAATTTCCTAGATATGCCATAATGCACTCATGAAATAGAATGTTAGCAAGATAATCAAGGTCCCATACGAGAATTGTTAGTGTGGTTTCTTCATGTCCTCTATGTTCTTTAGTAATTCTTGTTGGAGTTGATTGTTGAACCCCCACAACTCCTAGTGATTCTCTACAACCAAAACACCTATCACATCTAAATAGAAAAAAAAAATCGTTATGTTATACGACCTTAAAAGAGATTGATCCAAAAAAGTAACTGATATGTGTAATGTATTAATCTGTATTAATCTGAATAAATGATTACAATGAAGGTGAATGCTTATAAAATCATAAAAAATAAAACCCTAGATGGGGATTGTATTAGATTCTTACAAGTGATATAGTCTCACATATGACTATTAAATAGCCAAATATATTAATAAAAGACACTCCTAACTTGTTTATCTTAAGTAATTAATGTAATAGGGGAGAAGTTAAAAAAATATCCTAAGTTTAGCTTAATGAATTATTAATTGATTTCCTAATTACTCCAAAACCCCCCTTAATATTAACTTAGGGAGAACCTATAAACCATGATGAAGAATGAAATGATGGACATATGGATGCATGGATGGGTCCTAGATACAAGTCCTGATGAGGTGCCCATGAACAAAAAAATGAATCTCTCATAACTAGAGAAAAGGATAAAACCATATGGAATAAAATCCTTTCCAAAAGAGAGAAATTTAAATAACTACACTAGTGAAGGAAAGATAGAATGAGGACTCAATGTGACCCTCCAAGGACTGCTTCTTTCATATAAGTACAATAAATGTCCCCCAGTAGGAGTGACCAAATGAGGATATGAACCACCCACATAAAGAAAGTACTCATGTGCCAATGATGAATTCTTGAAGAAAAAACATGATCCACTACCTACAAATAAAATTTCTCCTCTTAGGAAGAAATATATCCACTTGTGATCAGAGTTGACAATTGAAAATATGGGGGAATTAAGAATCCAAATCCAAATAATTTTTTCCTATGAATATTGCTCAAGTGACCACATGTCAAAAATGGATGATGTCAATCTAGAGAATCATGTGAATATTGATGTAGAATTTTTTTTGAAGAAAATGAAGATTATGGTGGGATAACAAGGATTATGTAGCTATCAAATTTAAGAGTAGATGAATATCCTCAAAGTAACTTCTAAATATACAATTCGAGACTCTACAAACAAGGATGATGTGTGCAAGATATGAATCCCAAGTAGTTATGTTTGGAAGATGATGGATGCCTTATTGCACTAAATCAATTGGGGCCACATATGAAGTGATGTGAAATCGATCAAGAACTGAAACCTATAAAAATCACTTGGGTTAATATGTTTTAGGACATAGAACAACCAATTTCCAATAATTTTCACTCAAGGAAACCTTAGAGATCTCAATCAAGGGATGGAATGAGGGAAAGTGATTTGTGATAAGGTGTCCTAGGGTGTGATTAGAGGTATAAAGGGGGTTCGCCACCAAGTGAGGGTTTGGAAAGACTAGGAATGTAAGTGATATTCAAAACCTAACTATATGGCCTAGATTATGAAACTAAAAATCAAAATAATAGATTGAGAAAGGATAGGCGTGCACCTAGAAACTTGAAGAGGCTTAGAATAAGCTTTGAAATCCTAAAAATGCTAACTTTAATGCTCACTGGGATTCATACACTAGGTTGGGCGATATAGTCCTAGATTAAGGATTTTGGGCAAAAACTTGAATTTGGCAGTGACAAGTCTAAATCCTCTGAAACTCAGAAAAACTGCTATACCAAGACTCATATTCCATAAGAGGCATATCAGTCCCATTTTTCTTTTCCAGAAAGTCAAGGTCTGAATCTATTCTTCTATCTCTACTCTTCCTTCTCAACTTCATTTCCATATCTGAACCTGTTAAAAAACGTGCAAAAATGAATATTGTACTGATTTTTTTATGGGGTTTTGCCTTGGTCAAACCCCTAGTTCGGTAGGTAAACCTTTATAGAAATGATAGATCTTGAGAGTAAATATGCATGCAAGTTCTAATATTAAGTGTATATAAGATTAAGAGATAAAAGATGCAATGAAACCCTATTCTAATGTGCTAGAATAAGATGCATGAATGAAGCATAACTCTATTACAATTCATATCTTTAAATTTTATTAATTGTAATTATGTTAATATGTTAGAGAGTATGCATTTGTGCATGGTCATGTATGGATGTCATGTGCTCAAATTATACTTGTATGTTGCAGGATTAACTAATTAATAATCAGTGATAAATAATTAAATGAAATAAACTCGGACAAATCTAAAAAAATTCTGCAACTAAATTAAATATTATCTGATTTTGAAATATTTGTATACATATTTAAAATATAAAGCAATGCAAATGAAAAAAGAAAGTTGCCTTCAAATTGACAAAAAAATATTACAAATGGAATTAGAATGTTCTCACCTAATTGAAAAATCAATATTTATCTTACTTTTATCTGATAAATTAGATTTTGGAAGCTTTTACCATTAAATGATAGCTGACAACAAAAACTTGTTTTCTGATTACTTAAATCTCACATTATAAATTAAATATACTAAAAAGACCAATTTTTTTTTAACTCAGTTCGATTTTCTAAACAAACGAATACATTCATTTAAATAAATATTGTACACAGAAAAAAGAAAGGAAAAAGCAGCAGCAGCTTAAATTCGTTCGATTTGACAAATCCTAAGCATTCAAAGGACATTCATCTCAATCAACAAATGGACACTTAAATTTCTGCAATATTCAAAAGCCATGAAGACCGAGTGAGTGTATTACATGATACTACTTCCTCTTATTTGTTTATTGTATCTGCAAATATTAAAGCCCTCTCCACTGAAGGGCAATGAAGATAGAGATTGGCAGTACTTTTTATTTAGAATGGAAATAGGATGATTAAGCACAGTTTATGGCGCAAGCGCCTGCACCATTATCGCAGGGTTTATCCTTGCAGCATCCCACAAAGGGAGGAGGACAGTCGTAGTGGTTCCAACAATTGTACTCAGGGCCACACTCGACTGCACTTATCATTACTGCTCCATATATTATCACCAATGTTAACACTATTAAAAACCTTTTTGCAAACTGCATGACTCCTGATTTCTTTGCACCCATTTTTGTTTGCCAGGAGATAGCCAAGTGATTTAATGTGTATGCTGTGCATTCATAGTATGGGCTTAAATAAGTTGATCCTATCATTTTTTCTAAATGGAGACGTTATATTCAAGATAAGGTAGGACAAATATACTAGTTAATGATTCCTCCTTGGCGGCTGTTTGGCTGTCAACAGCTCCTTATAAAACTTCGCCTGGGTTTACTTGATTTTATAATACTAAAACTCCTTATGTAGGGTGTGAAGCTCAAGGTCTTCCTTGTCTCCATTTTGTAAGCCGGAGATTCCAGGTAAAATGGATTTTATATATCCTTGTCTCCATTTTATAAGCCGGAGATCCCATGTAAAATGGATTTTATATAATGTCCACCTCCATTGGAAATTCAAAATATAATAGCATGACAAGTGTGAGACCAAGAGCTCTAATAGTTTAAAATTTATAAGGATTCCTGTGCCTACGGGACTAGGCATAAGAATTATTGACCATTAATATGTCGGATTGGATTTCATGTGTATCTGGAGACTGCTAATCTGGGAGTCTATCATCCTCAAGACTGGACCGATATTAGTATATATTTATCTAATTATGGACACTTGATTTCGTGAGACTCCTTAAGGCTGTAATCTTTAATTGAGTTTTTTTTTATCGGATACTAAAAATAGTAGATTGCTTATCAAAATTCATAGCAGAATATTTATGATTAATAAAGACATAGAGGATAGTCAGAATTAAGTGTTGTAGTTGTTGATTAAATTATCGTTTGTTGTTGGTGAGTTCAACTTTAATCTTTCATAGATCATTTAGTCTCGTGGATGTCATTTAAAACTTTCCTTTCATTTCACGATGTCTAATATTGGGTGTTCCAAACATTCACTCCATGCCATGTGTTTGTCTTAGAGTTAACTCTAAACTAATGCCCTCTTAGAGAATTTAGAAGGGAGCCTTGGAAATCTAGAATCGACTTCTGATTGTATCAAGTTTTGAACAAGACTCTTTCATCCATTAGAGCACTAAAACCTCAGTCATTAACTTGTTGGACCCAAATGAGTCACTTAAATCTAATTTATTTAAGCTTATAATGGTAGCATGTAACATTAAGGACCTAAGTTTAACCCAAAGAACATAACATAACCTAGAATTTTATTTAGTTTATTTAAGATTACCTCATATCTATAGTGTTCTCAAATATCTTAGACTGAACAATTTATGTTTTCTTACATGGGTGAGACTTTGACATTTGTGATTTCATGAAACACGAGACTAGAATATTTGACATTGACCACATGTTCCATTATTGATTCCACCAAAATTTGATGGCTTGGCTTAAACTAAATTAGTCTTGAAGCCTATATCATAATTGTGGCATTATGATAATATTAATCAAGGACTCCTTTAGAGCCAAAAATGAATGTTTGAGCTCATCAATAAAATCAAATTCAAGAAAATTTATTGCTCTTATAAGACCACATTAATAGACATTATGGGTAAAATTAATTGAAGTTAAATTTAATTTTACTTGTTTATTTTTTGTCAAATTTCAATGTGTTGTAATATAGTTATGTTCTAGCTCCATGAATCCATACGTGCTAAAGGGTATGTACAAGATCATGATGGGCCAAAAAGTGGTGATATGTAAGTGATATGATGGCCTATGTGCCTAACGACTATTTTTTACCCAAAATTGATGAAACATAAAGGGTTTTTAAAGGAGATTCTCAGCTTTCCACCAATATAGATGATGCTTTACTTTTAATTTAATAAATAATTATTATTCATTTTCTATTTGAATTATGGCTAAAGTCTTGATTGATAGGTTGATTGGAAAACATCTATAGCTTTCAAATGGTACCACTTTTTTTGAATCTGAAACATACATCACATTCTATGCTTTGCATACTATAGGATTTAAAAGAAAAAATTGAGTTTCATAAATGTTTGACCAAGTTAAGGTGGTCAGACATACGGTTTTTTATATTTTTTTTAAATAATAAAAAATTCATAATTAATTATTTACTTGGAAAAAACTTACACAAAAATATGGATCACATTGGAACATGAGTCCTCTACTTATATATAAAATCTTATTAAAAAATATTATCATTTTATTATGGTTAGGGTGGTAAGACAGAGACCTACTTCTTATTTTTTCATTGAAATTTAAGTACTACTGCATTGAAATTCCAAATTTTCACCAAATATATATATTTTTTAATAAACCTAGTAGTTTGGAAACCACAATCAATTTTCTACAAATTCTTTTCTTCCATATTTTTGAAATAATATAGATAACTTATTCAAATTTTTATATAAAGTTGCCTAACTTTGATTTCTGAATTTTCATTACCACTTAAGGGCCTTTTTTTCCATGATGATCTTGCACATACCCTAAAGTTGGCGTAAATTGTATAGTAGAAGAGTGCATGCTTCATAAATTTTCATTCTTTTATTCCACTCATTTTCATCCTTGTCAATAAATTATTGTCATCTTATGTAGTGTATATTTTGAGAGGTCTAATACACAAGTTAGCCAAACCTAGCCTTAGCCTTTCCCTTTAGGCCTTTTATCCTTAGTGGTCTAGGCCTCCTTGGTGAAAATTTTTCTATCATTGACTCGTTATATTCTAATAATGCACAACACAAATCACATCTCATTTGAGTTTTCTTAACTTTATAATGTTAAAATGAGCGAGTTTGATTAGTTTACCCCTGTATACATTCGAACATGGAACAAAAATATTTAGATGAGGAAAAGTTCAAGGTCAAATGTTGTTCAATTTACTAATTTTTTTTAATGAATAAGTGTATAAAATAATATTACACATACTAAAAAAGGTGGGTGGATATAAAATCAAACCCTCGAGTCCATATCAAGCTAAATCTCAAAGAACAAAACATAGAAAAAAATACCAAGCCATTAGGTAGCTAAATTAGTAGTAGAGGAGGTAGGAGGAGGATCCTAATCATACAAATCCCCTCTACATTAGCAAGGCCTGGAGTATCCATAGGAGGGTGCCACACATCATCATATTTATACTTATTATTTTCTTCTTCTTTAGCATGGTTGGTGAAATAGAAAGGCCATTTGTGGAAACTTTCTAGAATCAAACCAACTAGAAGCACTACTATTAGGACATGTTGAGGTTCCTCAAACATGTGATGGGGAGGTACAACATGAAGGAGTAGGTCATGACCAATCGTGTTGACCATAATACCTTCTTACAACTGGGGGAGAAGCCATGGAGAGAGTTTCTTGGATACCTCAAGTAGAAAAACTCCTTCCATGATGAAACCCAAAAGGAGGAAAGTGGTCCTTGAAGGGAGAGGGAAATGGAAGAGCTTTGACCACCACATAAGGGGTAATCCCTAAGCAATTGTATTTGGGCTACCTCAAGTGAAACTTTGTTAGATTGATTTTGAATCTACAATAGTAAATTAGAACATATTATAGCATGAGATGGTAAAATTGGATTTAAGGTAAATACTTAACCTAAACTACGTATTCCACCATATAAATTTAGGTGACACAAAAATAGACAAGATAAACTATTTAGCTATTTTCCTTAAGGGAGAGACAAATAATTTGTTAGGGTTTTGGTCCTCATTTTGATTGGATTGATAAGATAATATTCTTGAAATTTAAATTATTACAAATTAGGTGAATTAGGGATAAACAAACAAGTTGTTACAAAATTTTGAGAATTTAGAGAAAAAATATAAGGGAAGAAAAACTAGAAAATTTAGATAGAGAAGAAAACATGTAATTTTGGTGCAAAATTGCTAGGATAGTGGTGTGGATGCCCTAGTCTATAACTGATGGTTTCTAGGGTTTTAAAAAATGTACATATGCATCATATTTTTAGGGTCTTTTATAGTGAAGATTAGATTCTTAAGTCCAGCAGTTTATAAATAATCATCTTTCCCTAATTCAATTATGGAAGGTGCTTAAATTCTTATCTTAGAGTTTTTAGGTCTTGGGATATTCAATTCACTTGAATCAACTTCATTACAATTCAAGGTTATAATGTGTAAGAATGAAATAGGGACAAGGGTTGAGACATATAAGGGCTTGCCTCAATCAAATCTAGTTTTGGTGTTTCCATCTCCACAACTGACTATTATGACCATGATATAAATCACATACTCTATATGGAGTAGAGGAAAATAGATAAAATGAATGATGAATGACACTATTGTGACTTACCACTTACCACTTAGATCTTGATTTATTTTTTGATTCAAGTCACTTTTCTCATCACATACAATGATAAATTGGAGGATTCTTGGATGCAAGTGTTAGTGCTCATAATAACAAATACAAAAAAGCATAAAAAATCTCACAATGCATACAAATTTATTTTCTAATATGTTGTAGATATATAATTGATTAAAGTAGTGTTGTAGATCTTCTTCTTATTCATCTCTTGAAATGGAATTAATTTCATTTTAGGATTGCTTGAGAGATCCAAAATTTCATTAATTGTTCAAATAAAAGGAAAAACTTATATTTATATGTGTTTCAACATATTTTATTTTAATCATTATGATAATTCAAGAAAGGATTTTGGATATATAAATGGCCTTTTGATCATTAAAGTTTTATAGGAGGCTAGCATGATGCATTGATGTCTGGACATGGAATGCTAGTGTCTAGACAAGCCATGCTAAAAAATGGTGGTAATGCAAAAAAAACAAGGTTTAACGCAACGCTAACACACCAAGATAGTTGATGTAAAGGGATATTGGGAATCCTGAGTGGGGAAAAGGATGACACAAGGGTTAAGATGAGACTAAAAAAATACTAAGGGAGCAGACACTAAAGTGGATACAAAATATGTAGGTGGAATTGCAAGGGTACACAATTTTTAACACTACAAGAATCATGATAAGGTTGAATGTGTAAGGGTGTGGAAGAAAGAATAAATGATGATAGATCATCAAATTGAAAAAACAACCAAACATAATAGAATAAATACCACGTACTACAAAAATAAATTGATATGGCCACGTTTGCTCCCGTTCTCTCAAAATTTTCCTACCTAGGCGTGATTTTGAATAGCTTTATGGTCGTGTCTTCTTCTGGCGACTTTGGTCTCTCTTGGCTTGGCAAAAACCTGATCTGCTCCCGTCCTAGTGTTAAATTGATTGGCTTTATGGCACCACCCCTGTCTTCGCATAGTTGTGAGCTCATTGTGGATCTCACTGTTGATGATGTGGATGTTGCATTTTCTTCACCTTGAGTGGTTGATATAGTTTCTAGCTCTTTGGTGGGTGATTCTAGGTTTTCCACATCCTCTCATGTGGGGCAGTTTTCTCACCCCCTACATTATGTTGATGTCATGAAGTCTAAGAGACATCGAGAGGGTGCTATGCAATCTATACGTTGTGCTGAGATTGCTCCTATTATTTCTCTTGGTAAGGAAGTTGCTAATAATATTGATTTATATTCCAAAAATGCTCTTATTTTTAGATTTTTCTTCTTGTGGCATTCTCTTCCTAATTTTCACCTTTGGATCACCAACCATTGGTCTCCTTTAGTTGATGGTGTGATGGAGATTTTCCCTTCCACAAGGGATTTTTTTGTTGTGGGTTTTAGTTCTCTTGAGGACAAACAAGCTATTTTAGATCACGGTCTATGGGTTTGGGATTCTCATCCCCTTTCCTTTAGGCCCTAGGTTCTTTCTTTTAACCCTTTGAAAGAACCTTTGGATTTGATGCATGTTTGGGTAAGAATTCCCTATCTCCCCTTACATTTCTAGTGTTCCTTTGCCTTTGAGGGAATTGCTAATGCTATTGGAATATTTTTGAAAGTGGATATGGCTTCCAAGAACTTCACTCATACTTCACTAGGATTCTAGTGGAGGTTGATCTATCGAAGGCTTTACTTGGTGAGGTTGTACTATAGATTAATGGTTGGTCTTGGTCTCATATTGTGGATTATGAGGGTCTTCCTTTTCGTTGCAGACACTATTTTATTGTTGGCCACTTGGCTCATGATTTCTCTAGAGGCTCCCACCCTATTTCTTTTTTTACTTGGTGGGAAAATTCACTCTGTGAACACTTAACAATTCACCCTAGTGCTGAATATTCCTCTTATTTTGATGATGAATCTAGGCCTACTTCTCCTTCTACAAATCTTAATATGAGTGTTGTGATGGATGCTTCTCCTCAAGTGTAGGCTTATTCTACTCCAACTGATTTGGTTGAGGTGGTTTTTTCTCCTTTTTTGTATACTGTTGTGCAGACTTTGGATTTGGTTGTCCCTAATTCTATTTGTGCTGTCTCCCTTGAGGTATATGTTTTGAAAAATACTACAATAAATTGTGTTTATTTGGGCTTGGTTTTAGATGCTTCACTTGAAGTATCAGCTATTCCTTTGGTCTACTACTCTGGAGGGGATTCTTCCCCTTCGGATCAAAATTTGTCAGTTTCAGCTTATGACTCTCCTTGGACAACAACTCACAAAAAAAAGAATCATCCTTCTAAGAAGGTCACCATTTCATTTAACTCACCTTGAGAGGCTCTACTTAGTTCAAGTGTTTCTCCTTGAATAGTTTTACATTGTTTGTAGTTATGACTGGCTATTTATCTCTAGTTGGCTATCTTTGGCTAGTCTATTTTTTGAGTTGTTTTGATCTATTTTTCATTTTATATGGGTTTAGGGCCCTTCCCTTACTTATCTCATAAAAAACATACCACTGACTACCCTAGGTGTTGGCTCTTTTGAGGAGAGATATGGAAATGGTAGCTCAGTTGACGGGATGGTGATGGTGGTGCATTGGAAAGGATCCCTGGTGTAAGCTTCTTCTCCCCTGTGGCTATTGTATATTTGGATGGAGTATAGGTACTTTTGGGGCTATAGGCTATGTGGATGGTTTCTCTGATGAATTAAAATTAAATAGGCAAAGCTTTAGTGGTGGGAGGATTAAAATTTATCATCATGTGATAGGTTTGACTAGAGTGATGAGGATGAACCTCTTATGAGTTTCCTCATGGATGCTCGTATGAAGGAAAATAATCTTGTTGAGGTGCCTATGGCTAAGGCTATAGTTGGTTACTAGTTTTTGGGTTTGAAAAATGATTTTATTTTCCCTTCTAAGAGGGTTCAACCCTTCATAAAAAAGTCAAAGAGAAGGATCTGCCTATATGACCATTTATTTTACTTTGGAAGAGTGGGGTTTTCTATCAAAGGTATATGATCTAGTTGTTACATATCTTCTCTTGATGACATTCTAGAGGATGTGTCTCCACTAGTTGTCTTTCATGTTATTGTTTTTTCTTCTTTGGTTGTTGATGTGGTAGAAGGAAACCCTATTGGGGGTTCTATTTTGGTTTTCTCTCCTATGAAATTGAAGGATGCATAGATTGTTATTGATTTTCTTGATTCTCATCTTTTAGAGATGTCGAATAGGATTAAAATCTCTCTTGTTGGAAGGTTTTGTGGTAATCGGTCCAACATTGATTCTTTTAGAAGATGGATCCATCGGATTTGAAATATTTGTGTCAATGTTGAGGTATCTGCAATATTGAGAGGTTTCTTTCTATTTTTCTTTTCTTTCCAGGATGATAGGTCTAGGTTCCTTCTTGAGGGTCCCTAGTTCTTAGGGTGTAATGGTCTGATCCTTCAAAATTGGTTATCTAGTTTCCACCCTATGTTAGAGACATTTAATTTTCCTATTTGGGTCCATCTGTATGGGCTTCTTTTGAATTATTTTACTTTTATTGAGAAATATTAGAAGCTCACCCCTCATATTACCTTGTCATTAAAACTAGGATATTGGGTATAGTAGATCAGCTATGAAGAATCTCTAGTTATTTCCCATGCTTGTGGTAAAGTGGGTCATACATCCACTACCTATTTAAAGATTAAGAAATAACATTGTCTGGAAAAATAAAGATCATATTGTAGCTTCTAAGGAGGATTCTCCTCCCTCCTTATAAGTTTAGCAAGTGGATTTGAAAGGGTACCTCTATGGATTTTAATGCCTTGGGTTTGGATGTTGTTTCAGCCAGTGATTGTATTGTAGGAGATGACAACTCCTTCCTAGAATCATCAGTTTGCAACAAAAAATCACCCTCACACATAGGAGAGAAGAAAACACAACTATTCTACCAAATATCGAGAATGATATTAAAAAATGAGATGCAATAATACATACTATACAAGCCTTTTAAAGGCATGAAAAATTCAATAGGTGAAAAAGTACTCAATACAAGAAAAAACCACCCAAATAATTAACCTTCAAGTTAAACTTAACACTACACTAACATGGCTCCCTTTAAATGTAAACTTAGGGAGATTATTATGCAAAATGGGCTCCAACTACAAGGCAATGTTAGGTAGCCATGCACAACTACTATGCAATGTAATCTCTCACAACCAAAGAAAAGGAGAAAAACCTTATGGGAGAAAACTCCTCTCCAAAAGAGAAAAATAAAGATGAAAAAGTGAAAGTTGGAAAAGTGGAAGGAGGAGGACTTCAAAAGCCCCCCAAAGAAAACTCCTATCATTGATCTCAATAAAATAAAAAAGGAGAGAAACTCTATAGGACCCATAAAAAAGAGTGGAAATACTATTTAGATCCCCCCCATTGATGAAGAAACTCCTACGCAGATCTTAGAAGTCTAAAGAATATCCTATTTACAAAAAACATGCCTCCCTTTAGGGAGAAACAACCACTGATGCAAGAGAAACTCGAGCTCTAAAACAAGAGAAGGGAGAGGAAGATCCAACATGAAAGATTCCTATGAAAACTATCCTGGTGCCTCCATGTTTTATAGGAGTGAATTTTGAGCCCTTATGCAAATTCCCCTTTTACACATCATCACCTTAGAAAACTAAATCCGAAGTCAAACTTCCACATCACCCAACTACCTTCCTTCCACTTGGCATCTATCTTTTATGTTTATGGGAGAATATTATTCGGGGACATGTGCATGTCATGCAGATGTCCACATGCCAGATTTCCATCCCTGACAATTTTTTGTGTTTGAATTTGGTAGAGGTGTTACACTTTCGATTGGGCTCTATTTGTAACATCCCTATTCGACCGAATGACCCCTAAAAATGACACATTCTTCCCATTTCTCCTTCAAATTCATCCATTCTTCATTCAAGTTGTCTTCTTTTCACTCTCTAGCAATTCAATCTTAGTTTCCAACATTCTCTTCACTAGCAAACAACCCTTCTACACTTTGTCAACTCCACAAAGAAAGTATGAAGCAATTCATAGTATTGTGGGCTTGGAGAATTGTGAGACCTCCCTTCATCATAGTCGATGTTGTGGTGACTTTGCCAAGTCCAGTTTCTCCTCCATTAGCTAGTGAGATTTTGAGTGGAGGTTGTAATGTTTCACTCATCTCCTTTGCTCTTTGGTTGTGTAGCTACTTATTGTTTTATAGTGTTTATTGTATCTCTACTTTCTCTACTTCTTTATCACATATTTCTATCTCGTTTCTATCTAGTATTCCATGGAGGTGGAAACACCAGAATGGGGGTCTTACTAAGGTAGACCTCTATATAGCCCACACAATTTTCCCCTTTCTTTTGTGTAGTTGAATGTGCATTTGGAGCTAGCTGGCGAACTAGCACCTTGTTGATATCATCTTTGTCACTTTAGCTCTCATCTATCTATTTTATCATCTCTGTGTGTACCTTTCATACTTTATAGTTCTATTTTTCTCATTTAGGAGTACTTAGCTATGCCATCAGCATGTTTTCTTGTGGTTCATATTTTAATTTCTATCCTCTAGCCATACACATGATAATGCACCTGTGAGACACTAGCACACCATGCTATCATCTGAGAACTGTTCTTATGTCCTCGAACAAAGAGCTATCTAAGGTATAATATCGACTCCAAAAACTAGCTCACCTAACATAAACCTAGATTTTAGGTTTGAAGAGTGATCGAATTAAATTATAGTCCTCATCATTCTCAACTCCTATTCCAAGACATCCCTTTAAAGTGAGGTAAGTTATCAGCCCTCCACTCTCAGCTCTCCGTGACCTTGAGCCTTGACATGGTTGGTCCCCCTCTCCTACATTTTTGGTGAACCTGATGTGAACCATTTTGGTTTCATTTTATGATATTGAAAGTTCCCTTCCTTGTATTATAGGAGTGTTGTATGTGTTGGCATTGTGGGTTTTTCACCTTGTAACCCAACCTGTGACCCCTAGTATGCATGGTTGGAAGGTTTCGTAAGTGTTACACAATGAAACCTTAAGTGGGTCACTACTATGTTTTATAACCTTTGAGGGGCTTTGTGACAATATCATTTAGTGTGCGTGATGGCCTTTTTTCTGCATCAACCTATCTCCTTTGAGAAACTTGTGAGTGGGTCCAAGTATAGCTTTCACTTCGTAGAACCTATCGATGGGCTTGAACAGAGAACCATCTCCTCTTTATATCTTTGTGCAGATCAATGGGAACATTATCATAGGTGTTCTTATCGACTTGACATCTCAAGTGAATATCCTAACCAAGGAGATTATTATAATTAACTTATTTCTCAAAGATGGGTATAATATAGCTGTGAGCACCATCCATATGCACAAAAAAATTTCAGTACCTCCCTTGGGTAGTATCTTGTAGTCACTCCTTATCGGACCTAATTCCATAAACCTGCTAATTGACATAATCCTGGGGTCTGAACTCTTTAGAGTGAAGCTAGGTATCCCCTAGATAGTAGCTATGAATGTAGTTCTCTCAGTTGTGCACAAATGTATGAATTTCATTCATCGGGGGCCACTGCATGTGATTTAGAACATTGGTTATAAACCACCCATCACACATGATATCTACTGCTTAGATCACTATTGGCCTACACCTATTCATCCTCTTCTTGCTAGGAATGACCTCTTGTACCAAGCATATCGAAAGTACAAGAAAGGGTGCTTAATGCCAAAAGTGAGATACCCTCCATCACCTTATCCTATTTCACATAGGGCTTTCTTAAGAGCTAATAGTAGGATTCTTTGGCTCCCTTGTAACCTATGACCTCTAGCTCAAAGAGTCATAGAAACCACCTTGCATGTGAGCATAAGTGTCAGCGAAAGGCTTTCACGGTTGAGCAGGCCCCCTTGTAGAAGAAGGATGGGGAGATGACCACCCTTACTTTAGGGCCTCATATTGTGTCCTCCTCTCTCCTCTCCTTTGTTCTCATCCAATAAAGATCTGTATCACTCCCAGATCCTATTGTGAGTGTTCCTGACCCCAAAAAGGTGTAGGTGTTTATTGCTCCTTTGGTTGAGCTGCAATTGGTTATGTCTCTTATGGACATCCTTCTTTTCATGAAACCAGTGGATATATCAAATAATTCGGTGGTGTCTTTTATGGTTTTCTCCTCCTCTTCCTCTACACCTCTTGCCTATTCTATGGAGAGTTCCCAACCCTTGATGAAGCCAAGGGTAGAGGTTGGCCCTTCTAGCATTGGAGGGCATAAGAGGATCCCAACTTCTCCAAAGGGTGGCCATGTGCTAGCTTGTTTTGTTCTAGTGACAGAGCCAACTTTAGCTTCCCCTGACTTTGTCACTGCTTTCGAATCACTTAGTGATCCAAGTTGTGAATCTTTGGTGCAATTCTCTCTATCCATTGAAGTATGACATGGCTCTCCAGTAAAGTGCATGTTTAACTCTTTGGATGAAGTTTTGCCCTTGTCATTGATCTTCAAGAATTCATTGACCATACCTCTACAAGAGCCAAACAGAGAAGACCTTGAGGGGCCTTCTTTCTTGGAATTTTTCATGGGAGGGTTAGAAGCTCCTCCCCTTAATATTCCACCACTGTAGGCTCATACTCCTTCCCCTTATTATTATCTAGAATGGGAAGCAGATGACCTCTCGGTCAATGAGTGTTATGAGGAGGCGTATTCTTTATCTTTAGATTAGATGTGTGTGTTGTATTGTGTTCCCCCGTACTCAAGCTATGTGTTCCTGGATGACCCTAGTCATCCTTGTTGGTGCTTGGATACAAGCATGATTTTTGGCTAATAAAAATTATTCTATCTGTATCATAATTCTTTCATGTGTGTGCTTGATTTTTCAGCATATTGGGGATGATGCAAAGTGTTGGGGAATTTAGGCTTCCTTTCCATGTTGACATAATTTTTAATTTTTACGTTGTCTTTTTTGCATTCTTCCTGATCCAACTAGGGATTGATGATCTTTTTCCTTGCATCATGCTTACCTACTATTTATAAATGCATGAGCAGATCTTACCCTGTGCAACTAGATCCTACTATGTCCTCTATTTGTGATGACTTCTCTTATAGTTTTTCTCTTCCTTTCTTGAGTTTTACATCTCATGTGCGACAACATCATTTCTATGATACTCCAATTTCTAGAAAAAGCATTCATTGTCAATGAATTATTTTTTGAGAATCTTTGCACACCTTTTCAAGAATCACATTCTTGATTTGGACCACTAATGCAACATGTTTCCTTCATCATGGATTCACAAAGAAAGAACTTGAGAACTTTATTCGGAGGTGGAAGCAAATTTGACCTTCCCCTCATGAGGGGGCATTTTCTTCCTTTCAAATTCCTTGATGAAGTGAACATCTTTCGAAAAGATTCATTGATGATGAATTAATCTCTTTTGCACTTTCAAAGAGCATGTCCCTTCAGTGCACCCCTCTTCACATCAAGTTTTTGAGGGAACCCTTTGAAAAATTTCCAATTTTTTGATGGTTTGTGCAACTATCTACTTGACTGCCTATGTGGTCACTTTGTTTTCAACATGCTTTATCTGTGAGTAAACATGTCGCTTTGTAGGTGCACCTATAAAACTGACTTCCAATTTGACTCTATGGAGTCTCCTTCCTTGAATTTACTCCCTGAAAGAGATATTGGGGGATACCTCCTTATAGGTCTATGAGTCTGTAAGGAGCTTTCATCTGGGTTTCCTTCATGTGATAGATCTTGTGAGATACCTTCTTGTAGGCCTACGGGCCTATAAGGAACATACTATACGGGGCTTCCTCCTTGCAGGTTTGTGTGCATATGAGATGCTTTCATCTTGTAAGATTTTTCCATTGTTGGTTCGAGGGCCTTCAATGTGCCTTGTGTAGCTTCATAGTTCTATGGGGCAATGGAGTCTTTTATTTTGTCCTAAAGTTTCAAGCATGTTCGATCACGTTTTTCTTCCTTGAATTTTTAGGTATACATTTATAACCCTACTAACTCTTCCATCTATTCTATTAAAGAACTCATCAATATTTGTGCTCACAAAAGTGGGGGAAAAATGGATAGGAGAAAATTTTCACCCCTTACACAAATTCCCCTTTTACACATCCTCACCTTAGAAAACCAAATTTGAAGTCAATATTCTACATCACCCAAATACCTTCCTTGCACTTGGCATCTGTCTGTTATGTCAATGGGAGAATATTTATCAAGGATGCACGTGCAATATACAGATCTCCTCATGATGCACTGTCATCCCTGATGGATTCTTGCATTTGAAGTTGGCAGAGGCATTAGAATTTTGATTGTGGTAGATTTGTAACATCCCTCTTTAACCAACCAACCCCAAAAATGATAGATTATTCCCACTTATCCTTCAAATTCATCCATTCTTCATTCAACTCATCTTCTTTTCACTCTCTAGCAATTCAATATCACTTTCTAGCATTCTCTTCACTAGCAAATGACACTTCAACACTCCATTGCAACAACAACACTTTGCCAACTCCAGAAAGCTAGTGTGAGGCAATTCATAGTAGCGTGGACTTGGAGTCTTGTGAGACCTCCCTTCATCAAAGTCGAGGTTGTGTTGACTTTACCAAGTCCACTTTCTCCTCCATTGGCTAGTGATATTTTGGGTGGAGGTGGTAACATTTTGCTCCTCTCCTTTGTGATTTGGTTGAGTAGCTACTTACTATATTGTAGTGTTTACTGTATTTCTACTTTCTCTACTTCTTTATCACATATTTATATCTCATTTCTATCTCCCTTTCCATGGAGGTGGAAACACTAAAATGGGAATCTCACTGTGGCAGACTGCTATACAACCCCAAAACATTTCCCCTCTTTCTTATGTGTAAGTGACTGTGCATTCAGAACTAGCTAGCGAACATAAGCCTTGGTGAGATCATCTTTGTCACTTTAGCTCTCATATATCTATTTTATCATCTCCATTTGTACCTTTCATACTTTATAGTTATGTTTTTCTCATTTAGGATTACTTATCTAGGCCATCAGCTTGTTCTCTAGTGGTTCATATTATTGTTTCTATTCTCTAGTTTTACAGATGATAGTGAACCTATGAGATACCAATGTGGCACATTGTCTTCCTAGAACCATGCTTATGTCCTTGGACAGAGAACTATCTGAGGTATAGTATCAACTCTGAAAACTAGCTCGCCTAGCCTAAACCTATATTTTTGGTCTGAAGAGTAATCAAAGTACATTATAGTCCTCACCATTCTCAACTCTTGTTCCAAGAAATCCCTTTACAATGAGGTAAGTTAGGGCAACCCTCCACTCTTGGATCTCTATGACCTAGAGCCTTGATGTGGTTGGTCCCCCTCTCTTACACATGTAACCAAATGTCACTACATGATTAGGTGGAACCTCAACTGAAGAAGGTGGATCTACAAGACCATGTGGAAACTCTGGAGAAACAATCTCGAAAGGCATAGACGGTGTGACAACAATGAAAATAATATCATAAAAAATAAGGGATGTAACCTCAAATGCATCATCGAAATAAGAAATGTGAGATTCACAAAAGAACTCTAGAAGACCTATCAAGTGAATATCCCACAAAGAATGACCTGAAGGATCAAAAACATCCTACTATGCTGAAGAACCAACCTCTGAAGCAACATGAGATGAATCAACATAGGTCAAAAGAAATCCAAAGTTCAAATGACCAATCTCTCTCTCAGAATCTCTATCAACACTTGCAAGAGGGGTGTGAGGCTCATAATCATCATCATCAATAAAATGAGAAAAAGCTCACAGAGGTGAGACTCATGATTAGCTTCACCAACATCAATGAATTTTCTAGTATCAACCTCTCTAATGAAAACATAATCTATAGTGAACTCTAAAATATTAGGTACCTCACCATGAGTAACCTGATTGATGGAGAGTAGATTTATGTGCAAATCAGGAATAAATATTACATACCTAAAACAATCATCACCAATCTCAACATTGCCTATCACTGCAACATTTAAAAACTTACTATCTCCTAATAAAATTTTAGAAGTATTAGTAGGATGATGACCCAAAAATGGATAGGGAGTAAAACCCATGTGGTGAGATGCTCCTGAATCCAAAAACCATCTATCACAATAAGAATGAACTGTAGAAGTTACCAATGAATTTCCTTTACCCATGTAGATTTTATCTTCTTTACCACTTGCAAATCCCGGATTCCCTGAGTGTGTAGGTTTGTATGATGATGCAATTGAGAGGCTATAGAGGAAGGAATCACAAATGAGGGTAGTGGAATTTTTTTCTTCTAAAGAAGATATGAAAGCTCATCAATCTTCTTCGTATAATAGTGGTTTTCATCATGACCTTTCTTCTTGCAATAAATCACAACTGAAGAGGTGGCAGACTTATTAGAATTTATGTTAGCCTTAGGTTTCTTCTTCCCTTTGCTTTGATATTCTTGTGCAACTAATACATGATTCATATAGACCTCCTCTAATTGGGCAAGTTTGGCTTTCTCCCTCATCAAACGGTCACAAAATGTTTCAAAAGAAGGCATTTAGAATGCATTTCCCAAAGAATCCATAATGGAGTAGAAGGTAGAAGAAGAAACTACAAATGGACCTCTCAGCTTTGAAAAAATTAAGAAATGGACTCCTTATCAGTTTTACCCTTCCCACATCCTGCCAATGGTGACGTAATATATTTTAACTTAACAAGGAAATAATCAATGGAAGGAAATGCGTCAAGGGAAAGAGAATTTAATTTGCATCTAGTTGCAAAGCACGAAACTCACTGACTTGACCAAACAGGTTTTGTAACTCATCCCATACCTCCCTGGGTGTATTACACTACTCAATATAGAAAAGAAGAGTTTTAGAAACATGCAAAGATATAAGACCCATAACTTCATCACACTTTTTTCTTTAGTAAAATGTTTCATACTCCCTCTAGTAAAAGTGGGTTGGTTATCACATATTGTGGACCATAAACCCTTAGATTGTAGTAACCTACACATTTTAATCTTCTAGGTATGGTAGTTATGGGGATTTAAAATTTCACCTCAATCAGGAGTAGACATGATAACAGTTTTTGCCAAAAGAAAGCAAAAAATGCACCAAACTTATACAACTAAAACCTTCAGGAAAAATCAACCAATGTAGCCTCTTGAGATTTATTTTTCCAATGTCCAAAAAAATATCACTTAGGAATTAAAAAGGATTGAATTTGATGAAAATTTGAGCAAAAGAATTGTACACCGTACAATGCATTTGTAGTAGGTTCTAGCACAAAATTAACTCACCAAGTACACAAGCCACCACACAAAGCACACAACTGTGAGCATTAGCTGATGCAAAAATGAGAATGATGGACAATAAAAATAACTTTTTTTTTATTTCTCACCAATGTGGGATAATTTTTATAGTCAAAACAACCTCAAAAACTTGAGCCAATTTTCAACACTACGTAGAAGATGAGAACCCTAAATATTTAGGGGAAACTTATAAATTATAAATTTTGATTGCAACTTGTGTACTCCCAAACCAGAAGCCGTTGCCAACAATATGTAGGTTAATCTTCACGTCTAGTGGGAATCTCACCTAAGAAAAAAGAGAAATCATGCAGGCCTCTCAAAATTTCAATCATGCC
>CM021107.1:629696145-629766068 GCA_007115665.2 Sequoiadendron giganteum
ATAGGGGCACAACTGGTTTACATACTTCATCAGATATGAAGGGGCATGATAGGGGCACAACTGGTTAACATATATATTTTAGAAAAAATATATATGTTAACATTTATTAATATTTAAGTTTTCAAATACCACTTATCATTTCCATATGTACATGGACTCTTACACAATTTTCAAATGCTTTAAACTGCATATCATTGTAATAGCTTGAACCTTCTTACCCTCCCTACTAGTTTAGATATATATGTTCTTAAATAATTTTTTAAGAACATATATATGGTACATAGTATTTAGAGAATGAGCTTATTGGCTTAAATCCTAGGGATTTTGATAGCATCCACGAGTTTTTCACCAAACTCAAGTCTCTTAGATTGCAATTAATCACAATGTGGTCTTCAGAAGGAAGACTCTCAATTGATATTGTCCATTCTTTCTAAGGTTGGACCAAATTATTCAGTTTTTGTTTCTACCTTTTATGCTACTAGGGATGCACTTGGTACTAGATTTACTATGCCTTCTTTTGATGATTTTGCATATGCTCTCACTCGAGAGTAGGCCAATTCGGCCAATATGGGGCAAGTTGAAGCCCTAACATAGACCTCCTATGTTAGGGGTTCTTGATAAATACATAATGTACCATAAGGTTCATCACATCTATTAAACCACTTTATCTTTTCAGCAACACCTATAGGTTCAATTTATGTACCCATGGTTACCCTGTATAACTCTTTATCATTCAAGTGAATCTCCATTTATTTTTTCCCACCAAAATAGTTGAATGGAGTAAGGAATGCAATATTATGTGTATCCATGACAAAAAACAGCAATATATACTCTCAAATAATAAAAAAATTCTCACTGATCTCAAAAAAATACCCTGATTGCATGCTTCCCAAGAAAATAATTGAAAAACTAAAGGCTGAGATCAAACAGTAAAATTAGATAACTGGTAAAATAATCTAGCACATGTGGAAAAATAGAAGATTATAATTTTATTTTTTTTAAATATGTTTAGGCTGGTTATTAATGTCCTTGATCCTTAAAAAAATAAAATTGAATTTCGATACGTACAAAAGAATTTATGTTGTATACAGTCTTCCTATGTCTGAATTGTAATTGGTTTGACTTTGAAACTTGATTAAGGAAAAATTATTTAATAAAACACTATGAAACCTTTAGAACTGGTTAGATATCATAGTTATAAATCTGAATTTGAAAAAATAGAATTTTATCATTCATACAAAAGAATTTATGTTGTATACAGTGAGCATCACTCCTTGAAAATGTTGTTTATTGATAAAAACTATTTTTCAAAGGAAATGAAAAAAAAGGTGCAATCTGATTCCAAAAAAATTGAAAAAATAATAATTTAGAATCTATAGACAAAACTTCACAAATCACTAGTTTGCATCATCTTCAAATTCCTCACGGTTTAGCCACTATATGAGCCCAAAACTGAAGATTTAGTTAAAAAAAAATACTTGAGTGTCCAATTTTCCCAAATATTGTAAACCAGTATTGTGGGATCACCCACCAGATATCTTCCACCTTTGTTCATTTGGTTTCTTTGTTTGAAATTATTTTTTCCTGATCTGTAACTTTCTCCTTTTTCGTATCCAAGACCTCTCTTATCATTTCCACTCTTTTGTCCTTGAGTCAGCTCATCAAGCTTAACCGAACTGATCTTAAACTTCTCATTATATTCATTCGCAATAGTCAGTTCATTTATGAGAATAACAATCTTTTTTTCAAGTTCTTCTCCATTGTTTTTGAATTGTAGCAGTTCACTTTCCATCTTAATTAATTATCCATTTATTCTTTTGTGTTCATCAGATTTCTCCTTTAATGACTGTAAACAATATAGCTTGCCACAAACTGACACTAGCTTATAATGTGTATTGACTATTATGAAAGTCAATAGTAGTTTAATTTTTGAAGTTCTTTAAGGAGTATTTTGGCAATTGTCTTTAAATTTTTTAGGAACATTTGAAGGAGTCATTTAGCATAGCTTTATATAGGAGACACTTTTTAGGATGTCTTGTGTGTTCCTCATTTGACGAACAACCTTCTTTCTATATATCAGATCACACATGGAGGCAATGGGAGGTCTGTTGAGTTCACACCTGATTCAGTTATCATTAGAGACTTGGAGAGTAGAGAAGTTATTGCTACTGGGGTGGTGGATCACTCATATTGGTTGTATTCCTTTGCAGATTTTTCTAGTGATGGTGCTTCTGTTCCTACAGCTATTCATACCACTTCTAGTGTGAATCATCATTCAGAGGAGACATTTGGCTACTTGAACATTGGAGTTCTCACTTCAAATCTTGCTCTTGAGCCATCCATTCCATCTCCTTCACCTCTTGTTCTAGTTGCTGATACTTTTATGACTATAGACGTGGTTCCTTTTGTTTCAGTGCAGCAGGATCTAGTTGATCATCCATCTTTGGAGGTTCCAATTCAGTCTTCACCCACTTTGAATTCTTCATTTTTTGAGGTCACACCTGCTTGTGTGGAGATATCATGGGATAAACCTACTTCACCTTCAGAGATTGCTTTCATTCGGCCTCTTCCCTCTCACTTCTTTCCAGAGATGTAGTTTCATCAATTCTTTTGGGGCTACTTCATTCTGGGGGGAATCTATGGTCTCTTTCTTCCTCTCTTCTAGGGGGTTCTTTCATGTATCTTTGTGATGGATGATGTCCTTGGGGGGTCCTATGGAGTCCTCCATCTTTCATCACTTAGTTTCTCTTTGCATTATATTTTGGGGAGGAGTTTTGTTCCCATTGAGTTTTCTCCTTTACCCTGGTTATTTTAGTTTGCATTGCATTTGTACTTCGGTACCTGATCAAGCCTTTGCTGCCAGGACCCATCTTTTCTTTCATGCATCTTTTTTCTAGTGTTTTAGCCACTCCCTAATTTCATCTTAAGGGGTGTGTTAGAGTAGTAAGTTATTATACTTAATTAATTTAATCATATTGGTTAGTTAATTAGGTCACTTATTCCTTTAGGTTGCTTAAGCTAAACTTAGGCACATTAATAATTAATTATTAATTATTAAGTGTGCACACTAGGGTTTCCTAATTTTAACTTTTCTTGATCTCCTCATAAGGATTGATCACATTGTAATTATTAGATCATTCAATAATATTATTCTGGTTTTATCTTGCACATATTTTCTCTGGGGATTTACAGAACATCCTCTTGTTTGTTCTAGATATTTGTCGCATGTGATAGGTGATTGCATGCAGGTGGTTCTTGGGGACTGTGAGGTTGAGTTTTATCAACTTCTACAAATACATAATCCAATCATTTATTAATATAATAATAATGTAACATAATGCAAACTTGATATATTAATAAAATAATAATAATATAATAGTAAATGTATACAAATAATAAAAAATATATAATAAAAACTAAATTAATAATAATAATATAATATTATAAAAATAGTAATAAAAATATTAATAATAATATATCAATAAAATCATTTCTTAAATGACCAACCAATTTGATCTTATGTATTGCACAAATGTATGCAAAAAAAATTAAAACATAAATCCCTAATTAACTTTCCATACCTCTTCAGCGTACCCATTACACACCAAGGTGTGATTGCTAGTTATATTTGCTCATATACTAGCATAAATATATTAAATATTAATATATAAAAAATACACCGAGAGTTATCATTATCGAAAAAATGATGAAAATAGGCTCCTCGAGAAGGATAACTCTCAACGTATTTAATATATGTATTCTAGCAATAGTCAAAAACAACATGTAAGAGATCAATATACTAATATAATACGATAATAATGTTAATTATTGTAAGATAATATTAACTTATATTTCGATCTAATATTTAATAAATATTATTAAATATTAATTTTAATCTAATCCAATTAGAATTATGGTTAGAATTTAATTGGAATCCTAGCCCTAATTTAATGCTAACCTTAACCCTAATCAAACCCTAATCATAAGTGAACCCTTTCCTAACTATAACACTAATTAAACCCCTAGCTTAGCCCTAATTGATGCCTAACCCTAATTGAATGCTAATTTATAGTAACCCTAATTAAATCCTAACCTTTCTTTAATTGAATACTAAACATAACTTTGATTGTAACCCTATTTGAACCCTAACTATAAACCTAACCCTAAGTTTTATCATAGAACCCTCACGTTAACCCTAATTGAAAGCTAATGTATAGTAGCCCTAATTAAATCTTAACCTTACTTGTACCTTAACCTTGATTGAACCCTAACCATAAATCTTTAACCCTAATTTAACCCAAACCCTAATCGAACTCTAACCCTAACTCTAAACACTATTTTAATCCTACTTCTAATGGTAACCCTACTTATTAACCTAGTTATTATTTTAAACCTATTCATAATCTTAATTGTAATAGAAACTTTAATTCTAATTGTAACCCTAATTAAACACTAACCCTAACCTAGCTTTAATCCTAATTATAATTGAATCTTAATCCTAATTGAATATAAACCCTAAATGTAACCTTAATTAGATATTAATTGAATGTTAACTCTTATTGTAATTATAACCCTAACACTAATTATTCCCTAATCCTAAACCTAACCCTAACTCCATCCCTAACCCTAATAAAAATCCAAATCCAACTCTAACACTAATTGAATACAAACCCTAACCGCAACCCTAATCCTAATAGAAATCCAAGTCTCACTCTAGTTGAAATTTTACCTTAACCTAATATTAAACCTAACCCTAGTTGAACGCTTACCCTAGCCTAACAGTAACCTTAATCCTAACCCTAATTATGTGTAACTCTAACTGAACCTTAAACCTAACCTTAAACGAGTCTTAACCCTAACACTAATCCTAACCGTAATTGAACCCTTCCTTAACCCTAACCCTAATTAAAACCTAATTACAAACCTTAACCCTAATTGAACCCTAATCATAATTGATCGCTAACTCTAAACCTATCTCTAAATGTTCACCTTGATCCTAATTGACCCATAACCCTACTATAATTGATCCTCAATCCTAATTAATTTTGTAAAGATAGATTTGTTGGTTTCAAATTTATTAATTTAGAAACTTATTTTTATGTGCAATAAATTTTTTATTATATTTTCTTTTTATTTAATAAATTTTAATTTAAAATTGATTTTAGATGTGCACTTATTATTAAAAAACCTTTATATTAGGTTTATATTTAAATTGATATATTTTGGTACAATAAAATCTTTATTAAAGCATTAAATTTAAATTATTTTTTAATTATATATTACTTTTTAATAAAAATATTTCATAAGCCTATGGACTGTTTCGTGGCCAATATTATGTGTAACTCTAACTGAACCTTAAACCTAACCTTAGATGAGTTTAACCCTAATTCCAATCTTAACCCTAGCCTTCACTCGAAGCTTAATCCTATAACCCCAAACTTAACCCTAACCCTAATTGAACCCTACCTTAACCCTAACCCTAATTGAACCCTACCTTTACCCTAACCCTAATTAAACCCTAATTACAAACCTTAACCCTAATTGAACTCTAATTGAACTCTAATCATAATTGATTGCTAACTCTAAACCTATCTCTAGATGAACCTCATCCTAATTGTTCCCTAACCCTATTGTAATTGATCCTTAACCCTAATTAATTTTTCAGAGATAGATTTGTTGGTTTTAAATATATTAATTTAGAAACTTATTTTTATTTGTAATAAAAAATTTATTATATTTTCTTTGTATTTAATTTTATAATTTAAAATTAATTTTAGATGTCCACTTATTATGAAAAACCTTTATATTAGGTTTATATTTAAGTTGCTATATTTTTGTACAATAAAATCTGTAAAAGGATATACTTTGTGAAAGGATATACAAATTGTTAAAAATAGTGAAAAGCTTCTACGACATATTATTTGATTATGATAAATTTGCATGAAGATTTTAAATATAAAGCGATGCAAGTGAAAAAAGAAAGTTGTCATCAAATTGACAAAAGACACCGGTGAAAAGCTGGTACAACATATTATCTGATTTTGAAATATTTACAATAAGATTTAAAACTTAAAGCAATGTAAGTGAAAAATAGAAGTTTCCATCAAATTGAACAATGAAAATAGAATTTTCCATTCAATTGAAAAATAAATATTTAATTGTGAAAAGGCAAAATGTAGATGAGAGTAGGTTTTTTTGCAGCTCAAATCTCACATTATAGATAATTAAAAATACTCAGAAACATAACAAAATTTAACTCGTCCAATTTTCCAAACAAACGAATACATATATCTAAATGAAAAATAAAAATAAAACTGCAGCAAACTCGTTCGAGTTGACAAATTTCTGCAACGTTCAAAAGCTATGAAGACCGAGTGAGTGTATTACATGATACTACTTCCTCTTATTTGTTTATTATATCTGCTCATATATAATCCCTCTCCACTGACAAGCAATGAAGATAGAGATCTGCAGTACTTTTTTTAGAATGGAAATAGGATGATTAAGCACAGTTTTTGGAGCAAACGCCTGCACCATTATCGCAGGGTACAGCCTTGCAGCATCCCAAAAAGGGAGGAGGACAGTCGTAGTGGTCCCAGCAATTGTACTCAGGGCCACACTCTACTGCACTTATCATTACTGCTCCATATATTATCACCAACGTTAACACTATTAAAAACTTGTTTGCAAACTGCATGACTCCTGATTTCTTTGCACCCATTTTTGTTTGGCAGGAGATTGAATGTGTATGCTGTACATTCATAATACGGGCTTAAATAAGTTGATCCTATCATTTTTCTCAATGGAGACGTTATATTCAAGATAAGGTAGGACAAATATACCAGTTAATGATTCCTCCTTGGCGGCTGTTTGGCTGCAACAGCTCCTTATAAAACTTCGCTCGGGTTTTCTTGATTTTATAATGCTAAAATTGTTGAGTTTGATTAGTTTAGCCATTTATAATCTCTTGTGGGCATTGTGGACCTCTTTAATGTAGGGTGTAAAGCTCAAGGTCTTTGGCTCAATTTCCTTGTCTCCATTACTTAAGCAGGAGATCCCATGTAAAATGGATTTTATATAATGTCCACCTCCATAGGAAATTCAAAATATAATAGCATGACAAGTGTGGGACCAAGAGCTCTAATGGTTTAAAATTTATAAGGATTCCTGTGCCTGCGGGACTAGGCATAAGAATTATTGACCATTAATATGTCGGATTGGATTTCGTGGGACATGTGTATATGGGGACTACTAATCTGGGAGTCTATCATCCTCAAGACTGGACCCATATTAGTATACATTTATCTAATTAGCTCGATTTCGTGAGATTCCTTAAGGCTGTTATCTTTAATTGAGGAGTTTTTTAATCGGATAGTAAAAATAATAGATTGTTTATCAAAATTCATAGCAGAAGATTTATGAGCAGTAAAGATATAGAGGATAGTCAGAATTAGGTGTTATAGTTTGTTGATTAAATTTTTGTTTGTTGTTTATCAGTTCAACTTTAAGGTTTCATAGATTATTTAGTCTTGTGGGTGCCATTTAAAACTTTTCTTTCATTTCATGGTGTCTAGTATTGTGAGATCCAAACATTCGCTCCCTGCCTTGTGTTTGTCTTAGAGTTAACTATAAACTAATGCCCTCTTTAAAGAATTTAGAAGGGAGCCTTTGGAATCTTGAATCAACTTGTGATCGTATGAAGGTTTTAACAAGACTCTTTCATCCATTAGAGGACTAAAACCAAAGTCATTAACTTGTTGAACCCAAATGAGTGACTTAAATCTAATTTATTTTAAGCTTATATATGGTAGCATGTAACAATAAGGTCTCAAGTTTAACCCAAAAAATATAACATAACCTAGAATTTTGTTTAGTTTATCTAACTAGATTACCTCATATCTATAGTGTTCTCAAATATCTTAGAATGAACAATTTATATATTCTTACATGGGTGAGACTTTGACATTTGAGATTTCATGAAACAAGAGACTAGAATAATTGACATTGGCCACATGTTCTGTTATTGATTCCACCAAAATTTGATGGCTTGGCTTAAACTAAATTAGTTTTGAAGCCTATATCATAATTGTGACATTATGATAATATTTATCAAGGACTCCTTTAGAGCCAAAAAATGAATGTTTGAGCTCATCATTAAAATCAAATTCAAGAAAATTTATTGTTCTTATAAGACCACATTAATAGACATTATGGGTAAAATTATGTGAAGTTAAATTTAATTTTATTGGTTTAATTTTTGTGAAAGTTCAATGGTTTGTAATATAGTTATGTTCTAGCTCCATGAATCCATATGAATGCTAAAATTGGGGTAAATTGTATAGTAGAAGAGTGCATACTTCATAATTTTCCACTCTTTTATTCCACTTATTTTCATCCTTGTCAATAAATTTACGTCATCTTATGTAGTGTCTATTTCGAGAGTTATAATACACAAGTTAGCCAAACCTAGCCTTAGCCTTTCCCTTTAAGACTTTTATCCTTAGTGGTCTAGGCCTCCTTGGTGGAAAATTTTCTATCATTGACTCATTATTCTAATAATGCACAACAAAAATCCAACTCATTTGAGTTTTCTTAACTTTATAATGTTAAAATGTATGAGTTTGATTAGTTTATCCATGTATACATTCGAACATGGGACAAAAATCTTTAGATGGGGAAAAGTTCAAGGTCAAATGTTGTTCTCTTTTCTATACTTTATTTAAGGATTAGTGTAGAAAATAATATTACAAATACTAAAAAAGGTGGGTGGATATAAAATCAAACCCTAGAGTCCATATCAAGCTAAATCTCAAAGAATAAAACATAGAAACAAATAAAAGGCCATTAGGTAGCTAAATTAGTAGTAGAGGAGGGAGGTAGAGGATCCTAATCATGTAGATTCCCCCTACATTAGCAATGTCTAGAGTATCCATAGGAGGGTGCCACACATCATCATATGTATACTTATCATTTTTTTCTTATTTAGCATGGGTTGGTGAAATAGAAAGAGCCATTTGTGGAAACTTGCTAGAATCAAACCAGCTAGAAGGACCACTAGTAGGACACCTTGAGGTTCCTCAAACAAGCATGATGGGGAGGTAGAACATGAAGGAGTAGGACATGACCAATCTTTTTGACCATAATACCTTCTTACAATTGGGGGAGAAGCCTTGGAGAGAGTTTCCTGGATACCTGAAGTAGAAAGACTCCTTCCATGATGAAACCCAAAAGGAGGCAAGTGGTCCTTGAAGGAAGATACAAATGGAAGAGCTTTCACCACCACATAAGGGGCAATCGATGAGCACTTGTATTTGGGCTACCTCAAGTGAAACTTTATTACATTGCAATTGAATCTACAATAATACATTAGAACATATCATATCATGAGATAGTGAAATGGGATTTAAGGTAATTACTTAACCTAAACTAATCATTCCACCGTATAACTTTGAGTGACACAAAAATAGCCAAGAGAAACTATTTATCTATTGGACCTTAAGGGAGAGACAAATAACTAGTCAGTGTTCTAGTCCTCATTTTGTTTGGATTGATAAGATGTGATGCTTGAAATGTGAATTGTTACAAACTAGGTGAATTAAGGCTAAATAAATATAAGTTGTTACAAAATTTAGAGAATTTAGAGAAAATGATGTAGGAGCATCCAGGGTCTAAGAGAAATCTTGCATTGAACCCCAAAAAATATGTTGTTTCTTTTCAATAAGGGCTAAATTTGGTTGAGTTACTATTTTTAGTAAGTTTGCATTTATGCACGGTTAGACAAGAAACCTTACACAAACCTCCATAAAGGTAAATTATAGCCAATGGAAAAGAAATCACTTCAATACCATTTGTCATTTGAGAGATATTCAAATTTCAATTTCTGAAAATCCTATTAAAATCTTCGAAGTCAATTTTGAGGCATTTAAAGGCTTCAGATGGGCTTGAAAATTGGAAAAAAATAAATTAATTGGCCTATAGGTCCTAATTTTTGGTGGAGCATTTCTCGAGAGCTTTCCAAAAGGGTATAATAATAGAAAATCTAGTGGTCAGATCAAAAGATATGACCTCGGGAAGTTGTACTACTAAAATTAATAAAATTTTAAAATATCTTCTTGAAGAAGTTACACTTTCCAAAAGATTCTAGGGCGGTTACAATTTCCAAATAAAGGATGTGAAAGGGAGCTACAAAGAGGAGGCTAGGGCAACATAGTTGGTGGTTCTGATTTGCAGATTTGTAGATTTATGTAATCAGAAAGCCCATGTGATGGAAAATATAATGTTGTAATTTCATTTTTCATTTAAGTGTTAATAGAAAATATTTGCTTCCTTCTTGCATTTTTTTCGTGCCTTTATCTTTTGTTTTTGGGAGTTTTAGATTGTAAGGGGAGTACCCTTCATAAAAAAAAATATAGAAAAAAGAAGAAAAAATAGAAAAAATATATAGAGAGGAACCTGCCATGTAACTTTGGTGCAAAATTGCTAGGATAGTGGTGTGGATGCCCTAGTCTATAAATGATGGCTTCTAGGGTTTTAAAAAATATACATATACATTATAGTTTGAGGGTCTTTGATAATGAAGATTATATTCTTAAGTCCAATGGTTTACAAATAATCAACTTTCCCTAACTCAATTATGGAAGGTGCTTAAATTCTTATCTTAGAGTTTTGAGGTCTTGCGATCTTCAATTTACTTGAATCAATTTCGGACTTTAATGTGTAAGATGAAATAGGGAGAAGGGTTGTGACATATAGGGGATTGCCTCAGTCAAATCTGGTTTTGGTGTTTCCTTCTCCACAACTGACTATTATGACCATGATATAAATCACATACACTATGTGGAGTAAACAAAAATAGATCAAATGAACAACTTAACTGAGACTATTGTGACTTACCACTTAGATCTTTATTTCTTATTGGATTCAAGTCACTTTTATCATCACATACAATGGTAAATTAGAGGATTCTTGGAGATCCTATAAGTGTTAGTCCTCATAATAACAAATACACATAAACATAAAACATCTCACAATGCATACAAATTTATTTGCTAATGTGTTTTATCTATATAATTGATTAAAATAGTTTTGTAGATCTTCTTATTGTTCTCTTGAAATTTTATTATTTTCTTTTGTTTCTTCTCAAACTGACTAGCCTCATCATCATCATAATCCCTATCCTTATGCTTACTCTTCCATAATTCCTTCACACATTCGAATTGCTCCTCTTGTTGCATCACTCACCGAAGTTCTTCCTCTTGCTTTCTCCTTTCCATCTGAATCCTTCATTCTTCATCAACTTTTCGTTTTGCTTCATTAGCCAAGACAAGTTGGCATGCTACTTTAATTGTTTCTTTGGCTTTAAGGAAATCATCTATTTTCAGTTGCATGTTGCCAAGCATACATAAATCATTTGATGAGTTTTTATCCTCCTTAAGAGCATCCCCAATCAATTCTAGGCTTGGTGCATTGTAGAAACAAATTCCAAGAAAAGATGATACATACAATGAGGATGGATGAGCTACCTCAAATTTCCATCAATCAAATATGCTTTGTCCCTTCCAAGTCCATTTGACATAGTTAAATGAGATCTTATCAAAAACCTCAAATGAATCATCTGTATGTTATCTTTTCATTTTCCATCTTTCTTGTTTTTTATGGGAAACCTATTTTAGTCTTTATTTTAGAATATTTTTTGTGTCCTTAAATGTATTATGCTTTATATTTTTATCATATTCTAGATTAAAAGAACCTATAATTGAAAATAGATTAATTCATATATTTTTATTTTACAGTCCCAAATAGGTAGATTAAATTATTCTGTTTTTAAACAAATCTTGTACAATGTAATGTTCCCTTTTTGAAATGAAACCAAGTTGAAACTCAAATTCTCATCATCCATCTCCCATGGGCCTTGGGTATTTTTCTTTTGGAAAATAGGAGATAGGTTTGTTTAAAGATCTAGAAGCCTAGACATCATCATCGTATGGATCATCTTCTCTTGGACTCTATTTCTACAATGGTTCATCATCTTTAGAATCAAAGTATGCATGTCTCCTTTGTGATTTTGTTGAAACTGGAGAATTTTTCTTGCCATCATTAGAGTCTTCTAAACCCGCAACTACAGGAAGATCTTAGGCATTTTTTGCATCATCTTGTTCCTTATCACTCATATAATTTATGTCATCTTCCATGGAAAGATTAGGTTCCTTGGATATAAGAATAATAAGCCTTGTGGTCCTTATCCTTATTCTTTTTCTTCTTTTTCTTCTTTTGTTTCTTCTTAGACTAACCAACCTCATCATCGTCATCATCCTTTACCTTATGCTTAATCTTCCATAATTCCTTAACACGTTCAAATTTCTCCTCTTGTTGTAGAACCCACTGAAGTTCTTCCTCTTTCTTTCTCCTTTCCATTTGAATCCTTCGTTCTCCATCAACTTTTCATTTTCTTCATCAGCCAAGACAAGTTGGTGTGCTACTTTAATTGCTTCTTTTGCTTTAAGCCAGTCATTTTTTTTTTAGTTCCTTGTTGTCAAGCATACATAAAGTTTTTGATGAGTTTTTATCCACCTTAAGTGAATCCCCAAATAATTCTATGCTTAGTTGGATGTCATTCTGAGCCTGAGCCATGGCTGCAAGATGTAGATATGGATCTACATAACCATGAAACTTGAACAATTTTAGCCTGTATAAAATATTTTCTTTTTTAGTATCATGTAGCTATTCAAATAACGTAGCAAGATTAAATAGTGTTGTGACTTTATCCCATGGTAACTGAAGTCAAACACCACCTTCTTCTAGTTGATGCAAGAATTCCATATCCTTAAAGCACACAAAAAAAACTACAAAATTGGCCTTGGGGCTTTTATTTATGAATTCAACCCAAATTCCATTTCCTAATGCCTCCATAAATGTTTGTTGAGCCAACTCTAGTTCATCATGCTCAAAATGAAGAGCCCTAGTGTTGTTTAAAAATTCAATGGGTACTTCTTCTCTGCTCTTCTTTAGAAGAGACTTTGTTGTCTTAAGAGAATCTAAGGCTGCACCAGGGTCTATCGATACTAATAACTCACCATGGATCTTGATAAATGCATGGGCATCACGTGGATCTATGAGAGTTGCCTTTCTTAAAATTTCCAAATCCTTCTTTCCCTGCCCTTGCTAAGAATATATATGGCCTCCAACTTTTAATCTCTCACAATTCTCAAGGTGGACCTCTAGAACCTTTTCAAAATTTGAGAGAGAACTCTTAAGATCTCCCAACTTCAATTGAACATGTCTACAAAATCCTATGGCCTATGGCTTTCCTTGACTGATGCCATGTAGTAGCAACCAGTGGTTTCATAATAACCTTTACTATAATAAGACCAGGTAAGATTATAATATGAATGAGATTTAATGAAAGGGTGGTTAGTTGAAACAAGAGTTGTCTCAGTCAATTGTTGCACAAGAAAATGCTGCCCTGTGAAGAAAAAATGGTTTGCTAAATAATTAAATGCCATTGCACATTACATAATGTATAATTGAAAGGCTCTACGCATCTTTTCCATTCCTTGATGAACACTACCTTTTTTACTAACTGTGAGAATCCTACAATAAAAAAATGCACTAAATTGACCACAAATATTTTTCCCCATTTCAAATTTCTTAGTCTTAGACACACATACGGCTAGGGTTTTCATGCACATTTTATTATTTATATGAAGGTTTAATTACTAAACTAGGGATTTGACCAAGGCAAACCCCCCATTGGAAAATCAATTTATATTTTGTTTTGCAGGTATTTTCACAGATTCAGATTTGGAACTTAATTTGGAAGGAAAGGGCATGTGTTGAAGTACAGATCAAAGCTTTCAATTTCGAAAACAACATGTCATGTCCCTGAAATTGTAACACATTGAAGTGCAAATAAATGAATAAAATAAATAAAATACATATTATCAATTTAATATTATTATAATTATACTTAGGATACTAAAATATAGAAACAACCAAATAGTCATTCATCATGATAAACATTATAATAATCTTGGTAATTACTATAAACTAATATAAACCAAATAATAATAAACAAATAAATTATTATATATAAACCTAAATATTATTATAAATAATATTATGATACAAATCTAAATATTATTATACAATTATCATGTGCATAAATTAATAGTTAGAAATCATTAAACACATAATATTATGACAATGCAATTATCATATGAAATAATTTAATCACTAGAACCTAGCCTAAATGTTTCATATCATTTACAATAATTGGGAAAGCATCGATTCCCAAATAAAAACATAAGCAACAAGAAGTAGTCAACTCTCCTAAAACATAACAACTAATATTAGTAATGAATCGGTTCGCACAAGGCAGCGATCACACAAAAGACATGTCCCTAGTCCAAAGGTGGATGAGAATCTTGGGGATTGATGTATAAAAAGGAAGAGACATCCAAGACATTGTTGTAAGGGTAAAGATAGGGTATGATGGGAAGAAATAAGTAAAGGTGGTTGGGAATAAAGGAACTCCTACAGATCATAAATATTAGAAAGGTAGCAGTGGTGAAAGGGAATAAGTATATATTAACATTAAGTAAAATATTATATATATGTATATGTATTCATGTCAAATGAAATCAATTGGAAATAATGATATATATATTTACATAGAATATATAAATATATTATTTACGAAATATATATATATATAATATATATATGTATGGGTAAGTAGATATGTGAATCACTTGTGAATACACAATACTGATACTTGCAGCAATCATTAAGCCTTATAAGTAATGATGAATATTTAATATAAACATAAATCTGATTATGTATATTTATGAATTGTCCTCATCCTTTGATCAATCTAGTATAAGGTTGCAGGAGGCGAGTAAGGAATCAGAAAACGTGGAGAGATACAACAACTCAAGTGATGTACTCACTTAGCAATAATATTTAGCATATTTTTAATATAAGAAACAAATACCGCTTATCTGATTATTGGTGTAATGATTTATTTAGTATTATCATGATGATCTAATGATTTTTATATTGACTTACAGAATCAGTAATAAATGCACATGTATTTGATTGCTAAAAGATTGTCTTCTAAGTGTTTTCCAACTTACTAGGAGGAAAGGTATGAGGGAAGTGGTGCCAAAAATCCCCAGTCAATTCTGCCCCCAAAACCTAAGGTGGGGATGGGCACTGGAGGGGTGGAAATTCCACTCATAGTCCACCCAGTCCCAAGGCATGGGTGGGCCATGGAGGGGTGGGGGTCCCACTCAAGATCCATTGTGGACTTGGAGGGGTGGTAGGCCCAGGCCACTTATACGCTCCCCTGACCATCCCTAGTAGGTTAAGTGTCTTTTGAGGTGATGACATGGGTAGAGAAAGAAGGTACAAGTGTTTCCTCTAAGCATGCCACTCCGAGGGTGGAATTGTCTTGGTTTGAATGTTCCTGGCACTCAGGGCCAAGGGGTGGGTTGTCTTGATCAGAAACTTGTGCTCTTGGGCTTAGATGGATAGCTTTGAGTGGATCTATGCATGCCACTCCTCATATGTATTCATTATTGCTTTATGATTATTCTTATATTCTGGATATCTAGATATTGATGCTAATAGATATGTGTATGTGTAAATTTTGTTAATATGGTGAATGTAGATTTCAAACCAAGATTAATTCATTAAAAAGAACATTAATTTGGAAAGAAGAAACCCTAAACCTAATCAACAAGTGAATTCTAGGGAAAAATCGAGTAGGGGACATTATAGTGGTATCAGAGCATCTTTCCTATCGTCTTATAGGTGCTTGAGCTACCTGCTTGTCTATTGAAGCTGCTTGCCTAGGTGCTTGAGCTACTTTCCTATGTGCTTGAGCTACTTGCCTATGTTCTTGAGCTAGTTTCCTACTTACTTGAACTACTTGCTTGCGTGCTTGAGCTAGCTACTTTTCAACTTGAGCTAGTTGCTTACTTGCATGAGATAATTTCTTGCATGCTTGAGCTACCTGCTTGTCTACTTGAGCTACTTTCTTATGATTGAGCTACCTACCTATGTGCTTGAGCTACTTGCCTATATGCTTGAGCTACTTTCCTATCTACTTGAGCTAGTTTCCTACTTGCTTGAGCTACTTTCTTGTGTCCTTGATCTACCTTCTTGTCTACTTGAGCTACTTTCTTGTCTACTTGAGCTACTTTCTTCTATGCTTGAGCTACTTGCATGTTTTCTTGAGCTACTTTTTTGCTTGATTGAGATACTTACCTGTGTGCTTGAGCTAGTTTCTTGCCTGTTTGAGTTACTTGTTTGATTGCTTGAGCTAAGTATTATTTTCCTAGTCAAGATACTTGCCTGCTGGGTTGAGCTACTTGGTTGTATGCTTCAAGTGGTTTTAAGTTATAATAATTCAAAAACTCCAACTCATGGGTTTGAAATTTGTGGAGAAATAGTAGCACTTAAGAATATTAGTCAGTATATTATACTCATAGCTAGAATATCCATCACTTGGGTTAGAACTTCCAACTCCTATCAAAATTGATATCATCACCACAAGGAGCAACATCTTAAAATCACACATCTTAGATTATGATTGCTTGAGGGTGAGAAATCTTGGGCGGGGAGGACTATCATGTCCCCGAAATTGTAATACATTAAAATACAAATAAATGAATAAAATAAATAAAATACATATTAGTAATTTAATATTATTATAAATATACTTAGGATACTAAAATACAAAAAACAACCAAATAGTCATTCATCATGATAATATTATAATAATCCTGGTAATTACTATAAACTAATATAAACCAAATAATAATAATCAAATAAATTATTATATATAAACCTAAATATTATTATAAATAATAATATGATACAAATCTAAATATTACTATACAATTATCATGTGCATAAACTAATAGTTACAAATCATTAAACAAATAATATTATGACAATGCAATTATCATATGAAATGAATTAATCACTAGAACCTAGCCTAAATGTTTCATATCATTTACAATAATTGGGAAAGCATCGATTCCCAAATAAAAACATAAACATACACAAGCAGTCAACTCTCCTAAATAAAGGTGGCTCAAAATAAAGGAACTCCTATAGATCATAAATATTAGAGAGGCGACAACAGTGAAAGGGAATAAGTATATGTTAACAGTAAGTTAAATATAATATATATATATATATATATCCATGTGAAATGAAATCAGTTGGAAATAATGATATATATAAATTTATATAGAATATATAAATATATTATTTACAATATATATATATATATATATATCACTTGTGAATATACAATAATGATACTTGTAGAAATTATTAAGCCTTATAAGTAATGATGAATCTTTAATATTGTGTCACCAAAAAATGTACTCTTGAAGAAAGAGACAATTTTGTACCTAATTTGGTTCTACTTTAGACACCCTTGCATCAATCACCCCCTAAAATAGCATTAATAGGCCCCTAAGACTCATTATTTTGGACCTTGAGGCTTATTCCACCTAAGAAATCATACAAGTCCCAACAAAAAACATTCAAATCACTCAAATTTCACAAATCCCACCTCAAAAACCCCTGGTGGGACTAAGTCGCCCAAGGTGGCGACTTTGTTTTAGGGTAATTTGCATTTTTGAGTAGGAAAATCTCTAACTTAATAAAAATTCCTAGTGGATGTCAGCCTCTTAGGTCAAAATAACTGACAATTAGGTATTGATGCTTATAAATACATGTTTTTAGGTCATTTTTTACAACCTTTAGTCATTTTTCATAAGAAAATTCAAGAATCAAGTGTTGAACATCTTCCACAAGAAGATTCGTTACTCTTTCTACTGTAAAGTTGAAGCTTAGGACAACAAGCTAAGGTTTTTGTAGGTCTTCAAGCTCACTTATTGTCCAAGATATCACATTGAAAAGGGTTGATCATGGATGCCTATGGAGGATCATGGATAAATCTAGCTTAAGGAGATGCAATTAGCCATCAAATTAACCCTAAAAACTTGTTTTCAAAGTGGTTCCATCTTCCATTTTCTCTCTATCTTATGCTAAAGAAGGTTTGCATATTATTAAGATTCATTTCTAATGTGATTTAAGGTATCTTGGAATGAGTCTTGCATTGTTCTAGTTTCATTTGTGCATCTTATTCTCACAAGCTAGAATAGGGTTGCATCATACTTCAAATTTCCTAGTTTTAGAGATACTTAGTGCTAGGATTTTATGTAGATTTCTTATCTCTTTTAAAGTTTAAATACCAACTAGGGGTTTGAACAAGGAAAAAACTACATTAGAAACCAAAATATATTCTGTTTTGTAGGTGATTTTGAAGATTTTGACCCGGATTTCAGTTGAAGAATAGGTTACAGAATGTAGGCTTTCGTTTCCGCTTTTTGATTCTCAGAAAAGCTAGAGTGGACTAAGTCGCCAATAGTGGCGACTTAGTCCCACTCCATGTATTTGTCAATTATTTTTAGAGATTCAGATACCTAGTTGGCTGAAATGGGCCCGAGAGCAGTTTCCCAAAACTGGGACTAAGTCGCCCACCTTGGTGTAAGTGTCCTAGTTGGCCTAAAAGAAGATTTTCCTAAATTTCAGAGGCTTTTACAATCTCCATTTCAGCCCTTATTAGTTTATAGGTGCACTCTTTTAGTGTTCCCCTCTATCTTGTCTTGTATTGTCCTTAATTCATCCTTTTGTATATCATCATGTGTTTTCAAACAATATACATTTCATTAGTTTTGCATCAATAGTTCATTTACATTTTTAGTTTATTGCGTTTAGGACATTCTATTCAAACATATTTAGATCACATATACATTAGTTTTGAATGAGCTCCAGGTTTTAGGGTAGAAAGAACTCTCTCCTTTTACGTGAAAACTTTAGAAGTGTTAGAGAACCCCCTTTCCCCTAAAATTTGCTGTTCATTTTGGTGAACCTACATTTAGAAACATCTTACTTCTGATTTAGCATGCATTTACATCCTAAGGATAGCTTCTAGTAACATTGCATTGCATGTTGGATTGTTTAAATTTGCATCCTAGGGTTTCATACTTTGCATTAGTGATAGGTTCATTTTTGCACCTCATTTCCTTCAACAATAGTGAAAATTTTCATCTACAGTTTAGACTTGCATTCTATAGTACAACATAACTTAGAATTCATCAAAAAAATAAAAAAACCTTCAAAATTACCCCTATTGGGACTAATTCGCCACTCTGGGCGACTTCATCCCAACCCTCATTTTGCATTAGTCTTTTATGCATTAAGTGTCCATTTTATGTGGTTTCTATTTGTTCCATTTGCTTTTTTTGTTTCAGTTTAGTTATTTTCTATTATATGGTAATCCTTCGCATAAGCATCTTTTACTTTCATGGCATTTATGGATAGCATTAGATCTTTACAAGTTTCATTTTCATCATTAGTTCCTAGTTCATTTAGGTCACATTCATTAGAAAATGAAAACAAAATATTAGAAACACCACATGAAACAATCCACACACTTCTCCACTTTAGGAAAATCATATCATCTAAACCTTTTAGTAGTGATGACTTGGATACATTAGATGAAGCTCTACATGGATTCCTCTCACTAAGTTCATCCACTAAGGTTTGTGATGAAAAAACCAAACCAACCACCGATAACCTACCTCTCGAACCTTTTAGCTGTGATGAGTTGGACATGTTAGATGAAGCCCTTCAGGACTTCATCTCACCTAGCTAATCCATCAAGGTTTGTTGTGAGACACCTCAAACAAAATATCATGTAATTCAACCTCGGCTTGTTCCTTACCCACCTTCCCATAAACCTCAACCTCCATCTAAACATGAGTTTACCCTTTACCCACCTAAGCATGATGTTGCTCACACATATTACACTAGAAATAACCCACACCCCCAACAAGCCACCCCAACACCCTTACCTTTACCCAATCCCATATTATCTATTTCCCCTAGCATAAATTCTCACCTTAGGGAGTATGATCTTGTTGAGCAACTTAAGAATACTCCCACCAAGATATCCCTTTGGGATCTTCTTCAGAATTCACCCAACTATCATTCTATGCTCCAAACAACATTACAACAAATAGTGGTTCCTCCTAGTACAAATGTAAATGATGTGGCAGCTCATACAAGGAATGAATACAGTTAATGTTGACATTACCTTCTACCAACATGATCTCCCTCCATTGGAATTAAGAAAGAAAAATGAAGCCGTTATGATAATATCTCAATACAATCGATTTGGCATCAAACAAACACTTGTTGACAATGGCTCTACCCTTAAATTTGTGTAGTGCAAAGCTTCTTGATAGATTATGTGTGGATAAATCACAAATAAAATATGGTTCCCTATATATTAGAGGATTTGACAATGTTACAAAGTAACCACTTGGTGTAATCACCTTACCTATTACTATCATAATGGTTATGTTGCAAAATCCTATTCATGTCCTGCCCTATGATCTTTTCTATAATCTTCTTTTGGGAAGACCATGGAATGATGAGATGCACATGGTACCTTCAACCCTTCATCAAAAAATGAAATATGTCTATAATAACAAATTTTATCACATTGACATAGACCTCAAGCCTGAAAGTTGCTTACAACTTGAAAAAGGAACAACCAATCCTGTCAACACATTGATTCCAACTTCTAACATAGCACCTCCCGATACCAAAAAACAAGAAGAAGAATCAATGTCTAAATTATGTGGTGTTAATTGGGAATCATTAGAAATTTAGAATTCACACCTTCATTTATGGGCAAGTATATAATCACAAGAAAAGAGGATGAAAAATAAGAACAACCAATAGTCCTATCTACTCATAATGAAGGAGGACATTCTCATACTTCTACCTCATCTACTTTGAAAGAACACACAACATATACAACAAATTTTGATGAGATAGATTACCAATAACCACCCAACCCATAGGAAATGGAAAGACTCTATGGATGAGGCTATGAACTTGTGAAACAATTAGGATACATTGGTAAAGGATATGTAAAAAAGGAAAAAATAATTTGAGTTCCCATTGAACCTAATACACAAGAGACAAAGACTGGTTTAGGGTATTCTTTTTCTAAGACAACAAAAGAAAATCAATGACCATCATTCACTATCAACACGATCACATGTAAACCAAGAATCAATCTCACACTCAAACATCCCAAATTCCTTGATCTGGATTTTCCACTGTCCTTTGAATATTTAACGATGATGAAGCTTTGAAAAAAATGTTAGGAGCTTCTGATAAGATATATGTTCCCAAGAGAAATGCTTCCTATGCTATGATGAGTACCAAGCTAAACGTTATTGACAAAAATGAGACACCCTCAAGCATGGAACCATATGATCTAGAATTTCCTAAGTCAAATGCACTCTCCTTAGGGGATGCCATTGATACTAATGGAAATAGATGATAAAGAAAAAGTCATTAAAATCGGGAAGTGCCTTGATGATGAAGAATAAGAGGATCTTGCAACCTTGCTTCATGACTTTCCTAAACTTTTTTCTTGGAAATATTCAGATATTCCAGCAATAGATCCGAGGATAGTGACACACAACATTGTTCTCACTGAAAATGTTAAGCCTATTCGCCAAAAGATACGAAAGATGAACCCTAAGATAGCCTAGCATGTTAAAGGAGAACTTGAAAAACTCGTTGACGTAGGTTTCATTCAACCTATTGATTATTCTCCTTGGATATAAAACATTGTCGTAGTTGCTACATCTGATAATCGTGTCAAGATATGTACGAATTTTCATGACTTTAATAAAACCTCTTTAAAGGATGATTTTACTCTTCCTAACATCAACATGATAGTGGATTCAACTGTTGGACATGCTTTTTTTTCCTTTATGGATGGATTTTCTGGATATAATAAAATATTTATTAACCCACAAGATCAATACAAAATGACATTCAAATCCTCTTGGGGAAAATTTTGTTGGGTTATGATGCCTTTTGGATTAAAGAACATAGGCACAACTTATCAATGAGCAATGACATTCATATTTCATGATTACATGCATAAAATATTAGAAGATTATATTTATGACATTCTAGCCAAATCCTTAATGCGACAAGATAATGTGAATTTTCTTTGACAAATCTTTGAACGAATGCGTAAGTACAACAAGCACTTAAATCCAAAAAAGTGTGTCTTTGGAGTAGATAGTGGAAATTTTTTTAGGGTTTATCATATCTCACAAAGGTATTGATGTGGACAAGAAGAAAATTGATGCTATAAATAACATGCCACCTCCTCAAAATATTTTCCAATTATGCACATTACTAGGAAGGATTCAAGCCATCCATCATTTTGTCGCCTCCTTAGCTAATTGAATGTTAGCTTTCACACACCTCCTAAAAAATGATGTGCAATTTGATTAGAATGAGGATTGTAAACAAGCCTTTGAGAGTTTGCAAGTATACCTTGCAACTTCACCCGTTTTACAACCTGCTATACCAAACAAACCATTCATCCTTTATATCGTCACTTCCGACCATGGTCTTGCCACATTGTTGGCTCAACATGATGACAATGGAAAAGAGCATCATATTTATTACATTAGTCAAACTTTAATCGATTATGAAACATGATACACAACAATTGAAAAACAATGTTTGGCTCTTGTATTTGCTACTAGTAAGTTGTGACACTATTTACTTAATGTAGAAATACAAGTCATGACAAAATTTGATCCTCTCAAATGCCTTTTCAATAAAACAGGCCTATCAGGATGTCTTGCTAAATGGGTAATGTTGTTGACTAAGTTTCACCTTAAGTTTGTTTCCCAAAAATTAATTAAAGGCCAAGCCTTAACCGATCACTTAGCCAATGTTCCTTCTCCTTTAGCAATACCGATGAGGAATCTTTTCCCAATGATAATGCGTTGACCACAGAGCTTCCTACATGGGAATTATATTTTGATGGATCCAAGTGTAGAACAGGCTCTGGTGTTGGAGTTATTTTAACTCCGCCCATCAAAAATCATATTCCCTTATTGTATCGCTTAAATTTCCTATGTATGAATAATGTTCACAGCTAAATATGAAGCGTTAATCATAGGATTGTGTGTTGCCTTAATCATGGATGCCAAAGATATTAAGATCTTGGGCGATTCACAATTAGTGATAAAATAAATCAATGCAGTTTATCAAGATAAACATGACAAATTATTGCAATATAAGGCTCTTGTAATGACCTTGTTAGAAAAATTTTGTTCACCATTGATAACATCCCCCAGAAGGATAATTGACACATGGATGCAATGAAAAGTGTGGCTTCTCTAATATCTCCTTTTGATCCTTCTAAACATGTCACATTTACCATTCACCCAATCATGGAACCCTCCATTAGTGATAAATCTGATGTCGCATTCATAACACATCAAGATAAATCAAGTGAATGGTATGACTCCATATATAATTATTTAAAAGACGTGGCACCATTCCTGAGGCAACAACAAGAAACCCTCGAACTCATCTAAAAAAGATAGCAACCAAGTATATAATCCTAGCCGATGTGTTGTATAGACAGTCCTTTGATGGAATTCTCTTGCGATATCTTAAGAATTCTAAAACTCATATAGCCCTCGAACACGTTCATGGGGGCACCTGTGGATGTTATTTTGGAGGAAAAACCTTATTACAAAAACTCCTTCGTATGGGCCCTATTACTGGAAAAATATGGAAAAATATTGTTATGCGTATGTTAAGCGATGTCACAAATTCCAAGAACATAGCAATTTGATTCATGCTCCTACTTATGAGCTCGATGCCCAAATACCTATTTGTCTGTTCTATGTGTGGGAACTGGATCTAACTAGAAAAATTTCACCACCATATTTTGTTGGACATATGTTTATCATTACTGCAATCGATTATTTCACAAAATGGGTAGAAGCTATTCCTCTCTGATCCACAACTCCTAATGTGATATGTCATTTCTTATTGGAACACATGATCACTCGCTTTGGACTCCCTTCCACATTAGTTTCGAACAATGGAACACCATTTAAAAATAATGATGTGAAGAAGTTCGTAGAGACCTTTCATATTCAACATTAATTTTCAACATCTTACTACTCACAACTAATGGTCAAGCTCAAAGAACTAATAAAATCCTCAAACAAATCCTCAAGAAAACTTTTAAACTAAACCAAAAACATTGGCACATGCAATTGCAATATACGTTATTGGCCTATCACACAAGTGTTCACTCATCTATGGGAAATACACCTTTCAACCTTGTTTATGGTATCGAGGCCATCATACCTTTGGATTTAGAAATCCCAACATTATGGATTCCTCTCCAAGGTCTTGTCAATAATGAAACCTATCAGCGACAATGATTACATTGGCTTGAAATTATTGATGAACAACGTATTAATGCTCTTGATCATCTTCAAGCCTACACCAAGAAATTACAACGTAAACATGATATTGGTGTCATCCCTTGGAAATTTAACAAGGGTGATTTATTTTTATATGAAAATCAATGAAAGATTACTATCGATTATGCTGAAAAAAAAAAATTCAATCCTAATTGGTTAGGACCCTATGTCATCAATGCGAATTACGGATTTGGCGCTTACACATTAATAGAGCGAGATGGTATGCCCCTTAAAGACCCTATTAATTCCATGCATCTATGTAGGTATTATGTCTAATCCCTTTGAATGGTATGAATGATAAAGCCATGTTGTTAGAGCTATTCGATTGTATCCTATATGCTTTCCATTGCTTCATTCTTGACAAACAATTATGTGTGTGTCTTGAACACTAAGGTAATTGTTTAATTCATTTTATAATTAATTAGGTTTCATACTATTCAACTTCCTCTTGTGTGTTATTTTAACTTAGCTCATAGGTGTATAACATACTTAATCATTATGTTGTATCTAAAAGAAACTATAGCAAGTTTTAACTAGATCACATAAGCTTTGTTAAATCAAGGAGACATTAATTAAGTACTCTTACAAAGGCTATTTAACTAATCACATTGTCATTTAACATTCAAACATATTAAGACAATTCATATAACATAAAAGTACTCATATATATATATATATATCAAAAGATTTATTTATATGCCACTAAAATATACAATGTCACTAAGGCCTGTGATTACCAAATCCCTTGGGATTTGGTACTCATGTTGCATTAGTATCCAAATTTTATGAGATAGTCGTCCGTGGTCGTGATCGTGATCCACCGAATTTGAGTGCATACTATAAGCCTTGTATCCATTCATGGGCTACCTACTACTCTCCTGATATACACTCCCTCTTTGCGTGTAGCCCTTCTACCTCTACCTCTAGTCTCTCAAACTCTGTTGGAGTCCGGGATGACTGTGCCTCTACTGCAGTCTTGGCTTGATGGACTTGCCTCCATAGATTCTCATACATTGCCCGTATTCTCACGAATGTCCTGAGTGACTTTGAATATTGCTACAAAATAGGTGGGGGAATGCAATCTAAGTCCATCTCCTCCTCATTGATAGATGTTGGCACTATCTCTACAACTACTTGATGATAGAGATCCCACCAATCTCTCATAGCTCCCGTAAGGTAGAAATAATACACAATCAGTACACATCATGATATATATATGCATAAAGTAATACACAAAAGTACAAGGTACATGCATCAAATTAAATATCATCACCTATATCTCCAATAGGCTAAGCAATCTCATCCTCATCCTATGCAGGGGCATGAACGATGTGGTAGCCTCTCCACAACTGTGATTACTGATGCCAGCTTTAGCCATTGCTCATAATCTAGTCATATGAATGGGTGAGGGCTCTCCCTACTCGTGTCGATACTTAGTTTTTTCCTCATCACTCTCACTTAGGGGTGTCTCATCCTCCTCCTCTCCCTCTTGGCCATCATAGTCTAGATCTACATCCTCATCATACTCCTCATCAATAATATCAATAAATATGCTCGCACTCTATAACGTGTATCCTCAGCCCTATCCTCTCTCTCATCCCCCTCATCTGAAAATGGTCTTGCATCTACTATGGGCTCATCAATCAGATAAAAAAGAATTGTTTGTGATACTATCCACCACTCCTCATGCTACCATGTGGCACTGACATTGTCTGCATCAGAGATTGGAGGCTGATCATGATTAGAGAAATTGGAGTCGCTCTCAACAACATCGTCTAGAGTGAGTCGTATTGTATCACCTAGTCTTTGGGTACTCTGCATTGACCTCCTGAAAGAGGATCATGATTTGGGTGGCCTCTAAATCTTTTCAAATTGCTGCATGAATCGATCATAGCAGAAAGGACATACTATATGATCATGTAAGCTAACCAAAAACATGTCCAACTATAATCTTCTCATCTATCTCATGTGACCTAGCCACTGTAGTGTAAGCTGATAAGGTCTCCACAAGATCTCATCCTCCTCTAGTCCATCGAATCTCACTCTCCAAAAGTCTAAATCCCCATACTATCATAGCCATCGTAGAGGATAGCCAATGGCCCGAGGATACCCCACTATTGTTGGAAATGGGAAGCCAATAGGCGTAGTGCATGTGATATGCTCGAGGAACCACACCTGTAGAAGTGTGCAATGCACCATGTTGTCTATCTCCAGAAAAACAAACCGTCCCAAATCATAATATAAATGTGCAAGGATACAGCGTCCCTAGGCATATACTATCCTATAATCTACAATCCCACGGATCAGGTGAACTAATCCTCCCTCTAGGTGTGTTGCCCATCCATCTAGAAGGAGTACTAGAGCAACTATATGCATCATAATCTGTCTCACAATTGGCGCTTGTGAATATAGTAACATCACCACGTCAATCCATCCTATCACTCACTCGTCATCCACTGGCCCATCCAGACAATACTACATATCAGCCTACTGCTCATGGAAGGTACGATCTCTATGGAAATGCACCCACTCCCCTCGAATAGGAACTCAAAGAATATAGTGCACATCTTCCACGATAATCGTCATCTCTCCGGTAGGCAGGTGAAATGTACATGTGTCTACATTCGAGCACTCACATAATGCCACCAGCATAGCATCATGGTACCTCATGGGGGGCATGAGGTATGCCCAATATATCCCCACAACCTATAAGAGCTCTGACAAAGTAGGGGCTAAATCTCTCAAGAAACTTTTCTCCCTCCCACCAAGATGTTGACGCAAACAAGTGGGTACCTATCAAAAACACACAAATATGCTCTATAAACCATCTAATATCTTTAACTTTTCCTCTAATTCATCATGCAAGTGTACTAATTTTGTTCTAGTGTGCTTTATTTAAGGCCCTACACACTTTAGAACCCCTTTGGGACACTTTGTGAAGAAACGAGACACTTTGAGAACAAAAGGGACACTTTGTAAACAAATGGGACACTTTGCAAGAAAAGAGGATACTTTGCGAACAAATGGGACACTTTACGGAAAAAGAGGATATTTTGTGAACTTTTTTTCCAAGATCCTAAATTAACCTAGAAATGCATATAAATTATCAAATAATTGCGAAAACACAAAGCGAAGGTAGCAGAATCGACTCACCTCATGATAACGCTCATGTCATTCCACCTGGTCCCACAACACATCCAGTCTTGCAGGTGTGTAGTCTCATCTACGTGACATCCTCCACTATTCTTTCATCACTCTAATGCTACAAGAAGGTAAAATAAACAAGTAAGTGACTTGATTTACTTAATTTTTCACTCTTTTAACTCTTTTTCATGCTCATTTAAGCATATTAAACGTTTTCCTATCTTAGCAATAATATCTAGTGCTTTTCATTGAAACCAATGTCATGAGTGCTATTGAAATTTGTTTTTGGCATCATTTATTATGTTGGAATTGTGCTTCCACACCCTACATCATCAATCAAATATCATTATGTGGCATTGTACTTGGAAATTCCCTTGGATATGAGTGTCCCTATTCGATGGCTAGATTGCTACCTTGATTCCACCTCCATAAACTAAGTGAAATAAAGGGGGGCATACATCTACCCTCAAAATTGATTTGTAGAAGTTAGATAAGAGGATTTTTAGACAACTAATGAGTTTGTGTTGCAAGATGCGGTTTCTAATGTTGTGGTTCTACAGATAACTACACCGGGGGCTTCATTCTCCCATCTTTTGAATGAGTATCACTGTCTAAAGCCTTTAGCTTGCATATGCACATAAATTCATATGCACACTAAAGTGGGGACTAAATGTGTCATCAAAAATTGTATACTCTTGAAGAAAGATATATTTTTGTGCCTAAAATTTGGTTCTACTTTAGACACCCTTACATCAATCACCCCCTAAAACAAGATTTATAGGCCCCTAAGACTCATTATTTTGGATGTTAAGCCTTATTCCACCTATGAAATCATACAAATCTTGACAAACAAAATTCAAATCACTCAAATTTCAAAACTCCCACCTCAAAAACCCCTGGTGGGACTAAGTCGCCCAAGGTGGGCAACTTAGTCCCTTTTAGGGTAATTTGCATTTTTGAGAGGGAAAATCTCCAATGTAATAAAAGTTCTTTGTGGATGTCGGCCTCTTAGGTCAAAATAACTGACAATTAGGTATTGATTCTTATGAATACATGTTTTTAGGTGATTTTTCACAACCTTTAGTCATTTTTCACAAGAAAATTCAAGAATCAAGTGTTGGAACATATTCCACAAGAAGATTCATTACTCTTTCTACAACAAAGTTGAAGCTTGGGACAACAAGCTAGGGTTTTTGTAGGTCTTCAAGCTCACTTTTTTTCCAAGATCTCATATTTCAAAGGGTTGATAATTGATGCCTATGGAGAATCATGGAGAAATCTAGGTAGAGGAGATGCAACTAGCCATCAAATCAACCCTAAAGACTTATTCTCAAAGTGATTCCATATTTCATTTTATCTCTATCTTTAGCCTAAAGAAGGTTTGCATGTCATTAAGATTCATTTCTAATTTGATTTAGGGTCTCTTGGAATGAGTCTTGCATTGTTCTAGTTTCATTTATGCATCTTATTCACACAAGCTAGAATAGGGTTGCATCATACTTCAGATTTCCTAGTCTTAAACACACTTAGGGCTAGGGTTTTATGCAAATTCCTTATCTCTTTCAAATTTTAAATACCAACTGGGGGTTTGACCAAGGAAAACCCCACATTAGAAACCAAAATATATTATGTTTTGTAGGTGATTTCAAAGAGTTGGACTCAAATTTTAGTTGAAGAACATGTTGTAGACTGTAGGCTTCAATTTCCACTTTTGGATTCTCAAAAAAGTGGGAGTGGACTAAGTCACCAACAGTAGCGACTTAGTCCCACTGCATGTATTTGTCAATATTTTTTGGAGATTTGGATACCTAGTTGGCTGAAACAGGTCCTGGAGCAATTTCCCAAAATTGGGACTAAGTCACCCTGCTTGGCATAAGTGTCTCAATTGGCCTAAAAAGAATATTTTCCAGAATTTTAGAGGTGCACTTATTTCTAGGTGCACTCTTTTATTCTACCCTTCTATCTTGTCTTGTATTGTCCTTAATTTATCCTTTTGTATATCATCATGTGTTTTCAAATAATATACATTTCATTAGTTTTGCATCGATAGTTCATTTACATTTTTAGTTTATTGCATTTAGGGCATTCTATTCAAACATATTTCAATCAAACTTACATTAGTTTTGAATGAGATCCAATTTTTATGGTAGAAATAACTCTCCTTTTAGGTGAAAACCCTAGAAGTGTAAGAGAACCCCCTTTCCCCTAAAATTTATGGCTCAAATATAAACATAAGTATATTATGAATTGTCCTCATCCTTTGATCAATCCATTATAAGGTTGAAGGAGGCCAATAAGAAATCAAAAAACATGGAGAGATACAACAACTTAGGTGATGTACTCACTTAGGAATAATATTTAGCATATTTTGAATATAAGAAATAGATATCGCTAATATGATTATTGGTCTAATGCTTTCTTTAGTATTATCATGATGATAATGATGTTGATATTGACTTAAAGAATCAGTAATAAATGGACATGTATTTGATTGCTAAGATCTTATCTTTTTAGTGTTTTCCAAATTACTGGGAGGAAAAGTGTGAGTGAAGTGGTGCCTAAAAACCTCACTCAAGTCCACCCTAAAACCCAAGGTGGGGATGGGCCCTTGGTTGAAATTGCACTCATAGTCTGCCCAGTCCCAAGGAATGGGTGGGCCATGGAGGGGTGGGGATCCCACTAAAGATCTACCGCAGTCATGGAGTGATGGTAGGCTCAGGCTAGTTATATGCTCCCTCGACCATCCCTAGTAGGTTAAGTGTCTTTTGAGGTGATGACATGTGTAGAGAAGGTAGGTATAAGTGTTTCTTCTAAGCATGCCACTCAGATGGTGAAATTGTCTTGGTTTGGAGATTCCTGCCACTCGGGGCCAAGGGTGGGTTGTCTTGATTAGATGCTTGTGCTCTTGGGATTAGATGGATAGCTTCAGGTGGATCTACCCATGCCACTCCTCATATGTGTTCATTATTGCTTTATGATTATGCTTATATTTTAGATATCTCGGTCTTAATGCTAACAGATATATGTGTATGTGTAAATGTTGTTAATATGGTGAATGTAGATTTCAAACCAAGATTACTTCATTAAAAAAAACATTCATTTGGAAAGAAGAAACCCTAAACCTAATCAACAAGCAAATTCTAGGGAAAAATCGAGTACGGGACATTACAAAGCGGAACATGACTCATTCACCAAGAGTGGTGAATGAGTCTCACTATAGATGTTTTCTAGAGCTATTCAAAGATTTCGATACCCTTTTCCCCGAAACAGACTTCTAGTAGATAAAAACCTAGATCTGGGAATAGTTCGTCCAAGTTGCCGAATGAGTCCCAATTGATCAAAAAGTCAAAATTTTTAGTGTTTCAGAGCTATTTATAGTCACCTCAAGGTTCATAGTTGCACATTACTTTTCCTTCCACTTTTTTGTTCTCTTTGTTTGCATTTATAAGTCATTTCATAGTTCATTGCATTGAGCTAGGGTTCTGCATTTCACTTTGCATATCATTGTCTTTTTTAAGTCTAAACTTGGTGGTGAACCACTCATTAGATCTAATTCAACCTTTAGGACAACCATCTTGCAAGATCTCTCTCTCCTTTGCAAATGGATCTCAAGGGTTTGTTCTTGAGTGAAGTGTGTGAAGATTTCCCCTTTCCTTTTAGGTCCAAAACCCTAGAGGTGAAAGGAGACCCCAATTTTCATCATTTCACTATTATTCTTTGATATAGTTTTTCCAAGCATCCATAGCTTGGTTGAAATAACCTATTTTAGGATTTTAGCGATAGCAGCAAGGTAGTGAACTATTTGATAAAATGATTTGGTAGACATGTATGAAAAATGTGGTAGCATAGATAAGGTAATGAACTTTGGAAAAAATGCCTCAAAGAAATATGGTCTCATGGTGATGGAACTCCACGATGAATGCCATGACAAGCAAATTGTTATGGATTGCCATGGAATTGCATCACCATGAGACCACATTTCTTTGAGGTGTTTTTTCAACTAGTTCACTACCTTATCTATGCTATTGCTTACTATTATGCTTTGATAGATTTTTTACAAGAATCAATAGCTTGTTTGAAAGCACTTATTTTAGGCTTTGAGCCATAGCAACAAGGCAGTGAACTATTTGACAAAAGGATTTGGTAGACAATATGTATGAAAAATATGGTAGCATAGACAAGGCAATGAACAATTTGAAAAAATGCCTCAAAGAAATGCGATCTCATGGAATGCCATGACAAGCAAATACAATTGGTAGCTAATCCTACTTATTAGTTATGTAATGTGAAGTAATTGCATTACTACTTAGGTTGAATTTTTAAAAGCTATATTGTAATTGAAATTTTGTCATCTATCAGCATCTAGTTATTAGTTATGCAATGTGAAGTAATGCTTTGATTTTGAAAGATGTGCAATGCAATGTACTCAACAATGCAGATGTTTATGATGATATTTTGTCACCTTAACTAGCCTGCCACCTTAAGAGGTTAGCATGTCACCTAAAATTTGGTTATATGCATGGTGTAATTTATTATTGAATGTAATTCATTATTCTTAGCTTTCTTACTTTGGTTGAAATTAATTTTGTTTATTTAGAATATAATTTCTTGTATGTCCCATATGTTTTCCAGATGCTAGACTTTTCTTGTATGTCCTAGATGATAGATTTAGTTTGTAATATAGCTTCTAGCCTCCACATGCATTGAATATGCTTGTGTGAAGGAAAAAATAATGAACATCTATGATTTAATAATACATATAGATATCTTAACATTATGTGAACTAAACCTCCTCGTTACAAATAAAGAAATGATATCTTAGGTTTGACTGACACTACAAACTAAAACTAAGAGTGAAAAATTAGAAAATTGTTCAATCTTTTCAATAAAATGATATCTAAAATACTAAATTCATAATATACCCCTATATTCCCACCTAAAATACATAAAATAAGCAAACCTATTTTGAATTTTGGATGCTCATTAAATAAATAATTAAATTTATTTTTAAAAAATAATTTTATTTTTTGAAGACACAATAAAAGGATAAATAATAAGCACAATTAGATACAAACACTTAAAAGGGAGCCAAAAATAATGTAAAATTGTCAAGGATGACAATTTACAATGTATAAAACATAACTAAATGAAAATTGATATATTTAAAATTTTTACCATTACAATATCTTAAAAACTCTTAATTAATTATAATTCTCCTTGATTTTTAAAATATCATATAAATATATAAAATTATAATTAGATCTTAAATATTCTCCTAATAAACATTGTATTAAATATTTATTTTTAATAATTCAACCTTTTTCCTCATCAACATTTTGATTTTAATAATAAAGATCATCCAAATATTAGTAAAACCAATTTTAAAATAAGATAGAACATTTAAATAATTTTTATAAATCATTATCATAATTTATAAAGAACATTAAAATTCATCTATTAATTGCAATTATTTCCATTATTTTTATGTAATGAAAATTAACTTCTATGCTTCTTAAACTGCTCTTATATGAGAGACGATCAATAATGTTTAATATTAAATTAACTAGCACTTGCATTTAAAGGAGGTTCAAGTTTTACTCCTATACAAAATTATACATGTATATTAATATGTTAAAGAGTATGTGTTTGTGCATGAATGCATAAGGATGCAATGTGTTGCAAGTTCTAGCTGTATGTAGCTGAATTAAATAATTAATAATAAATGTTAAATAAATAAAATAAAATTAGACAAATCTAGATTTTTTGATGAATTTTTCCAGATATCTATATTAATATAAATAAAGTACAAGAGTATTATCTCATTTTGAAATATTTGATTCGAATTCAAAACATAAAGCAATGCAAATGAAAAAGGAAAGTTGCTATGAAATTGGTAAAATATATTGTAAATGAAAATAAATGTTCTCATCTAATTGGAAAATTGGCTTTCAAATAATATATTGGAAGCTTCTACCATTAAAAGGCAACTAATTTACCAACTGCTGAATTTTTTTTCCTGACAATTCAACAGTTATTTGTAGATGTAAAACTTGTTTCAAATTCAAATCTCACACTATAGATAACCTATGCTAAATATAGTAACTCATTCAATTTTCTAAACAAACGAATATGTAAATTTAGAGACTAATACATACTACTTGCCCCTTATTTGCTTATTCAATGAATATAGAGATCTGCAGTTATTTTTTATTTAGAATGGAAATAGGATGACTAAGCACAGTTTTTGGAGCAAACGCCTGCACCATTATCGCAGGGTACAGCCTTGCAGCATCCCAAAAAGGGAGGAGGACAGTCGTAGTGGTCCCAGCAATTGTACTCAGGGCCACACTCTACTGCACTTATCATTACTGCTCCATATATTATCACCAACGTTAACACTATTAAAAACTTGTTTGCAAACTGCATGACTCCTGATTTCTGTGCACCCATTTTTGTTTGGCAGGAGATAGCCAAGTGATTGAATGTGTATGCTGTGCATTCATAATACGGGCTTAAATAAGTTGATCCTATCATTTTTCTCAATGGAGACGTTATATTCAAGATAAGGTAGGACAAATATACCAGTTAATGATTCTTCCTTGGCGGCTGTTTGGCTGTCAAGTACAGCTCCTTATACTTCGCCTGGGTTTTCTTGATTTTCTAATTATAAAATTGTTGAGCTTGATTAGTTTAGCCATTTATAATCTCTTGTGGGCATTGTGGACCTCGTTAATGTAGGGTGTAAAGCTCAAGGTCTTCCTTGTCTCCATTTTGTAAGCCGGAGATCCCACGTAAAATGGATTTTATATATCCTTGTCTCCATTTGTTAAGCCGGAGATCCCATGCAAAATGGATTTTATATATCCTTGTCTCCATTTGTTAAGCCGGAGATCCCATGCAAAATGGATTTTATATAATGTCCACCTCCATAGGAAATTCAAAATATAATAGCATGGCAAGTGTGGGACCAAGAGCTCTAACAGTTTAAAATTTATAAGGATTCCTGCGCCTGCGGGACTAGGCATAAGAACTATTAACCATTAATCTTTCGGATTGGATTTCGTGAGACATGTGCACATGGAGACTGCTAATCTAGGAGTCTATCATCCTCAGTACCGATATTAGCATATATTTATTATCTAATTAGGGGCACTTGATTTCGTGAGACTCCTTAAGCCTGTTACCTTTAATTGAGGAGTTTTTTTATCGGATAGTAAACATAGTAGATTGCTTATCAAAATTCATAGTAGAAGATTTATGATTAGTAAAGATATAGAGGATAGTCAGAATTAGGTGTTGCTGTTTGTTGATTAAATTTTTGTTTGTTGTTGGTGAGTTCAACTTTAAAGTTTCATAGATCATTTAGTCTTGTGGATGTCATTTAAAACTTTCCTTTCATTTCACGATGTCTAGTATAGTGTGACCCAAACATTCACTTCATGTCATGCATTTGTCTTAGAGTTAACTCTAAACTAATGCCCTCTTTAGAGAATTTAGAAGGGAGCCTTGAGAATCTAGAATCGACTTGTGATTGTATCAAGTTTTGAACAAGACTCTTTCATGCTCATTAGAGCTGTAAAACCTACATCATTAACTTGTTGGACCCAAATGAGTGACTTAAATCTAATTCTTTTTAAGCTTATATATGGTAGCATGTAACATTAAGGGCCCGAGTTTAACCCAAAGAACATAACATAACCTAGAATTTTATTTAGTTTATTTAACTAGATTACCTCATATCTACAGTGTTCTCAAATATCTTAGACTGAAAAATTTATATATTCTTACAATTTATATATCTTAGACTTTGACATTTGAGATTTCATGAAACAAGATACTAGAATAATTGACATTGGCCACATGTTTTGTTATTCATTCCACAAAAAATTGATGCCTTGGATTCAACTAAATTAGTCTTGAAGCCTATTTCATAATTGTGAGATACTGATATATTAATCAAGGACTCCTTTAGAGCCAAAAATGAATGTTTGAGCTCATCATTAAAATCAAATTCGAGAAAAATATTATTCTTATAAGACCACATTAATAGACATTATGGGTAAAATTAATTGAAGTTAAATTTAATTTTATTGGTTTAATTTTTGTCAAAGCTCAATGAGTTGTAATATAGTTATCTTCTAGCTCCATGAATCCATACATGCTCAAGTTGGGATAAATTGTATAGTAGAATAGTGCATACTTCATAATTTTCCACTCTTTTATTCCACTCATTTTCATCTTTGTCAATAAATTTATGTCATCTTATGTAGTGTCTATTTTGAGAGTTATAATACACAAGATAGCCAAACCTAACCTTAGCCTTTCCCATTAATCCTTTTATCCTTAGTGGTCTAGGCCTCCTCGGTGGCAATTTTTCTATCATTGACCCATGGTTCTTATAATGCACAACACAAACCACATCTCATTTAAGTTTTCCTAAATTTATAATGTTAAAATGTGTGAGTTTGATTAGTTTAGCCATGTATACATTCGAACATGGGATAAAAATATTTAGATGGGGAAAAGTTCAAGGTCAAATGTTGTTCACTTTACTTTAACTTTTTTTAATACATAAGTGTATAAAATAATATTACACATACTAAAAAAGGTGGGTGGATATAAAATCAAACCCTAGAGTTCATATCAAGCTAAATCTCAAAGAATAAAACATAGAAAAAAATGCAAAGACATCAGGTAGCTAAATTAGCAGTAGAGGAGGGAGGAGGAGGATCTTAAACATACAAATTCCCCCTACATTAGCAAGATCTAGAGTATCCATAGGAGGGGGCCACACATCATCATATTTATACTTATCATTTTCTTCTTCTTTAGCATGGGTTGGTGAAATAGAAAGAACAATTTGTGGAAACTTGCTAGAATCAAACCAACTGGAAGTAGCACTAGTAGGACACCTTGAGGTTCCTCAAACAAGAAATGAGGAGATAGATCATGAAGGATTAGGCCATGAAAAATATTGTTGACCATAATACCTTCTTACAAATGGAGGAGAGGCCTTGGAGAGAGTTTCCTAGATACCTCAAGTAGAAGGACTCCTTCCATGATTAAACCCAAAAGGAGGCAAGTGGTTCTTGAAGGAAGAGGGAAATGGAAGAGCTTTGACCACCACATAAGGGGCAATCGACGAGCACTTGTATTTGGGCTACCTCAAGTGAAAATTTCTTAGATTGTAATTGAATATACAATAATACATTAGAACATATCATAGCATGAGATGGTGAAATGGTATTTATGGTAAACACTTAACCAAAACTACCCATTCCACCATATAAATTTTTGGGACACAACAATAGCCAAGAGAAATTATTTAGCTATATTCCTTAAGGGAGAGACAAATAGTTGGTTATGATTTTGGTCCTCATTTTTTTTGGATTAATAAGATGCGATGCTTGAAATGTGAATTGTTACAAACTAGGTGAATTAAGGCTAAAGAAACAAGTTGTTACAAAATTTAGAGAATTTAGAGAAAAAAATATAGAAAAAGGAAGAAAAACTAGAAAATTTAGATACAGAGGAACCTAACATGTAAATTTGGTGAAAAATTGCTTGGATAGTGGTGTGGATTCCCTAGTCTATAAATGATGGTTTTTAGGGTTTAAAAAACTATACATATGCATCATAGTTTGAGGGTCTTTAATAGTGAAGATTAGATTCTTAAGCTCAATGGTTTAAAAATAATCAGCTTTCCCTAATTCAATCATGGAAGGTGCTTAAATTATTATCTTAAAGTTTTAAGGTCTTGAGATCTTCAATTCACTTGAATGAAGTTGAAACTTGTAATGTGTAAGAATGAAACAGGGAGAAGGATTGTGACATATAGGGGCTTGCCTCAGTCAAATCTAGTTTTGGTGTTTCCATCTCCACAACTGACTTTTATGACCATGATATAGATCACATACTCTATGTGGAGTAAAGGAAAATAGATAAAATGAACGATAAATGACACTATTGTGACTTACCACTTAGATCTTCATTTCTTGTTGGATTCAAGTCACTTTTCTCATTACATAAAATGATAAATTGGAGGATTCTTGGAAATCCTGTTAGTGTTAGCACTCATAACAACAAATAAACGTAAACATAAAACATCTCACAATGCATAAAAAATTATTTTATAATGTGATGTAGATATATAATTGATTAGAATAGTTTTGTAGATGTTCTTCTTATTCTTCTCTTGAAATGGCATTAATTTCACTTTAGGATTGCTTGAGAGATCCAAAATTTCATTAGGTGTTAAAATAGAAGGAAAAAATTATATTTATATGAGTTTCAACATATTTTACATTAATGATTATGATAAGTTAGAAAAGACTTTCTATTTATGGGTATGTGCAGGATCATGATAGAAAAATCAAGCCCTTAAGTGGCAATAAAAAGATAAAAAATCAGAGTTAGACAACTTGACCTAAAACTTTGAATAAGTTATCTATATTATTTCAAAAAATGCAAAATTAGAATCTGTAGCAAATTGAATGTAGTTTCTAAACTACTAGACCATTATTTAAAAATAAAAAATCTATTTGGTGAAAATTTGAAATTTCAATGTAGTAGTATTTAAATTTCAAGGTAAAAATAAGAAGTAGGTGTCTGTCTAACCACCCTAACCACAATAAAACTATAATATTTTTTTATAAGATTTTAGATATAAGTAGAGGACTCATGTCCCGATGTGATGCATATTTGTTTATAATTTTTTCCATGTAAATAATTAATTATGATTTTTTTATTATTACTTTTAAAAAATATAAAAGCTCATTTGTCTAACCACCTTAACTTGGTCAAAAATTAATGAAATTCATTTTTTTTTTTTTTTAATCCTATAATATGCAGAGCATAGAATGTGACGCATGTTTTGGATTCAAAAAATGTGATACCATTTGAAAGTTATAGATGTTTTTCAATTAACCTATCAATCAAGACTTTATTCATAATTCTAATAGAAAATGAATAATAATTATTTATTAAATTCAAAGTAAAGAATAATTTATATTGGTGTAAAGCTGAGAATATCCTCTAAAAACCCTTTTTGTTTCATCAATTTTGGGTAAAAAAAATGTCGTCAGCCACATGGGCCATCATATGGCTTACATATCGCCACTTTTTGGCCCATCCTGATCCTGCACATACCCTTATAAATGGCCTTTTGGTCATTAAAATGTCACAGGATGCTAGTGTGATGCACTTATGTTTCCATGGCATGCTAGTGTCAAGACAAACCATGCTAAAAAATGATGGTAATGTAGACAAAACAGGGTTTAATGTAAAGCTAACACACAAAGGTAGCTATTGTATAGGGGTATTGGGAATTCTAAGGGGGAAAAAGGCTGATGCAAGGGTTAAGATGAGACTACACAAATACTAAGGGATTGGTCACTAAAGTGGATACAAAATGTGTAGGTGAAATTGCAAGGGTATACAATTTTCAACACTACGAGAATCATGATAAGGTTGAATGTGTAAAGATGTGTAAGTAGGAATAAATGATGATAGGTCAAATTGAAAAACAACCAAGTTACATAATAGAATAGCATACCACTTACTATCATAGGTGTTGGCTCTGCTGAGGATAGAGATGGCAATGGCGGCTCAAATGATGAGATGTTGATGGTGGTGCATTGGAAAGGGTCACTAGTGCTAGATTCTTCTCCCCTATGGCCACTGTAGATTTGGATGGAGTGGGTACTTTTAGGGCTACAGGCTATGTGGATGGTTTCTTTGATGAATTAGAAAGTTAGAAGGCATAGCTTTGGCGGGGGGAGGATGAAAATTTCTCATCCTGTGATGGGGTTGTCTCGAGTGATGAGGATAAAACTCTCATGAGTATCCTCATGGATACTCATCTGAAGGAAAATAAGCTTGTTGAGCTTCCTATGGGTGATTCTATAGCTAGTGACCAGTTTTTGGGTTTAAAAAATGGTTTTCTTTTTCCATCTAAGAGGGTTCAACCCCCAATAAAAAAATCAAGGAGATTGATTCGCCTATATAACCATTTATTTTTCTTTGGAAGAGTGGGGGTTTCTATCGAAGTTAGATGATTTAGTTGTTACATATCTTCTCTTGATTACATTCTCTTGGTTGTCTCCACTAATTGTCTTTGAGAAGGATTTTGTTTCTTCTTTGTTGATGTTCAGGAGGATATTGTTTTATCTTTAGTGGTTGTTTTTGTGGTACAATGCAACCATATTAGGGGTTCTATTTTTGTTGTCTCTCTTATGGAGTTGGAGGATGCATAGACTATTATTGATGTTCTCAATTATCATCTTTTTGAGATGTCAAATTGGATTAAAATCTAGCTTGTTGGAAGGTTTTGTTGTAATCAATCCAACATTGATTCTTTTAGAAGATGGATCCATCAGATTTGGAATCTTTGTGTCAATGTTGTGTGGTTTCTTTTTGTTTTCCTTTTATTTCTAGGATGATAGTTCTAGGGTCCTTCTTAAGGTTCCCTGGTTTTTAGGGTGTAATGGTCTAAGCCTTCAAAATTTGTCATCTAGTTTCAACCCTATGCTAGAGACATTTATGTTTCCTATTTGGGTCTATTTTCATGGTCAACTATGAACACTCTAGTTATTTTCCATGCTTGTGGTGTAGTGGGTCATACTTCCACTACTTGTTTAAAAAGATTAAGAAATAACACTTTTCGGAAAAGTAAAGATCATATTGTAGCTTCTAAGGAGGATTTTGCTCCCTCTTCAGATCTTTAGTAAGTGGATTTGAAATGGTAACTCTATGGATTTTAATGCCTTGGGTTTGGGTTTTTTTTCTTCCAGTGATTGTATTGTAGGAGATGGTATCTCCTTCCCAAGATCCTCAACCTGCAGTAGCAAATCATCTTCATACATAAGAGAGAAGAAAAACAAACTATTCTACCAAATATTGAGAATGATATTCAGAAATGAGATACAATAATACATATGTTACAAGCCTTTTAAAGGTATGAGAAATGAAATGGGTCAAAAACTACCTGATACGGGAAAAAACACTAAAATAATTAACCTAAGTTAAACTTAACACTACACTAACACCTCCCCTTAAGTGTAAACTTAGGGAGATTATTATGAAAAATAAAAATGAAAAATAGGTCTTGAATATAAGGCCATGTTAGGCACCCATGCACAAATACTATGCAATGCAATCTCTCACAATGAGAGAAAAGGAGAAAAACCGTGTGGCAGAAAACTCCTCTCCAAAAGAGAAAAAAAGTTGAAAAACCGAAAGCTGTAAAAGTGAAAGGACTTCACAAGACCCCCCAAGGACAACTCCTATCACTGATATCAACAAATACAAAAGGAGAGAGACTATCTAACCCCCCCCATAAAAAAGAGTGGAAATAATTAAGATCCCCCAATGATGAAGAAAATTTTGTGCTAATCCTGGAAGTCTGAAGAATATCCTGTCTACAAAAAGCATGCCTCCCTTTAGGGAGAAACAACCACTGATGCAAGAGAAACTTCGACTTTAAAACAAGAGAAGGAAGTGCAAGAATCAAAATTAAAGATGCCTATGAAAACTATCCTAGTGCCTCCACGTAACCAAATGTGACATCATGATCAGGTGCAACCTCAACTAAAGAAGGTGGATCAACAAGACCATGTTGAAACTCTGAAGCAACAATCTCCAAACACACAAATGGTGTGACATAACTGCAAATATTTCCATCAAAAAGAAGGGATATACCCTCAAATGCATCATCCAAATCATAAATGTGAGATTCACAAAATAACTCTGTAAGACCTATCAAGTGACTATCCTACAAATAATGATATGAAGGATCAAAAACATCCTGTCATGCTGAAGAACCGGCCTCTGAAGCAACAAGATATGAATCAACATAAGTCTCAAGAACTCCATAGTTTAGATGACCAATCTTTCCTAAGGAATTACTATCAACACTAGAAAGAGGGGTGTGAGACTCATAATCTTCATCATCAATAAAATGATAAAAAAACATAGAGATGATACTCATGATCAACTTCACCAAAAAAAATGAATTTTCCAGTATCAACCTCTCTAATGTAAACAAAATATGCAGTGAATTCTATAGTCTTAGGTACCTCACCATGAGTAATCTGATAGTTGGAGAGTATATTTATGTGCAAATTAGGAATACATAGTACATATCTGAAACAACCATCACTAATCTCAACATTTCCTATCCCCGCAACATCCAAAAACTTACTATATCCCAACAAAATTTTAGAAGTATCAGTAGGATGAAGACCCAAAAGAGGATAGAGAGTAAAACCCATGTGGTGAGATGCTCTAAATCCAAAAACCATCTATCACGACTTGAATGAATTGTAAAAGTCACCAATTCATGTCCTTTACCCATGTAAAGTTTATCTTCTTTACCACTTGCAAATCTTGCATTCCCAGATTGTGTAGGTTTGGATGATGATGCATATGGAGAGGCTATAGAAGAAGGATTCATAGATGAGGGTAGTGGATTATTGTTCTTTTCAAGGAGATGTGAAAGCTCATCAATATTCTTCGTATAACAGTGGTGTTCATCATGACCTTTCTTCTTACAATACACACAATTGAATAGGTGGAGGACTTATTAGACTCTATCTTAGCCTTAGTATTCTTCTTCCCTTCTCTTTGCAATGCTTGTGCAACTAATGCATGATTCAGAGAGACCCCCTATAACTAAACAATTTTGGCTTGCTCCCTCGTCAAATAGTCACAAAATTTCTCAAAAGAAGGCATTTGGAATGCATTGCCCAAAGCATCCATGGTGGAGTAGAAGGTAGAAGAAAAAACTGCAAATGGACCTCTCAGCTTAGAAAAAAATAAAAAAAATAAATCCTTATCAATTTCACCCTTCCCACATCCCGTCAATTGTGACCTCGCATATTTGAACTTAGCTAGAAAATCATCATTGGAAGGAAATGCATCAGGAGAAAGAGAAGTTAATTTTGCCTCTAGTTGCAAAGAATGAAACTCACTAACCTGACCAAACAAGTTTTGTAACTCATCCCATACCTCGGGTGTATTACACTCCTCAATATAGAAAAGATGACTACCAAAAACATGCAAAGATATCAGACCCATAGCTTCATCACACTTGTTTCTATGGGAAAAAATTTCATACTGCCTAGTAAAATTTGGTTGGTTATCACATAATGTGGCTCACAAACCCTTAGATTGGAGAAACCTATGCATTTTAAACTTTCAGGTATGGTATTTATGGGGGGTTAAAAGTTCAACTGAATCAGGAGTAGCCGTGGTAGCAGTTTGCAACAAATGCAAGAAAAAATTGCACCAAATTGATACAATTGAAACTTTCAAGAAAAATCAACCAATGTAGCATCTCGAGATTTATTTTTCCAACGTCCAAAAAAAATATCACCTTGGAATTAAATTGGACCGAATATGAAAAATTTGAGCAAAAGAATTTTACACCTTACTATGTGTTTGTAGTAGGTTCTAGCACCAAATCAACTCACCAAGTACGCAAGCCACCACATGGAGCAGACAGCCCCGAGCCTTAGCTCATGCAATAATGAGAACGCTGGACGAAATAATAGTTCAAGTTTTTTAATTTCTCAACAAAGCGGGATAATTTTTCCAGTCAAAACAACCTCAAAACCTTGATCCCACATCAAACGCTGCGTAGAAGATGAGAACCCTAAATATTTAGGGGAAACTTTATAAATTATAAAGTTTGATTTCAAACCATGTACTCCCAAACTAGAGGCCTCTGCCAATGTGCAAGTTAATCTTCATGCCCAGTGGGAATCACACCCATCAAAAAGGAGAAATCATGCGGGCCTCTCAAAATTTCAATCATGCCTCTAAAAAAATCGTGCTCCTTTGCATAGTGAAATCGTGCCTCTTAAAATAAATTCCTCTTTGTTTTGAATTCATGGTCTTTGGGATAAATCCCGACCTCCAAAGATGAATAATCACCTCCACAATAACAAATTTGTGCCCTCTTACCATAGAATGAAGCCTACAAAAATTATACTGACATCCAACAAAAGAAAAAATGAGTCTTTAGATTCAAATGCGGCATGCAAAATGAAGTCAAGCTATAAAGAGGAAACAACACCCTCCAAAAAATCACTATCTTTCTCCACCGAGTGAAGGGATTCAATCTCCAATCAACAAATTTCCAGCGTCTTGTACAAATTCAAATGCAGCTTGTAGGAAAATAGACGTCCTTGAAATACATGAATAGTGGTCCACAATCACAATTATTTACGAGCCTCCACAATAGAAAAAAATAGAAATAAGACAAATGCCAAAAAATCTTTAGCAGGCCAAACAATTTCTTGGATTTCCTTGATAGAAAATCTTCAAGAAGGTGAGCACAAGGAAGAGCTCCAATACTATTGGTACATTTCTTGAAATCTTTAACTCCAAGGAGAAATACAATGCCTAAATCAAGGGATTAAATATTTAGGACAAGGAATCAACACTACCAACAGATTGAAGACAAGAAAATCCAAAGAACAAGGCTATGAAAGCCTTCTACACTTTGAGCTCCACAGGACTCGAGAGGGTGTTCCTAATTTTAGGTCCAATATATGATAAACATATGCCAAGAAACAAATCAGAGACCTATATAAGTGGATAATTTTCAGACATATGAGTGATGGGTATTTTATATTCCACCAGATTCAAGTATAATCCCATTTTCATTAAGCACTACTGAGAACAAATAACTTAGATACCTCCATCTCAAACACATAGAGGGATCATGACAGATGTAACACTTTCAACATCAACCTTTGTACCCTTTTAACACCATGGAGATAATAGGACAAAAATAACTTAAACATAAAAGCGAAAGAACATCAATGTAAAAGGGTTTTCGATTTTAAGATTTTGGGACCAAACTGGAAATAGAAGATGCATAAGATTGACCAGTGCCAAAAGAAGGGCTTCTGAGTCATATAACCAACATTTTATCTTGCAATGTTAAACATGTTTTGAAGATCTTTAAAAATGTTATCATATTATGATAACAAGACTACTGAAGCTTATCAAATCACCATTCTTATAAATCCACCTGGAAACACAATACTCTCATTACATTCATTAAAGAAATTGCAATGCTCTTTTAAAAGAAGGAAATAACAAATGTAATTTAAATGCAAAAAGTGTGCATGAAAAAACCCAAGTAATCCTTGATTATTGAATTTAAAAAAGTATCACATCTCAGCCATGGAGATAGTCACAAGATAAAATATATTCATGAAGTATAATTCAAAACACAGAAAAATCCTAGAGTAATGGCTAATAGTCATATACCTAACCCTAACTTTAAATTTTATACATAGCTTTTGTCTCCCTTGCAGAACTTTAGAAATTGGAACCCTTACAAATGATAAATAAAGAAAAGATATAGAGAAGGAAGAAGCCCTAAAATCCATCTACAGTTGACATTGACAGAATTTTTCCCCTTTGATCTACAACAAGAAAATATCTAAAATATTCTTATTTTCCTCCTTCCTGATCTACATCTACAGATATTTTGTTCCTTTGTGAAATCCTTTTACCTCTTCTTTTGGTTTTCAGTAGCTGGAAATAAACATTTTTTCCATGAAAAAACTTCACATTTCACCCTATTTTACCCACGGTTGAATCTATTTCTTTTTTTCCAGAGTTTCACCTTTAATTACTTTCCAACAAAGATTTTTTTTTTTTTTTTAATGGAGCCTTTTAATTTTTACTTTCCATCGTGCTTCATTTTATCTCGAACAGAGAAATATCTATTTTTAATATGAAGGCTTTAATTTTGTTAATTGGGCACATAGCCTTTTAACCCGTGCTTTTACATTATTCACCCTTTTACATTTTATTCATTTCATGGTTAAATCTTTGTTTTTAATGGTTGGGATTTTAAATCATTTTAATAGGCTACATTACCATTACCTATGCGCTTTCACTTTTTCATTTTATATTTTTATTTTGAAATCTAGAACCATTTAATTCTTCATCGACAATCAAAACTTTATAAATAGCCCTATAATTTTTTTTCCAGGCCCACCCTCCACATGGCAATAGTTGTCTAACCCCGCTACCTTTCTATAACATCACCATTCATTCTTGCAGGGCTAGCAAGCTACAGTGGGGATGTGTCCATGCAACCTTTTTTGTGCAACCATTGATTTAACCTCCAATTTTCCCTAGTTCCTTCTCGTTCTACAAATCCTCATGTACATGGTAGCACGAGCAAGGTCTATAGTAGTCAAAAATCACTATATTCATCCATCAAAGCTGTGTGTGAAGGCTTGCCATAGTAAGAAACTGTCTTAACATAGAGAAAGCACTCACCTTAAACCCTAGAAGGTGTCAAAGATATTCCCCTTAGGGAAATGCTCTCATTCCTGTCATAGCCAAAGTTGTAGAACCTGATAGATCCAACTTCATAGTCCCCAAGAATCACCTGCATTCAATCACCTATCACATGCAACAGATATCCAGAACAAGCAATAAGATGTTGTGTAAAACCTCAAGAAAGAATATACAAGATCAAAACCAGAAACTGATTATTGAATAATCCGATAATTACATTGTGATCAATCCTTATGAGGAGATCAAGAAAACCTAAAATTAGGAAACCCTAGTGTGCACACTTAATAATTAATAAATAATTATTAATGTGCCTAAGTTTAGCTTTAGCAACCTAAAGGAATAAGTGACTTAATTAATTAACCAATATGATTAAATTAATTAAGTGGAATAACTTATTACTCTAACACCCCCCCTTAAGATTAACTTAGGAAGTAGCTAAAACACTAGAAAAAATATACATGAAAGAAAATATGGGTCTCGGAAACAAAGGCCTGATCAGGTACCCAAGTATAGATGCAATGCAAACTAAACTAACCAGGGTAAAGGAGAAAACCCAGTGGGAACAAAACTCCCCCCCAAAATAGAATGCAAAGAGAAACTAAGTGATGAAAGATGGAGGAATCCATAATACCCCCCAAGGACACCATCCATCACAAAGATACATGAAAGAGCACCCCAAGAAGATAGGAAGAGAGAGACCATAGATCCCCCCAAAATGAAGTAGCTCCAAAAGAACTGAAGAAACTGCATCTCCTAAAAGAAGTGAGAGGGAAGAGGCCGAATGGAAGCAATCTCTTAAGGTGAAGTAGGTGTATCTCATGATGTGTCCATAGAGGCAAGTGGGACCTCAACAAATGAATAAGTCAAAGTAGGTGAAGACTGAATAGAAACCTCCAAAGATGGATGATCAACTAGATCCTCATGCACTGAAATGGAAGAAACCACATCTATAGTCATAGAAGTATCAACAACTGCAAAATTAGGTGGAGGAGATGGAATGGATGGCTCAAGAACAAGATCTGAAGTGAGAACTCCAATTTTCAAGAAGCCAAATTTCTCCTCTGAATGATGATTCACACTAGAAGTGTGATGAACAGCTATAGAAATAGAAGCACCATCAGTAGCAAAATCTACAAAGGAATACAACTAAGATGAGTGATCCACCACCCCAATAGCAATAACCACTCTACTTTCCAAGTCTCTGATGATAACTGAATCAGGTGTGAACTCCACAGACCTCCCATTGCCTCCATGTGTGATCTAATATATCGAAAGAAGGTTGTTCGTCAAATGAGGAACACACAAGACATCCCAAAAAGTGTTGTATCCAAAACTAATACACCCCTTCCCTGTAACACTCATGTATGCATTGTTTCCCATCAAAATAGGAGACATAGTGTGAGACTCAAAGGAAGTGAACATAGACTATGTAGAAGCCATATGATGAGATGCTCCTAAATCTAGAAGCCATCTCCCTGATCCAAGACTCGAAGAAGAACAAAGAGCGTGTCCCTTCATATTTGATGAATTATGTAAACCAGCTATGCCCCTGTCATGCTACACTGAAGAAGAAGAAGGAGGAGGAGGGGAAGGAGATACTGAAGACATCCTAGAAGGCAAATCAATCTGATGTGTTTGAAGAAGATTCTTTAGCTTATCAATGTTCTTTTTTTAGCAATTATATTATACATGTCCTTCTCTCTTGCAATATGCGCATGGGCCCTTCCCTTTTCCTAGATGATTTTCCCTTAGAAGAGGATGATGAATCAGAGGACTCCTTCTACTGCTCATGAGATTTGGAATTCATTTTTTTATGTTTCTTACCTTTGCTTGTAGAAGCCTTCTAATCTTTGGGCTCCTATGATGCAATAAGTGCCTCTGATGAAGAGGGCCTCAATTTTCCCATATTAGCCAACTTGGCCTGCTCTCGAGTGAGAGAAGATGAAAAATCATCAAAAGAAGACATAAAAAATCTAGTACCAAGTGCATCCCTAGTAGCATAAAAGGTAGAAACAAAAATTGAATAATCTGGTCCAAGCTTAGAAAGAATGGACAATATCAACTGAGAGTCTTCTTTCTAAACACCACACTATGACAACTACAATCTAAGAGACTTGAGTTTGGTGAAAACCTCCTAGATGCTGTCAAAATCCCTAGGATTTAAGCCAATAAGCCCATTCTCTAACTAAAACCCTCTCATAGTATCCTGCTTCCCAAACAAAGACTACAAAGTAGTCCAGACCTGATGGGGTGTAGTGAAAGCCTCAATATAAAAAATAAGGTCAGAAGTAAGAGACAGACATAATGTACCATAAGCTTCATCACATCTATTAAACTAGTTTTGCTTTTCAACAACACCTATAGGTTCAATTTATGTACCCATGGTTAGCCTATACAACCCTTTGTGTTTCAAATGAATCTCCATTTGTTTTTTCCAACCAAAATAGTTGAATGGAGTAATGGGTGCAATATTATGTGTATCCATGATAGAAAACAAAAATATGTACTCTGAAATTAAAAAACAATGCTCGTTGATCTCAAAAAAATAGCCTAATTGCATGCTTCCCAAAAAATAACTGAAAAGGTAAAGGCTGATATCAAAGAAGAATATCAGATACCTAGTAAAAAATTTGAAAAAACAGGTCTCATATCTGTTTAGATCACTGAACTAGCTTTTTGGCACCTATTTTTTTTGCAAAACAGAGTCCAGACGCAAAAGTTATGCCTCCCAGACTAAAAACAACAACTTCGGACTTTGACAAGCAAAAAAGGCCTCAAAACTGGAAAATCAACAAATCTAACCTCCACCAGTGCAAAGTTCATCAAACTAGATTTTTGATGATATTTTGTTTCCGAAAAAAGGCCTCCATTTGCCCAAGTTATGAGGAAATGAAAAAAAAGCCTATAAAAAGGCACTTTTAACACTAACTAGGTGCAAAACTTTAGCACCCATGCTTTGGCTCTCGGTCCTTCATACAACCGTAGCAGGGGCTAAGGAGGGCTGAAGGAGCTCCTGGTCGGTGATAGGACCCTGGTGGGGGCTGCGCACTGGCAAGGGCTGATCGTTGGGCTCTCGGTTTGCAATAGGACCCCGGGAGGAGCTAAGAGAGCCCGCGGGGCTAGAGTGGTGGTCGGTGGCGGAGGTGAGCTAGTCGGGCGACGCCGCTACAGAAAGCCCGCAGTGGTGGAGAAAACCGGTGGTCACCTCTTGTATGGGTGGCATGATCGGTTTAGAATGGGAAACACAAAAACCTACAGATTTTTGATTTGTAATATTATTTTTATTAATTTTCGTATATTTTTTGCCTCGAACTACATGTTAGGGAGGCCTTGCCAAAAAAATTTGCCTTTTTTTTCAATAGGTCCAAAATTGATGAAACGAAAGGCGTTTTTAGGGTTTTTGGGCGCTTTGAACGCGATGGCGATATCCATTTGGCCCAAAAATGCACAAAAAAAATGCCTACCCCTAGATCCACAAAAAATCAACTTGGCTTGAAACCCTTGCACAAAAAAAGACATGAGAGAATATCTTCAAATCACGAATATGGAGCCACAGGTCTGGAGCTCTAATACCATGTAGAAGTTGATGAGTTCAACTTCAGAGTCCCCAAGAATCACCTACATGCAATCACCTGTCACATGCAACAGATATCTAGAACAAGCAATAAGATGTTCTATAAACCCTCAAGCAAGAATATGCAAGCTCGAAACTAGAAAATGATTATTGAATAATATGATAATTACAATATAATCAATCCTCATGAGGAGATCAAGAAAACCTAAAATTAGGAAACCCTAGTGTGCACACTTAATAATTAATAAATAATTATTAATGTGCCTAAGTTTAGCTTAAGCAACCTAAAGGAATAAGTGACTTAATTAATTAACCAATATGATTAAATTAATTAAGTGGAAGAAATTATTATTCTAACAAAAGCTCTACTCACAATGTATTTGAGCTATATATAATGAGATGCAGGCTTCAATTCCAAAATAGAATCTCTTCAAAAAAATTCTATATATTTTCATAGGAAGCACAAGTTGTCCATATGTGAAGGAATGATGCATCGGACATGCTCACCATAGGAAATTATGCAAAGATGAATCCCCTTATGTTTAACATCCTATACCTGTGTTAAAATTTCCTTTACAACATCAAATTGATTCCCTCTCTACAAGCATATTGGATGTGCAATGTTTATAACACAATCACTTCACAATGAAGTCCACGTGCCCTCCCAAGATGTATTACCTCATTCATTTATTCCTCTTTGCATTGCGCACAACTACAAACCAATTACAATCTCCAAGTGGAAAGTAATGTAAGATTTACTCACACCTAATTCACTTTGATCAGCGTTGATGGTTTCCTTTACCTCGATCCATTAATGAGCTTTCATTTCTATTTTTAGCCATTGAACCAAAGAAAAATGGGGTGGAGACTCTCTCTAGGACTTCTAGGGTTTTAGATCTAAAAGGAAAGAGGTCAAACTTTTCTTCTTCTAAGGCACAGTTCACTCAAGAACAACCCTTGAAATTTCAATGCAAAGGAGATTGACATCTAGCAAAGGGGATGTTCTAGGAGGATTGCATGATAAGAAATGAGGGTTTCACCACCAAGTGTAAACTTGGAATTTTTTTTTTTGAAAACACAATGTGATATACAAGATGACCTAGAAATGCAAGTAAAATGCAACAAAAAGTTTTAAAAGTAGAAATGTGCATCTGGGACACCGAGGAACATAGAGTGGAGATATAGAATCTTGAAAAATCCATTATTAAAGCCAATAGGGACTCATATTCCAAGTTGGGCGAATCAGTCCATTTTTGGGAAAACTATTTCGGAATAGGTTTCAAATAAATGGGTACTCAGATATGCAAAAATCCATGACACACAGGTACAGTAGGAATCATTCACCAATCGTGGTTAATCAGTCCACTTTTAGATTTCTATAGATTTAAAGTTGGATCCTGTAGCTCTGAGTCTTCTTTTTTCTTCCTAATTCAGATCCGAGTCCAAAACGACAAGATTCAACCTATAGGTCTTCTCCAAGCTCCTCCAAGGCTTGTCCACAATATTGACAACTTTGACTTGCTTTGAAAACTTGATGAATTTTTTTTCAATCTTTCTCCTTGATAAATATGCAACCTAGACCTACAAATCACATGCAAAGAGAGGGGAAAATGGCTGTGGGGTTAGAGAATAGGTTTTTCCTTGGTGAAGCCCCTTGTTGGTAATTAAACCTTGAAATAAAAGAAAATATAAACAAGAATGATTAATGAACAAAAGATGATTTTGTAACTCACCAAACCCTTGCAATAAAGTGCTATAATTATGCTTGAAATGGATGCAATGGATGTGGTTCTTGATTCTTACTTGAACGAGATAGATCTTGAATGCAATGCTTGCTGGATCTTGAACTGTACATCACAATTGTGAGCAAAATAACAAACATGAAGGATGTGATATTTGATATGATTATTGATGCTTTAGGAATGTTGTTGAAAGCTTGATAATCTTCCCTTGAAGTCTTGAATGCTCTTGCTCAAATGCTCTTGTGAACTCAATTTTCTATAAGGAACACTCTCATAAAAGTATTAGATCAAAATGAGTGAAATAACCTTGTATTTATACTCAATTATGCAAGAATTCCCGAAATTACAACAATAGAAGTTGACATTGGATCTTGGAGAATAAAATCCCGCCAAAGATTTAAATTAAATTTGATTTTTGAGTTAAAGGGGACTCATTCGCCACCTTGGGAAAATGGTTCCCACCTAAGGGGACTCATTTTCCTAGAATGGCAAATGAGTCCCACCTTAGGGATTTTGATTTTTTAAATGCCTTTTGTCAGGATTATCCTAAAAAATACACCAAAATAAGGCTTGTGGATGCAAAAAGGGTCCAATTAAAGCATAAGAAAGCCCAACTATTAATAAAAAGCCTAGAAGAATCTGAAAGTGTGTTACAACAATTTACAACAAACCAAATAAGGAAAGGTTAAGATAAATTGTGATTGAAAGAATGTTTTTTATGCTTAGAAATCCTAGAAAAATGTGAAAGTGTGTTACAACACTTTACAACACATTTACAAGGCATCATTAAAATAAATTAGTTCACAAGGGCCCAAGACCTTTAAGGTGAATATGTTATCCACATTACAACACTAAATCAAGGCCACACTAAGCCAAAATCTGCAAGGAGTTAAATAAGCACAAAAAAGCCTAAGGAACCATTTTTTCGATGTTACATTTAGCCCCCACTTTAGTGAGAGGATTAACCTACTTCAAACTCACACTAAAGTAGAAAAACACGCATCAAGATGGGTTCCACTATACTAATGCTAGTAAGATGATACGAAAACGATCAAGAGGGATGATCAAGCCCCTAGGATCAAGATCTCATGACAAACCAACATAAGCACAAAGGAACACACATGAAAATAATGTAAAGAACAATGAAAAGGCCAATCATACACTACCAAAAACAAGAAAGAAATGAAGGAGAAATATGGAACAAGATTTGACCATTTTTCCATCGCGGTGTGGATCTAATCTAGGTTTTTTTTCCAAAAAATACATACTCACTCTAAGGTGATGGAACTCGTGGCTATCCGCTAGGTGAGAAGCCCAAAAGGGTGGGAAACATACACTTGTGGTTGGTATGTACTCACAGACACATGCAAGTGGCTATGGGGAAATTCATGCCTTAGATTGGGCTTCCCACTCAACCATACCAAAGCTATACCTCTTGATAACTTTAATAAGGTGCCACACAAAAATGACTTGATTTTCAAGCTTCATGAGACAAGAAAAACTATATATGCTTGGAGCTCATGAACAAACAAGATGGCTCCACAAACATGCAAGTTGTGTTATGCAAGGTGTCCATATAAACAAATGCAAAATATAAAACTAAGAAATAGTCAAAGGAGTATTTCTTAGTTCATATGAGGTCTTTAACTTAGGGGAAATTGTGCCTAATGTCTCCAAGAGAGGACTTGTTATGTCGCAAAAATGCAGGTTACAAATCCTTAGAGGGTGCTAGGATCTATGATCATACTTGCAACATTTTTGAACTAATGAATGGAGATAACCTATTAGGTTGATGACTCCCTGCACTTCAAGCTCCGCTAGACCTAGGTGAGTAGACCTTTATAATGGAGAAGATTAGAGGGATGCATTTGATGGTTCTATCCATAGTGGAAAATAGTGTGGGATAGAATAAAGCTTGTTAACTACTCCTACTCCTAGTGCTGAATTTGAAATGTGAATGTTTGAATAATATTTTATATGATTCAAAAATGGAATGGGATGACTATTTCCTACTTCTATTGGGCTAATGAAGTCAAGAGGTGAATGATATGTGACCTACTTATTAGATAAAATTCTAATTGTTTGGCACTTTTGTTTGTTTACACCTTGTATAAACATGCAAGAATGCAATTATCAAGTTCTTCTTATCTATCCAAGTCACCTATTCTAGATTATTGTGACTAATTAAAAGTATTTAATCCTTTCTTGAAGGAGCCAGCTAACTGAATCACATAAGAACAACAAATATGCTTTGATAAATTGAATATATGCTTGATACATCAATCTAAATAATAAGGAAACAATAATCTTTGAGACAACTAGATAATATTTTCAGTAAATTCAACAAACAATTGACACCATAATTGGATCACCAAATTAGAACTTCTTCTCCATTGTATTTATCTTTGAATAGCATGCATTATGACAAGAGTTTTTATATGAAATAGATAAGCAAGATTATGAAATCTATCTTGTTACTATGCCTACTCTAAAAAATGTCACGATGATCATTTCAACCATCATAAATTCAACATAAATATCAGTATTTTGAATGGGACATGCCTCTTCATAAGATTATTTTGGAATTAACAATAATTAAACATAAAATATTAGGCTCTAGTGAACCAAAAATGAAATCTTGTCATGTGATCCAAGTAATCCTACGTCCCGTGAGTATCAAAATCTTCAATAGTGTTCCTTGCAGCTATCTCCATGATAACCATCTTCTCCAAGTGTTCACATGTCTCACCTATCACTTAGTCCTTATTCTTGGTTGCTTCCAAAGCTCCATGCAACACAAACCTGCACTCCTTTATCCATCCATCCCTATCCTTCATCTCTCCACCCTCTTTGAATAATTGTAGGAACTCCCTTGTTTCAAACATCAATGAGTTCCTTTGTATCTGCTTGAAGCTCATCATAATACTCCTTGTGTTTCCTTGGAATGCCTTTAGCAGTTGTGATGGTTCCACTTTCAGAATGATCTTTCCTTTGTGCTTCTTGGATATTTTCCTGAATTCGATCACTCACCCTTTTATGTTCTTGAACTACAACATGACTCTCAGAATGAGTTCCCCACAACTTTTTCATCCAGATCATCAAGTTAGTATGCCTTTTTTGTAGTACTACATAGAGTGCATCATATTTTTCCTTGGCCACTTGGGATTCCTCTTGCCTACCTCCTACCTAAGAACTCCCACCTTGTGTGAACAACTTAGTATCTTTCAGAAACTCATTTTCTCTCAACGTCCTTTCATTAGTGATTTTATACATATCCCTTTCTTTTATCAGCATCTGAATTTGTGATTTATTCAACTTGGCCCCATTTATGCCAATGTTAGCAGTAGCAATAGGATGAACTTCACCCATTTTGACTGTCATCACATGTCCAAATGCTTTCTTTGTGTCAATGATCACAGACTTCTTGTGTGGCAGATATAAATCCCAAACTGTGAGAGAGTTCTCATTAGGATTATATTTTGATCCTATATATACTTTTGTGACTCCTTCAGGGCTAAGTTTTCGAGTAGAAATATTATTATGCAAAAAAAATTCAAAAAAAGAGTTGAGTTCAAATCCAAACAGGAAAGATCATTACACTAGATTCTTCCAACAATTTCCTTCCTTTTTCAGGGGTCATATTATTTATCTCATTTTCCACATCTAGTTTCAAAGTGTTCAACAATTGGGTCTCACTGCTAGATGTCATACTAGTGACAGAGTCTCTTATTTATTTCCCCTTTTTTTTGTATAGGAATTATATGAATTCACGTGATTTTATAAATTCATTATCAAAAACAAAGGATCGATAGGATAGCTGCCTAGCATTTGCATCAAAAAATTCATCAATTTCATGTTCTCTATTGGAAGGTTGATACTCTTTAATTCTTGTCTTAGAGATCTTGTCATTCTGACCTTGGCGTTAATTTTCACTAGTGGCTTCTTCACTTCTAGAGGATAACATTTCTACCTCTTCTATCTCTTTCAGTTGTTGCTCAATCCTCCTGTTATACTCATCGATGGATAATTCAGCCTCCCTTTCATATTTTGGGTAGGGTATATGTTCATATCCGCCCAATTTTATTTTATTTTTAGCAGCATCAATGTATCCTTCAGGATCAAATCCATTTCTAGGTGTAGCTCTTTTCAAATTGAATCGTGATAGTTTATCTAAAATTAAATCATACCCCTCCTTCGATAGCACAGTAAAATTCCCAAAGCACAATGTACTTGGCATGAATGATTTTTTTCATAAGCACTTAAATTCATGACACTTGAGTAGTCCATCTACCTAAAAATTTCCAAGTATGCAACTCTGATTGGCACTATTTTTGGTAAGAGAAAGGGTGTATCCTTGAAACCATACACTCTGTTCATGGTGGAATGGACATAAAAGTACAAGTCACCCAAATTATGTCCCACAATTGTGGGTCCATTGTAATATATGGGTCTCAAGAATATTTTGACCTCATCAGTTAATGAATAACCATAATGGTAATTAAAAAATCTATACAATGTTTTAACAAAGTGCTCCTCAAAAAGAACATAGTTAGAATTTAAGAACCTACTATCCCAAATAGTAGTCCATAGTTGTATTGGTAATATCTAGCCCTCCTTATCACATTGTGTAATTTTTTAGTTTTTCTAGCCACATCCCTATCTCTTGACCATAATATAATATCAAATGCATAAGAATAGAATAGTGTTTGAAGTGTAATGTGGGAGATCCATTTTTAATTTCCATCAACCCTGAGTCAATCTCCTTGGAAATGTAAGATGCATAATCAAATGGTCTAGCATTATGGCATTGGAAATCTACTACAATTACCATTGGTCATCAACATGAATCCAGAAGCATTCCTCCCCAATATCTGACACACTGAGATATATGTGTGCTTCAAGTAAGGTTCGAATAAATCAACATGAAAATTAGGCCTATTGTTATCCTCAAGTGGCATGAGGTTTCCATATTTTCTAAATCTATGCTATGGAAATCTCCACCCTTTTGTAGGTTGTGTACATTCTCCAATATTCCCTTTCCAAATCCTCGTATACAATTGGCTCATCACATGTGCCACTTAGGTTAAAAATGTATGAAATAGCAGTCCTGGACACACATATAAATGGATTTCCTTGTAAATTACCAATAGCCTTTAAGCTAGGGTTGTAATGCTTAGCTAATGGTCTCATTAGTTCCACATTCACAAATACATTTGGGATGATTAATTATCCCAAATCAAACTTCCATGGATTACACACTGGTTCAAACCTATTTCTTTGATGATATTAGAAAATAAACAACTTGTATCCCCTAACAGAAGTCCAAGTGTCTCCTATGTGTTTACATTTATCCTCAAAAAAATTCTATATCAGCCCTCAATTGTGTGGACCTCCTAGCCCTCAGCCCTGACCGAGGCAATTGATCGATGAGGTCTTGGTTGAACTTCCTTTCTATTGATTTTGGCTCATCCCCTAATTCAGTTCATTATTTCTTTCTTTTTCTTTGACTACCCTCACCCTGTTGCTTCCTACCTTTGGCTTTCCCAGAACTTGGTCCCTCCATTTTCTATTCTTCAAATTAGAATTTTCAGATTACAAAGGATTTTTTGGGCTTACTTGTGAATTGTTGATCACACTATATGCTCCTTGAATTTTGCTTGACCTTCCATGCTTGCTTTCTACACTTCTGAGAATTCCTTTTGTTTTAATTTTTGTTGGTCATGAGAGTTCATATGGAGTTCATTCGTGTAGACATTAATGTCTACCACTGGAATTGAATGCAATGGTGTTCTTGAAATTCGAATTGTCAGAGTGACACAAAAGATTTCATCGATGAGATTTTCTTGACCTTAGGCCAAGTTGTGTTTCTCTTTTGGCTCCATATTTTTTTATACACTTATGATCAATCGCCAAGACATAACCGAATGTCTCTTCAATTGGAAATATCCCTTTATCTCTTCTACTAAACCAACTAGACCATTCAATACTTTTACCGACATTGTGCAATGACCCTTTCTATTGTTCTTCAACTTATATTACTTCACGGAGAACATTGAAAAGTTTCACCGACATTTAGAACAGTTTGGTTCACTATAAGTTATTTCAGTCATTTCCCAGTGTCTTTTTTATGAGTATATGACATTAGTTATCACCATCAGGCTGACATGACCCATTGGTAAGAATATAAGATGCTTTGTCGATGTGTTTTGGTCTACCTGATATATTTCCTTTACTACTTTGTCAATAGGGAAGGGTCGGTGAGACTTTCCCCGAAATCATTTTCATCGGTATGACTTTCATCACCAGAGACCTGAGGGATTCTAGTCGATCATACATATCTCTCTGATGTAACAATCCTCCAGTTTTATTGGTAAGAGTATGTGTATTTCTTAATGATGAAGCCTTCGTCGATGTGACATTTAAGCTCTGTATGACTTCACATTTTTGCTCTGACTACTTCACTCATGCCAATGGGCCCTCATCAGTGAGACGATAGGTATTGTCCTCCCGATTGTGCAGTAGTGTTACCTCTAGGGTCTTTTGATCGATGTGACCTGACTTATTGATCAGGAAGACATATGTATGATCTCTCCGACAAGGAGTAATTATTCATGATATGAAAAGTAGCTCTGCTATATTTTGGACATGCATGAAATTATTATCGATTTGAATGATGAAATGAAAAATGACAATGCAAAATAAGGAGAGAGCTTGAGGAAGAAAATCAAAGACACATAGATCAATTGTATTATGTCTTTTCTCTGATATTATTTGGGGAATATTTATGGGATTGAGTGTGGATCTGGTCACACAAATCTCTTTGATATGTATTGATCACAATATTAATGTGGAGAGGGTTTTTGTGATATGTGAAAGGTGAGTGGGTGAAGACTAGTGAAAATATGAGATTTTTTTAGTTCTAACAAGACTAATCAGAGAATAAAAAATTTGCAACTTAGGGGATGCAGTGTGTCACATCAAGCCACTAAGAGGAATGTAATATGCTAAGAGAGATCATGCTCATGAACAACATCACACCCAATGTCATCCACAAAGAGAAAAATGCATTATATGAAGCAAGAAGGTTGCACTAAGAACCATGAAAAGGAAATATGCAAAAGAAATAATTCCAATCTATGCCCCCACTTTAAACAAATTTCTAAACACCATGTTGTGAGAAATTACTTTAAAGTGGAAAATGATAAATGAAAAAAAAATAAAAAAATGAGAGCCAACTTGGAAAGCCCTATGCCAAGTCATATGTTTCTGAGTAAGGTTGTGTCATGTGAGAGAAAAATAAAAGAAAGGGGTTTCCCTCAAAAACACCAAACACATAAGTGATCTATGGATTTGGGGTCAGTATGTTCTTTGCTACAATGATATTAGAGAGCTCGAAATTGTCGTCATCCCCAAAATACACATAGAACTAGAAGAATCACACAAAGAGAGTGAAAACAAAGAAAAAAATCATGGGTCAACATGTAAGAGACATAGGGTGTGTCAATGCCTTGCGTCATTCCAAAAAGAAAAACACAAGAAAAAGATAAAGATGAAATAAAAAGGAAAAATAAAATGAAATCCTTTCGGGTCAACATGAAGGAGACATGAATGTATCGATGCCTTGCATCATCCCCAAAAGAAAAACACAAGAAAAATAGATAAATATGAAAGAGAAAGTAATGCATGACAAAGAGAAGAATGAAGGTACAAATAGAGGAATCTCACAAAGAGAGAGAAAATGGAACATCATGGGGGATCACACATGCACATGCAATCATACAAAAAGAAAAAGAAAATGCAAAAGGCTAGTAAGGAAAATGCAAATCAACCTTTGAGCAAGTCATTCACCTCCCAATCATCTTCATTATATACTGAAGGTGGGAAACTAGTGAAAGGGACAAGAGGAAGTGCCAAATTAGGAGAAGCACCAGGTTCAACATTCTTTATAGAATATTTGTCATTTAAGCTTATGGAAGAGGAAAATAAATTGTTCAATTCATTATGCACATCTTCATCAATTTTGGGATCCTCGTTATCATCATCTAAGTTGATCACAACATGAGGTCGAAGGATAATATCCATAGAATAGTTCAACACTTGTTGCGGAGGATGCATGGATGTTTCTTGTTGTGGATGGGGAGGAAGATCATCATGCATTTATTCAGTCAATTTTGGATATTTATTTTCTTTTAATTCATCATGTAACTTACGTGCAAGGGCACGACATCTATGTCTACATTCCCTAGCACCTCTATTTCTCTTAGTTTTGTTTTCAAGATGTAGCAGAGCAGGTTGATCAACCACATGTTTCTTTTCTTCCCAAAGGCGAGGAATGAAAGGAACCACGAGGGGCGGTTCAACCACTTTCTCTTTGACTTTATAAACTTATTTTATTCTTGGAGGCAAGCTAGGGTTGGTTTCATTGTTTCTTGGTCGCCTGTAAGAGTAGGTAAAGTTTAAGGTTTAGGTTAGTTGTGATTGTTTTTGTCTTGTTTAGGTTCAAGCATGGTTTCATCAAGGATAGTAGACTCAAAGGTGGATGGGAACATGTTTCAAATATATAGTTGTGTTATCTTCTTTCCCTTGAACTTTTGATAGGACAAAAAAAATAAGTCTTCTCTTGGCTTGATAGGTTCTATGGGCTCTAGAAAAAAGGAATCTAGGGAAATTTTTTCATTTATATGACACGAGGTTAAAGACACTATGGTGAATAATGAATATCTCGTTGTCAAAGAAAAACTTTAATAATTTTTGCACAACCGAAGGGATAAATTTCATCGAGCAAAGCCATGGGTGGCCTAGCTTCACACAAAGTTGGTCTGACTATGAGTTGATGGAGAATGTAACATCTAATTTTTTTGGTCCTATTTGTAATGGTAGGGTGATCAATCCAATTGTAGGGCATGTGAAACCATTATCTTTCTTGATCCATTGTTTTTGTTTGTCATAATCATCTTGATAGATCTCATGGAAGAGTAGGAATTCCTTGGTGATCACATTATCTCCACAGGCAGGATCTATTAATATCCCATTAGTGGGCTTATCATAGATATAGTCGGCTATGTAAAGAGGACCATTAGGAAAATGTTTAAGTATATCCTTGGAGGAGAAAGAAATATCAAGAGGACTCTTAGTTTTTCCCTTATGAGGGATGATGTCTATCAACCCTATCATTTCAACTATAGGATGGACATTGATATCATTAGTTCGAACATAATTATTGTGTTGATCATCTGTATCAACATTCATCACATCATTCTTTAGCGTGTCACTAGATTTGAAAAATGGAATATTATGTTTTGGCATTGCATTAGTTAAAATTTGCAAGTTTTGGTTCAGGGGGGCAACAAAATTATTACCTTGATCACTACTACCTATAGTGGATAGATGACCAAAATCAATGAGGTCTTGCACAAGATGTTTAAGATGCTTGCAATGTTCCATGTCATGTCCATTTTGTTGATGATAGTAGAAATAAGAATTTGATTTAAAGCTTGAAGGAAAACACTTATTAGGCTCAAGTGTCTTAATGGGAGGTAAGGTAATCATCTGTTGGTTTACAAGCTGGGACATGGTATTATTAAGGGTGTTGGGTAAGGGAGTGAATTGTCTTTTTGGATCTCCATAGCTAAAGTGCACTGTGGATTTGACAGTAGCATCTTGGTTATGGAAATTTTGAGTTGGTTGTTGAGGAGGGTTAAATTAGAGGAACCCTATATTTTTTTTCTAAAGGGTTGGGAATTATTTGGGTGCACAGGCTTGAATCTTTCAATTCAACTATAAGTGGACTTTGTATTGTGACTATAAACAAAACTTTTGTAATCATGGAGGGTAGTGCACAAGTGCATGAAGAATGGGAATTTCATCATAGTCAACTTCTCTTGGATTTTGTTTTTCAAGTTTTATATAAACATCTTTTGAAGGTGTGGGTCGGGAATCTCGACATTGACTTGGGAATAAATCGATTGATATCGGAAGATAAAGTTAATTATATTTTCATCCTCTTTTTTCTTACATCTCATCAGGTCGGCCAAGTTTATCTTAGGAGTCATCTGCACTTGGAAATGATTTATAAATGCCTTAACAAGTTCATCAAATGAATGAATCAAGCTATTCGGTAAAGAAGAGAACCACTCCAAGGAAGTGTCTTTTAAGGTCCTAGGACAGAGCTTTTCCAAAATTTTATCATCAAGGACAAAGTCACTACACAGGGTAGTGTAGGCATTAGCATGGTTAGAAGGATCTCCCTTACCTCCATATTTCTCAAATCTATGCACCTCTACACCTTGTGGCATTGGTGTTTGTAATATCCCGAAGAATAATGGGTTTCTTTTAACATAATATGTGGGTCTCTCATTTTGATTTTGGGTTGATGGTGGAAACTTGGTTTTGAAGGGATCACATGGTTTGCAAAAGTTGATGTATGAGAGGTTCATTGCTTGTGTTATGAGATGAAAATGAAAGTGGTGATGGAGTGTATTTGTTTTTGGGACAAGTGAATTGAATCCTTATAGGTGGTAAGGTATTAGGAGCGATAACATGCGATGCCACATAGGAACTAGGGATACTAGCTGGAATTCCTAGGGAAGGAATCATATTACTAAGTTGTTGCATTATTGTGACTTGTGGAGGGGTGTATGTAGGGATTGATGATATTATTTCTAGAGGAGGAATTTGAGTTCCTCCTTGGCTTGAAACATTCTTTGTGGGAAAAGGAAAAGTAGTGGTTTAGGGAAGATGCTTGCCAAGTATTTGCACTATATTACTCACAAGGTCAAGGCCATCTTCACTTCCAAGCATACGGTGAATGTTTTCAACTGTAGGAATTGCAGTGGTTAAAATTATTTCAAGGTTAATTTGATGTTGTAAGTTTACTAGGTCCTTATGAATGTGGATTAGGTTTTCTTGTAGAATTATATCATTATAAAAATTGGCTCAAATTGCATGCTCCTTAAAGGCAAAGAGTTACTAAGGGTGTTATGCATGCCTAGTGTACTAGTGTCAATACTAGGAGTGAAAGCTCTAGATAACCTAAGATCCACAACAATTTTGCTATCATGGGATTACATGAGTCTCAAAATTCTTCTCGCTATGGTATTAGTAGTAAGACACCAAACACTCATGCAAAAGCTACTAAATGTGGGGTGAGTGAAAATGCAATGTAAACTAATAAGAATGAAATTCTTATAACTAAAATTCTGGAAAGTAAAATTGAAATGTAGAAACAACAAAGAAAAACTCGAAAAATTAACTATAAATGTCAAAAAATGAAATGCAAAATATGGAAAGGGACTGACTCACCCAAGGTGGTGAATGAGTCCAGGTACTGATTTTTTTGAATTTTTGAATTGAATTTTATGAATTTTATGTTTTTTGATGCAAATATAAGATGCAAATGCATAATTTTAATGATTTTCATTGAAATTAAGTGCAATAATGCAAGCTAAATGAGATTTTCACTGATGCAAAGATTGAAATCCTAGAATGCAAATTAACCAATGCAAAACCTAATGCAATGTTAATGCAAGCTAAATATAGGATGTAAATGCACTATAAATCAAAATTATGATGCTCTAAATATAGGTTCACCAAAATGAACCAAAGAAAAACAGGGTGGAGACTCTCTCTGGAACTTCTAGGGTCTTAGACCTACAAGGAAAGAGTTCCACCTTTTTTTTCTTCTAAGGCACGGTTCAATCAAGAACAACCCTTCACATTTCAATGCAAAGGAGATAGAAATATGACAAAGGGAATGTTCTAAGGGGATTGTATGATAAGGGGTATGTATAAGATCATCATGGAAAAAATAGGCGCTTAAGTGGCGATGAAAATTCAGAAAATCAAAGTTAGGCAACTTGACGTAAAAATTTGAATAAGTTATCTATATTATTTAAAAAATATGTAAGAATAGAATCTGTAGCAAATTGAACGTAGTTTCTAACCTACTAGGTTTATTTGAAAACAAAAAATCTACTTAGTGAAAATTTGAAATTTCAATGCACTAGTTCTTAAATTTTAGGAAAAAAATAAGAAGTAGGTGTCTGTCTAACCATGCCCTAACCACAATAAAATGATAATTATTTTTTATAATATTTTAGATTTAAGTAGAGGACTCATGTCCCGATGTGATGCATATATTTTTGTAATTTTTTCCAAGTAAATAATTAATTATGAATTTTTTATCACAACTTTTAAAAAATATAAAAAACTCTTATGTTTGACCACCTTAACTTGGTCAAAACTTCATGAAGTTCATTTTTTTTATATAAATCCTATAGTATGTGAAGCATAGAATGTGACACATGTTTCAGATTCAAAAATTGTGATACAGTTTGAAAGCTATAGATGTTTTCAATCAACCTATCAATCAAGACTTTAGTCGTAATTCAAATAGAAAATTAATAATAATTATTTATTAAATTCAAAGTACAGCATAATTTATATTCATGGAAAGGTGGGAATCTCCTTTAAAAACCATTTTCGTTTCATTAATTTTGGGTAAAAAAAAAGTCGTCAGCCACATGGGCCATCATATCACTTACATATCGCCACTTTTTGGCCCATCATGATCCTACAAATACCCTAAGAAATGAGGGGTCCAGACCAAGTGTAAAATTAGAAAATAAAATGTTTTAAAACACAATGTGATATGCAAGATGACCTAGAAATCCAAGAGAAAGTTGTAAAACTGGAAATGTGCACCTAGGAAACTGAGGAAGGAAGAATGGGGATCTATAATCTTTAAATATCTACTGTTAAAGCCAACTGGGACTCATACGCCAAGTTGGGTGAATCAATCTAGTTTTGAGAAAAAAATTCCAGAACATGTTTCAGACAAATGGGTACTCAGATCTATAAAAATCCTTGATAGACAGGTACACTGGGACTCATTTTCCAATAGTGGTGATACAATCCACTTTTGGATTTACGAAAATTCAAAGTTGGATCTTGTAGCTCTCAGTCTTCTTTTCTATTCCTTATTCAAATCCGGGTTTGAAATGACAAGATTTAGCCTGTAGGTCTTCTCCAAGCTCCTTCAAGGCTTGTTCACAATCTTGAAAATTTGATGATAAATTTTTAAATCTTTCTCCTTGATAAATCTACAACCTATACCTTCAAATCACATGCAGAGGGGAAAATGGTTGTGGGGTCAGAGAATAGGGGTTTTCCTTGGTCAAACCCCTTGTTGGTAATTAAACCTTGAAATGAAAGAAAATATAAAGGAGAATGATGAATGAAAAAAATATGATGTTACACTTCACCAAACCCTTGCAATAAATTGTTGTAATTATGCTTGAAATGTGGGTATGTGTAGGATCATCATGGAAAAAACAGGCCCTTAAGTGGCAATAAAAAGACAAAAAATCAGAGTTAGACAACTTGATGCAGACATTTGAATAAGTTATCTATATTCTTTCAAAAAAATTTAAAAATAGAATATGTAGGAAATTGAATGTAGTTTCTAAACTACTAGACCTTTAGTTTTAAAAAAAAAAAATCTATTTGGTGAAAATTTGAAATTTCAATGCAGTAGTATTTAAATTTCAGGGTAAAAATAAGTAGGTATCTGTCTGACCACTCTAACCAAAATAAAATGATATTATTTTTTTATAAGATTTTAGATATAAGTAAAAAGACTCATGTCCCGATGTGATGCATTTTTTAAAAAAAAAAATTCCATGTAAATAATTAATTATGAATTTTATATTACAACTTTTAAAAAATATAAAAGCTCGTCTATCTAACCAACTTAATTTAGTCAAAAATTCATGAAATTCAATTTAATTGTTTTTTAACCTATAGTATGCGAAGCATAGAATGTGACGCATGTTTCAAATTCAAAAAATGCGATACCATTTGAAAGTTATAGATTTTTTTCAATCAGGACTTTATTCATAATTCTAATAGAAAATGAATAATAATTATTTATTAAATTCAAAGTAAAGCATAATTTATATTGGTGGAGAGATGAGAATCCCCTCTAAAAACCCTTTTGGTTTCATCAATTTTGAGTAAACAAAAGGTCGTCAGCCACAGGGGCCATCATATGGCTTACATATCGCCACTTTTTGGCCCATCATGATCCTACACATACCCATGCCTAGAATGGATGTGGTTCTTTATTCTTGCTTGAAGGAGATAGATTTTGAATGCAACTCTTCCTTGGATAATGAACTCTGCATCCAAATTGTGAGCACAATGACAAACATGAAGCATGTGATCTTTGACATGACGATTGATGCTTGAATAATGCTCTTGAAATCTTGATAATCTACCCTTGAAAGCCTTGAATGCTCTTGTGAACTCAATTTTCTATAAATAACATGCTCTCACAAAAGTATTAGATCAAAATGAGTGAAATAACCTTGTATTTATACTCAATTATACAAGAATTCTCTAAATTACAACACTACAAGCCAACATTGGATCTTCGAGAATAAAATCCCACCAAAGATTTAAAATAGATTTGATTTTTGAGTTAAAGGGGACTCATTCACCTAGAATGGTGAATGAGTCCTACCTTAGGAATTTGAGGTGGGTTTTTGGGATTTTGATGTTTTAAATGCCTTTTGTGAGGATTATCCTCACAAATACACCAAAATAAGGCTTGTGGATGCAAAAAGGGGCCAATTAAAGCATAAGATAGCCCAATTATTAATGACAAGCCTAGAGGAATGTGAGAGTGTGTTACAAAACTTTACAACACACCAAATAAGGGAAGGTTAAGATAAATTGTGATTGAAAGAATGTTTGTTATGCTTATAAATCCTAGAAAAGTGTTAAAGTGAGTTACAACACTTTACAACACCTTTAGAAGGCATAAAATATTAAAATAAATTATTTTACAATGGCCCAAGACCTAATGTGAATGTGTTATCCACATTAAAACACTAAATGAAGGCCACACTAAACCAAAATCTTCAAGAAGGAGCTAAACAAGTGTGAAAAATCCTAAGGACCCTTTTTTTCACATTACAACCATATTAAATGTTTGACAAGTTTTTATTCATTTATGAAATTCATCACAAATATTTCCAAGAATATGTAACCACATTTTGAAGAAACCCTAAGAATATTAGCCTATGTAAAATATTTTATTTTTTAGTATCACATAGTTGTTCAAACAACCCAACAAGATTAAATAGTATTGTGACTTGATCCCATAGTAAACCCAAGTTACTGTGTTCTACCTTCTTGTTTTTAAAAAAAGTTATTTGTGAATCATCATTGATATACAACAATTTACAGTCCCAACTATGTGGAAACCTTAAAATTTTAATCTTGAAGCAGACTGACAAGTGATAACGTTTCTCATATCAACAATTGACTCGATTGGAAAGAGTCTTCTATGAATTTGAAGCTAACCATATATTCCAGATATGACTTCTTTGTTTGCAAGGGGATCCTCACTATCATATTTGACTTCTTTTCTTGCAAAGAGATTTTCTTTCGAATCATTTGTATAGAGGCAAATGTGGAATATATGAAACACCACCTTCTTCTTTCAATGGAAGAAATGCATATCCTTTGCTAGAAGATATTTATGAAGAGATTTGGCCTCAAAATGTAGAGAAACCATCTCATCTGCAAGATTCTATGTTTGGCACAAATTTCTAATATTGCACTCATAGCAGTAGCAAGCTTTGAATCAATACTCAAGATATGTCTTAGATGGTTAAAATCTATCCTCAAAAGTCTCTACTACATGATGCATTGCAAACTATAATTCATTACGAACAACCACTGATGGATTCTCATACCACATTTAACCATTGCAACACTTACAACTTCATAACTTTGTAAAACATGTCAGGTCCTCATGTGGGCCCAGCTAAAAAAAATCACTTTGAAATAAGTTTCATCCTCAATTGACCTAAAACTGCTTCTAAATGCTCCTGAGGTGAAAAAAATTAACTCGATAAACATCAAAATCAACTTTCAGGCACCTTTCATAGTAGCCAAAATAGGTCAAGTTGTGTCTAGAATCTCCTTGGAAAACTAGTCAAACAACCTCTTGGAGCCATGGAAATGCATAGGCATGAAGAAATTTAACCCAAGAATTCAGTGCAACAAAAAACTTAGAAAAAATCATCTCGAGGTGCAAGATATTCAATGCCAAAGTGGCTCACTCAAAATATTTTGCAACTACACCTATCAAAAACAAATTAGGGCTCACCAAATCACCATCTCAAAAATATACCAAATCTTCTCTTGAGAAACTGTCACTAGAAAAACTGAACCATTTAGGTCCATTGAGTATTTGTGCAAGAGGGATTTCCTTCAATCCACACTCTTCACAGGATATTCAAGGTCAAATTTTACCTCCTTAAAACATTGTAGAAATGGAGATGTAAAAACATAACAAACTATATTTTCTTTTGACCTGATAAAATTATCAAACTTGATCTTGTAGCTATAAACTGGACCATGGAGCACATGAATATTAGGGGAATGCAGAGAACCAATCAATTTTCCATGATGATCATCCACTTGTGAAATATCCACTGGAACAGGAGGCTACTTCGTAGGCCTAATAATTTGCAAACAACAAACAGTCCCAGAACCCTCAAGCTTTGTATTTTAAAACCCTATCAAAAATCATCAGAGGAAGTTGAAATAAAATATACGTGTTCACATATGTCCAATGAATATAGCCACCAAAGGATTTGGCATGAAATTCAACTGGCTCTAAATTATGGCCCTCCAAAGTAGGTCACCGAGGAAGATTTTTCAGGGGCACTTCTGAGTGTGCAAATCAAATTTTGACACATCAGTGGCTCCGACTGGGGATGCATGCCCCTTGAGGGCATGGCGAGATTCTAGATCTTTGGGGAGTAGACCAAGTGCCTTATCCATTGGGTGCTTTAAAATTGCTCTATTATACCGCATTGGAACTCATTCTTCAAACTTCATTTGGTGGCCTCGTGCCCTCCAAAAATGAAGTACCAATCCTTACCTATGTCAAACACTCTATTCTCTACTGTCGAAAGTAGGACAAGTTTGAAAACACTACCATGAACTACCCACAAACTAGCCCTGTCATTGACATGCCTTACCATATCACTCTGCTTTCCAATGTCACCACTAATTTTGTCTATCTTCAATTTGCAATTAGAAACTAATTGAACTCCATAAGCATTGTGACATTTTACCTTATCCAACTCATTTTTATGTTCCACTAAATGCTCACCAAACTGAATTGAGAAATTGAAACATTCATAGTCCATTTGACCATTGACATCATATTCAATTTACACATCGAATTGAAAAGTTTCATAAAAAAAAAATTGTGCATTATGGGCATGTGCAGGATCATGATGGGCCAAAAAGTGGCAATAGGAAAAAGTAATGTTTTTCACTCGCCAAAAAACGCGGAAATCCCAAGTTAAATTTTATTTTGGGTTGGGTTTCAGTACATTGCTCCATAGCAATGCCCAAGCCTAAGTTTTACAAATTGAATATCCATTTTGAATTGGATATCCGTTTTTTAAAAGTAAAAAAAATCGGATATCCAGTATTTGAAAACATTTAAAAATGTATTGTGGTGGTAAAATTTTGGTTTCAAAAATCGGATATCCGATTTCAAACACACATAGACCTAAGAGTAATTAGGAGGTGTAGGGTGGGCAAGAGATAGAGAGAGAGAGAGGGAAAGGGAGAGAGAGAGAGGGAGGGAGAAGAAGGAAGGGGAAGGGAGATGGGAAGAGGGGAAGAAGGAGAGAGAGCGAGAGAGAGAGAGAGAGTGGAATAGGGGAAGAAGGGGAGAGAGAGAGAGGGAGAGAATTAGGAGGGGAGAGAGAGAGAGAGAGGGGTGACTAGGGAGGCTGGAGGGCTTTGTAGAGGAAGAGGGAAAGAAGGGGAGAGGGAGAGATAATTAGGAGGAAGAAGGGGAGAGGGGAAGGAGGGAGAGAGAGAGAGAGAGAGAGAATGGAGAGGAGAAGAGAGAATTAGGAGGGGGAAGGAGAGAAGAAGAGGGGAAGGGGAGAGATAAGGAGAGAGAGAGAGAATTAGGAGGTGGAAGGGAGAGGGTAGAGACAGAGAGAGAATTAGGAAGGGGAAGGGAGAGGGGAAGAAGGAGAGAGAGAGAGAGATAGAGAGAGTTAGGAGGGGGAAGGGAGAGGAGAAGAGAGAATTAAGATGGGGAAGGAGAGGAGAAGAGGGGAAGGGGAGAGAGAAGGAGAGAGAGAATTAGGAGGGGGAAGGGAGAGGGTAGAGAGAGAGAGAGATAATTAGGAGGGGCAAGAGAGGAGAAGAGGGGAAGGGGAGAGAGAAGGAGAGAGAGAATTAGGAGGGGGAAGGGAGAGGGTAGAGAGAGAGAATTAGGAGGGGGAAGGGAGAGGAAAAGGAGAGAGAGGGAGGGAGGGAGAGGGAGAGGGAGAGGGGGAGAGGGAAAGAGATAATATTTAAATATTTTAGATATTAGTAATATTAATTACTTATATAATATCTTATATATTAACGTAAATTAAAATAAATCTGATATCCGGTTTGGGTCAGCTAATATAAAGCCTAAAAAGGTCATTTTAAAGTTAGTCAAATCAGATAGGGGAAGAGGGGAGAGAAGGGGAGAGAGTGAGAGAGAAAGAGAGAGAATTAGGAGGGGGAAGGGCAAGGGGAAGGGGGAAATAAGGGGAGACAGAGGGAGATAGAGAGGGAGAGAGAGACAATTAGGAGGGGGAAGGGGAAGGGGAAGGGGGGAAGAAGGGGAGA
>CM021107.1:629766168-629879645 GCA_007115665.2 Sequoiadendron giganteum
GGGGAAGGAGGGGAGAGAGAATTAGGAGGGGGAAGGGAGAGGGAGGGAAGAGAGAGAGAGAGAGAGAGGTTTGAGAGAGGGAGGGAGAATTAGGGGGGAAGGGAGAGGGGAAGAGGGGAAGAGGAGGAGAGAGAGAGATAGAGGGAGAGAGGGAGGGAGAGAGAGAGAGGGATATAATATTTAAATATTTAATATATTAGTAATATTAATTAGTTATATAATATTTTTTATATTAACTTAATATATATATATATAAATATTTATACATTAACTAGAATATATAAATATTATACACAATAGTATAATATGTTATATATTATACATAATTCCATAAGAGATTATCATAAATTATAAATTATTTATTGTAATTTTTTAAATTATATATTAAAAACTATATTAGATTTTTTTAAATTATATATAAAATAAATCGGATATCTTATTCAAATCGGATATTTGATTTGAAAATTTCAATTTTTTAAATCATTTATTAAAAACTATATTAGATTTTTTAAAATTAAATATAAAAAAATTCGGATATCTGATTTGAATCAGATATCCAATATGTCTAACACAAAACCTACTACCTAGGGATTAGCCTTGGGTTTGCTTCGGAATTTGGCTAGGACATGCCAATCCTAAGAAGTCAACACAAAAAACGTGTTTAATAGCTTACCTTGTTTTTCTAGACTTCATCCATGTGGCTGATGACTTTTTTTTACCCTAAATTGATGAAACGAAAAGGGTTTTTAAAGGAGATTCTTAGCTTTCTACCAATATAAATTATTATTTATTTTGAATTTAATAAATAATTATTATTCATTTTCTATTTGAATTACGACTAAAGTCCTGATTGATAGGCTGATTGAAAAAAATCTATATCTTTCAAACCGTATAACATTTTTTGAATCCAAAACATGAGTCACATTCTATGCTTCACATACTATTGTATTAAAAAAAAATTGAATTTCATGAAGTTTTGACCAAGTTAAGGTGGTCAAATATACGATTTTTTATATTTTTTAAAATTTATAATAAAAAATTCATAATTAATTATTTTCTTGGAAAAAAAATATAAAAAAATATGCATCACATTGGGACATGAGTCCTCTACTTATATATAAAATTTTATAAATAAATATTATGATTTTATTATGGTTAGGGTGGTCAGACAAACGCCTACTTTTTATTTTTTCCCTGAAATTTTAGTACTACTGCATTGAAATTTCAAATTTTTACCAAATAGATTTTTACAAAAATTAACCTAGTAGTTTAGAAACTACATTCAATTTACCACAGATTCTATTCTTACATATTTTTGAAATAATATAGATAACTTATTCAAATTTTTATGTCAAGTTGCCCAACTCTGATTTTTTGAATTTTCATTGCCACTTAAGGACCTATTTTTTCCATGATGATCCTGCACATACCCTTATGCAAACAACTCCTAGGTGCATAAAAAAAAAACATGCATATTCAAGAGCCTCCTTGAATTGGGCATCACGCCATGATCACATATCTAGGCATTTTGATTCAACAACATCAAAACACTCCTTGGTGTCATGGAAATAGAGATCATATTCATCATCAACATCCCATAACTAAGTAAATGCACTCATCTTAGGTTCAATAGCATACTATGATTCAAATTTCAAATCATCATTCAACTCAATACAAAATTCTTCAAAAGAAGGCTAAAATGATTTAGAACCAACAAGGTCAACATAAAGAAACTCATGTGCATTGATAATTTCATGTGCATCATCAATTGATGGGTGTGGTGACCCAAACATGAAAGACTCATTGTAATTTGAATTTTTTCCATTAACAATTGAACATGCATCTTCATTTTCCTCCACATAAAAGCTTTCCAAATTGGATGAAACATATGCCCATATTCATACTATGAAGATAATTCTTTACAAATTATAATAATGATTTATAAAAATCCTCTAAATGAATTTTTAACTAATAAATTTGGATGATCCTTAAATTTTTATTTGCATATAATAAATTTGTGATAATTTGTCTTTGACATTAGAAAAATGTTGGTGAGGCAAAATATTATGTTAAGAAAAAGGTTAGTTTTTTGAATTAATATTTAATACAATGTTTATAGGAGAATATTTAGAATTTAATTATAATTTTATATATTTATATAATATTTTAAAAATCAATGATAATTAGAATTAATTAAAAGTAATTTTCACAAAATTTAAAAATTAAGATAAGAAAAAAATGATGATTATTTAGTTAAAAAAAATTAGATATATATAAATTTTCATTTAGTTATGCATTTGTTTTGGTTCAATGATTTTATATAATTATATAGTAAGTGGTATGTTTTTTATTCGATAAGAAAGATTTTGAAAGGATCATAACTCTTGTACAATAAAAGATAGAGCATGAAGCACAACTAGACAACAACAAACACCAAAAAAGGACTACAAAAAACTATAAAAGGGACAACAAAACTTAAAAGATCAACCATCCCATCTTAAGGCAAGGTGGTTTAAAAAACAAATTCAATGAGCTTTTCTTTATCACAAAACAATGATCTTGTTCCCCAATACTAACCTCTTTGTTACAAAGAGAGGTCATACATGTTAGTGTAGTGTTAAGTTTAACTTAGGTTAATTATTTCGATGGTTTTTTCCTATATCGAGTAGTTTTTCACCCATTGAATGTTTCATGCCTTTGAAAGGCTTGTACAGTATGTATTATTGCATCTCATTTTTGAATATCATTCTGGATATTTGGTAGAATAATTATGCTTTCCTCTCTCATATGTGTGGGTGATTTTATTTTGCAGGTTGAGGATCCTAGGAAGAAGCTTCCATCTCCTACATGGTATCAGAGCTCCTTGTTTTACACACCTTCCTGGAGAGTTTCTGTCGAAGAGATCCAGACAGTTTTTTTTCCTGCTAAATATTTTCTGGCATTTGAAACTTATTATAGTTTAAAGTTGCCTTATTCTTGTTTTTTCTATCATGGAGGCTCATAAATGATTTTGATTGTTGACCACTATTTGTGCATTTGGAGGCCATTTTTTTTTCCTGCAAGCCACATTTGAATTTGTGCAAGGCGTTGCAAATTTGTTGATTGGAGATCGACTCCATTCACTCGGTGGACAAAGGTCATGATTTTTTGGAAGTTGTGGTTTCCTCTTTGCAGCTCGACATCATTTTGTAGGCCACATTTCAATCTAAAGACTCGTGTTTTTTAGTGCAAAAGACACGTTTTCTTTTGTTGGAGGCTAGTAGAACTTTTCCAGGCCCGATTCTGTGGTAAGAGGGCACAAATTATTTATTATGGAGTTGATTCTTCATCTTTGGACCCCAAGGTCATGAATTCAAAATAGAAAGGGATTTTTTTTTGAAGAGGCACAATTTCATTGCGCAAAGGAGCACGATTTTTTTGGAGGCATGATTGAAATTTTGAGAGGCCTACATGATTTTTTCTTCTTGCTAGGTGCGATTCCCACTGGGCGTGAATCTTAACCTTCACATTGTTGGGGTAGGCTTCTATTTTGGGAGTAAATGATTTGCAATCAAACTTTATATTTTATAAAGTTTCCCCTAAATATTTAGGGTTTGCATCTTCTATGCAACATTTGAAGTGGGCTCAAGGTTTTGAGGTTGTTTTGACTAGAAAAATTATGTCACATTGGTGAGAAATCAAAAAAAAACTATTCCTTTTATTATCCAATTCTCTTATTGTTTCATGAGATAAGGCTTAAGGTTGTGTGCTCCGTGTGGTGGATTGTGTACTTGGTGAGTTTCTTTGGTGCCACAACCTATTGAATGTTTTAGTTGTATTAGTTTGGTGCATTTTTTTCATGCTTTTGGTGCAAACTATTGTCATGGCTACTCCTGATTCAATTGAACTTTTAACCCCACGTAACTACCATACCTGGAACATTAAAATGCATAGGTTTCTCCAATCTAAGGGTTTGTGTTCCACACTATGTGATAACCAACCCACTTTTACCAGGGAGTATGAAACATTTTCCCTCAAAAACAAGTGTGACATAGCTATGGGTCTGATATCTTTGCATATTTTTGACAATCTTATTTTCCATATTGAGGAGTGTAATACACCCAAGGAAGTATGGGATGAGTTACAAAACCTATTTGGTCAAGTCAATGAGTTTCATGCTTTGCAACTAGATGCAAAATTAACTTATCTTTCTCTTGATGTATTTCCTTCCATTGATGATTTCCTAGTTAAGTTCAAATCTGTGAGGTCACAATTTGCAAGATGTGGGAAGGGTAAAATTAATAAGGCATCCATTTTTTTATTTTTTTTAAGCTGAGAGGTCCATTTGCATTTTTTTGTTCTACCTTCTACTCCACCTTGGATGCTTTGGGAAATGCATTTCAGATTCCTTCTTTTGAGACATTGTGTGACCATTTGATGAGGGAGCAAGCCAAACTTTCCCAGTTAGTCTAGTCTATATGAATCAAGCATTAGTTGCACAAGCACCTCAAAGAAAAGGAAATAAGAAACCTAAGGCTAAGATAGAGTCTAATAAGTCATCCACCTCTTTAGTTGTGTGTATTACAAGAAGAAAGGTCATGATGAACACCACTGTTATACGAACAAGATTGATGAGCTTTCACATCTTCTTCAAAAGAAAAATATTCCACTACCCTCATCTATGAGTCCTTCTTCTATAGCCTCTCCATCTGAATTATCATCCAAACCTACATAGTCAAGGAATGCAATATTTGCAAGTGATAAAGAAGATAAACTCTACATGGGTAAAGGACATGCATTGGTAATTTATGTAGTTCATTCTAGTTGTGATAGATGGCTTTTTGGTTCAGGATCATCTCACCACATGGGCTTTACTCCCTATCCTTTTTTGGCTCTTCATCCTACTAATACTTCTAATTTTTTTCTAGGAGAGTAATTTTTTGGATTGCAGAGATAGGCATTGTTGAGATTGGTGATGGTTTTTTTAGATATGTAATATGTCTAATGATGAAGAAATCTCCCCTTAACTTGGAATTGATTTAGTGTTGTAATATTCTTAACATATTCACATTGGGTATTGGGCCCTTGTGAACTAATGGATTTAAATGGTACTTGGTAAAGTTTTGTGAAGTGTTGTAACACACTTTCACACTTTTCTAAGGTTTTATTAATTAACTAAGCCTAATAAACTTCTTTTTAATTAAAATAAACATTAATCTTGCCATGTTTAAGGTATTGTAAAGTGTTGTAACACACTTTCACAATTTCCTAAGATTTTCATTAATAATTGGGATTTCTTATGCTTTAATTCGCCTTATTTTGTGTCCAAAATCTTCATTTATTGCATCTCTTTGAGGATGATCCAGACACCAATCATTAGCCAATCATTATTCAAGTGTTTTAGGTTTGAATTGCCCAAATTTATTGATCTAGGACTCATTCACCACATTTGGCAAATCAGTCCCACCTAGATCTTTGGTCCCAAAGCTAGTTTCACACATTTCTAGGCATTTTTAAATTTGGTCCCAAAAATTAAACCTGGTGGGACTCATTCGCCACCTTGGATGAATGAGTCTCGTGTGGCCCAACATTTAAATTAATTCAAATTTTTGGAATGATTTTATTCTCCTAGATCTGATGTCAGCTTGAAGTGTTGTAATTTTGAAAATTCTTACATAATTGGGGATAAATATAGGGTTCTTTCACTCATTTTAACCTAAGAATTTTGTGAGAGCATTCATACTAGTAAGTTTGAGTTCACAAGAGAATAAAAGAGCATTCAAGGGTAGATTGTCAAGAATTTCTTGCATCATGTTTGTTATTGTGCTAACAATTATGATGTAGGGTTTATGATTCAAGCAAGTGTTTCATTCAAGATCAAAATCATTCAAGAAAGGATCAAGATCTACATCCATTGCAGCCATTCCAAGTATATTTGTAGCACTTTATTGAAGGATTATGGTGAGTTGTAATATTGTCATTTTTTCTTTCATCGTTATCCATTCCTATTTTATTTTATTTCAAGTTTTAATTACCAACAAGGGGTTTGACCAAGGCAAACCCCTATCCCTATCCACTAACCCAACAAAATTTAACTCTATTTTGTGTGTGCTTTGTAGGTCTAGGTTGCAGGTTTCCTAAGGAGTGTAGTGTAGTAAAATGCATACTCTTACATTATCACAATTGTTTGGGCCCCCCTTGCTTTATTTATCCTCATTTATGGCTTAATTGGTCCTATTTTGCATCTACAAGCCCTATGAATTACATATTTTTTTGGATACTAGTGACATTCTCCAATGCATAAATGACAATCTAATGGTCTCATCTATGTGTCCCTAACTTTTTGGGACGGGACTAAAATGCCACCTAGGGCAGCTTTGTCCCCCAAAGGTCTCAAGACCTTGATTTCGAGGAATCTTAATTGGGCCTTTTTTTTGTGTCTGTGCCCCAAGTTTCATGACTTGGGACTAATATGCCACCTAGGGCGTCTTAGTCCTCCTTGAGTCATTTTAGGATTTAATTTCAAATTATGGTTGGATTTAGCCTCCTTTATTTAATTAATTCATATGTTGGCCTCATGTGATGTAATTTCGAGATATTAAGCAAAGATAATTATAAATACAAGGTTCATTCATTTAGTTTCAAATCCAAGTATTTTGTGAGAGTATTGATAATATCAGATTGAGTTCACAAGAGCATTCAAGAGAAATTCTTAAAGCATTTTGAAGCGATCATCAAGATTCAAGCATCATATTAAAGAGCTCCTTGCATCATGTGTGTTGTTGTGCTAACATTTATGATGTAGGGTTTTGATTCAAGCAAGAAATTCAAGTCCCTATCTTTGGTTCAATATCCATATCCTTTAAATCTATTTCACACAAGTCTATAGACTTTACAAAGGTTTGGTGAGTTGTAGCATTTGATGTTCTTCATTCACCATTTTCCTTCATTACTTTATTTCATTTCATGGTTTAATTACCAACAAGGGGTTTGACCAAGAAAAAACCACATTCACTAACAATCAATAAGTTTTTCCTATCTTGCATATTTGTGTTTGTAGCTTTAGGTTGAAGTCTTGCAGATCATTTGGAGTGCAAAATTGTAAAAGTTGTAAAGCTGCATTACAAAGTTGTCATCTTCACGGAAACTCGCCTACATGCCAGATCTAGAAGTTTTAGATACTGAGATCTGAAAGGAAGAAAGTGCAGACCTTGGAGCTCAGGACCGCATTCAGAATTTTCAAAAAAATAGAATGGGACTAATATGCCACCCTGGGTGTCTTAGTCCTCCCAGCCATATTTTTCAAAGATTCCTTCAGATCCAATTTTGACATTCAAAGATTTTGTATTTGCCTTGAAAAATAACAGAGGGCCTAATATGCCACCTTTGGTGTCTTAGTCCTCCAAGGAACTCTTTGACAACTTCCTTGAATTTCTAGAATCCTCACAACATCTCCAGACTTCCTAGGTAGACATATATTATCTACCTGTTGTATAATATAATTATTTGCATCTCTCATTTACCTTGCATAACTAGGTTTTGTAGGTTGATGTTCATTTGTATTTTCTAATAATTTTCTTGGTGGTGAACCCCTTAAAGCTAAAAGAACCACCCCTCCTAGGTCCTCATCATTGTGAATTGACTCACCTTATGAGGTTTCTAGTCAATCCAATTAGGACTCCTAGGACATATTTGAATGATTTATGGAGAAAGAGTGACATTTTATATGCCCTCCTTTTTCATATAAATCATTTTGGTGAACCCAACCTTGTATCATGTAATCCACCTCCTATCCTTCTTTCAGTAGTTCATTGCATTCCTTTCTTTTCTCTCTTTTTTTTTTGGGGGGGGGAGTCGAGGGTTTATTCCCATGCTCAGTTTTCTCCCTTTTCTCCACTTTACAAAGATTTCATTTTACTTGGGTACCTGATCACTTTAGTTTTACTTAAGGTAAACATAGGCACATTAATATTTAATTATTAATTATTAAGTGTGCACACTAGGGTTTCCTTTTAGGGTTTGATTTCCTTTCTTAATGATTGATTCCATTGTAATTATTTATACTCTTAATGTATTTTTCTGCTTGAGGCTTGCAGAGCATCTTTGTTGTTTTGAACATCTTTCTTTATTTATGATAGGTTATTTCTTGCATGTGTTCACAAGGGTCTGTGAGGTTGGTTTATCAAATTATACATGGTATCTGAGCTTCAGATCTATTGATTCATATTCGTTATTTGAGGGATCTTGTCCTAAAAGTGAGTTTTTTGTGCATTTTGAGTCAATTTGGACCTCTCCATTGGGTGATCCCACAATACGGGTTTATAATTTTTTGGCAAAATGGACACTCAACTAATTTTTTTTAACTAAATCTTTACTTTTGGGTTGCTATAGAGGCTAAACCATGAGAAATTTGAAGATGATGCAAACTAGTGATTTGTTAGGTTTTGTCTATAGATTCTAAATATATTTTTTCTCAAAAAAATTGGAATCAAATTGCACTTGTTTTTCCATCTCCTTCGAAACTAGCTTGTTTTTAGAAACAACATTTTTAAGGAGTGATGCTCACCGTATACAGCATAATTTTTTTTGTATGAAGGATAAAATTTTAATTTTTTCGAATTTAGATTTGTAACTATGATATCTAGCGCTTTCATTTGGTTTCATAGTGTTTTATTAAATATTTTTTCCTTAATCAAGTTTTGAAGTCAAACCAATTACAATTGAAACTAGGCAGACTGTATACAACATAATTTTTTTCTATATGTATCGAAATTCAAAAAAAAAAATAGTGGATCAAGGACATCAATATCCAGCCTAAACATATTTTTGAAAATTTATTTTTTATAATATACTATTTTTCCACATGTGCAGAACAAACAGTTTGATTTTTCTTGAAAAACCTATGTTTAATAAAACTAAAAACACACATACATAATAAAACAAAACATATTAAAATTATGTTCATTGGATAGCTCGTTCCGAGGACTACCATGATCATTTAAAATAAATTTTAAATGAATTCATTTGATCCCCCAAAAGGTAGATCAAAAGTGATTTTTTATTAGCATTTTGATAATTGTAAAGGAGACTCCGTTGCAGGTATGGTTTAAAACTAGCGGGGTTCTATCCAAGGGGGTTTGATCTAAGGTGGTTTGATAAAACCCTCTTCAATTTAAATCCTTAAAATGAAAGTTTTTAAGGCTTAAATAATTATGTTTTCTAAAAATATGTGATTTCAGCAAAAATCAGAATCTCCCAGAAATTGTAAACCAGTTTTGTGGGATCACCCCATTACGTCTTGAATGCTTGATTCAGTCAAGAATGACCTTTGTTTCATCAAATTTGGCTTCACGACATCAGATCTACGAGGGTTTGAAGTTTCTTGAGGGGTTCTTGAGCCAAAGCATACCTACAATTTTGGAGTATTTTGAGCCCAAAAGGACCTCACTATTGCATTCAACGCATCCAGAAACCCCAAAATAAACTGTCACATTGTTGAAATTGGATGCAGTGACTTTGAGAGGCAAAAAAATTTCATTTCTAGGTCGTACGGCTTGGTACAGCATGCAATCTGATAAAATAGTATAAAAAATACAAAGGTAATGGTCGCCTTTGTCAGGTAACTGCTAGTTGTTAATGCTAGCGGCTAGCCTAACCACCAGGCTTAACCCTTAAACCTTTTGGAGCAGTTTTAAGTATTTTGGCCATAAATTTTGCATACGAACTCGATTTTTCAAAAATGAAATATCGTTAGACATCTGGTTCCGAGCCCAATCCAATGGTGTAGGTTTTATTTTCTAGGGTTTCCTTTTTTATTCCTTTTTTGACAATCAAATTCAGAAGATTGTTTTTGCACTTCAGGGGCCGTAACTTTTGCGTCTAGACTTCGTTTTGCGCAAAAAAATAGGAATCAGAAAGTTGGTTCATTGCTCTACATAATGATCAGACTTATTTCCCCATATTTTTCCCCAAGTATATTTTAATCATCTTTTTGTGTTTTCTTAGTTTGTTTAATTACTTGGACATCTTAGCACTTGAGAACCTCCTATTTGCATCATTTGGTTCTATTTCATTTGATCTACATGTGTAGTAAGGTCAATTTTCTCAAATTATTTAATTTGAAGAGTTATCATGGGTTTTTCTACTCACTCTTCAGTTGCAATCCTAGAATGGGGTAATTATGAGTCATGGGAAAAGGGCATACTTACACATTGTAGGTTGCTTAATATTTTTCCTTATTTGTATGATCTCATACCTGAACCAACCACTCAAGGGGGAAAATTAGCTTGGGATATCACTAGAGATTGCATAGTAGGACTTAAATTGTCTATTGTTGATAATGAAACTGTGTGAGCTATATCATACATTGATTGTCCCCACCCACTTTGGACACATCTTTGGGAGATCTATGGAAACCCCAATCTCTCTCCATTTCCAGAGGATCCTGCTTTAGATTGTATCTTACCCATTTCTTGGGGAGAGAATATACCCTTTGATCGTGATACTTTAGAGGAGCTTGAATATTTCGACATTCTTGCATATTCTGATGGATCGTAGGTTTCTCTCATAGTTCCTACTCTTCAGACTTAGATTACACATGTACCATCTATTTTTAGTGATGAAATCAGTATCACCACATTGGCCCCTATGGATTCAGTTCAACATCATGACCATCCTGGTCATTCATTATCTGCTACATAATGGGATTCTTATCTTCCAAACACATTCTTGTTTTTTGAGTCTCACACTATAGATCTTGAGGATTATTTTGAAGAAATACATCTCCTCTACCTTGATAGTCAAGTTATCACTATACACCCACCATCAAACATGCATTCAGAAGTTGCATTTCAAGATTCTCCACATTAGTTTGGATTTGGCATCATATGTTTCAATTCAGACAAAGGGATTCTTCAACATCCTATCATGGCACACATCTCGAGATAGATTGGTTCATCACTCTTCATAGGGTTTCTTCAACATCATCCTTTGGATCGGTTTCTTCCGAAGGAGAGGAATATAATTTTTTGCTTCAAGATCTCTTTTTGGATTCTACATCAAGCATCTACCATTACGATAGGATTTTCTTCATTGTGGGGGGCCTTCTTGTCTCTTTCTATCTCTCTTATGGAGACCATTGTATTTGTACTTATATAATAGAATTTGTCTATGGGGGGTATCATTTAATCCACCTCCTATCCTTATTTCATTAGTGCATTTAATTCCTTTATTTTCTCTCTTTTTGAGGGGATTTTTATTCCCATGAGGTTTTCTCCCTTTTCTCTACTTTACTGTAAATTTCATTGTACTTGGGTATCTGATCAGGCCTTGTTGTCGAGACCCATATTTTCTTTCATGCATCATTTCCTAGTGTTTGAGCTACTTCCTTAGTTCATCTTAATGGGGGGGTTTAGAGTAATAAGTTATTTCACTTAATTAATTTAATCATATTGGTTAATTAATTAAGTCACTTATCACTTTAGTTTTACTTAAGCTAAGCTTAGGCACATTAATAATAAATTATTAATGATTAAGTGTGCACACTAGGGTTTACTTTTAGGGTTTGATATCATTTCCTAAGGATTGATATCATTGTAATTATTCATACTATTAATGCATTTTTTCCGCTTGAGGCTTATAGAGCATCTTTGTTGTTCTGGACATCTTTCTTTCTTTGTGATAGGTTATTGCTTGCAGGTGTTCACTAGGGTCTGTGAGATTGGTTTTTTCCCACCATTATATCATGTAATCCACCTATCCTTCTTTCATGAGTGCATTTAATTCCTTTTTTTTCTCTCTTTAGGAGGGGAGTTTTATTCTCATGAGGATTTCTCCCTTTTCTCCACTTTACAGAGATTTCATTATACTTGGGTACCTAGTCAGGCCTTGTTGTCGGGACCCGTCTTTGCTTTCATGCACCTTTTCCTATTTTTTTAGCTACTTCATAAGTTCATCTTAAGGGGGGGTGTTAGAGTAATAAGTTATTTCACTTAATTAATTTAATCATATTGGTTAATTAATTAAGTCACTTATCACTTTAGTTTTACTTAAGCTAAACTTAGGCACATTAATAATTAATTATTAATTTTTAAGTGTGTGCACTAGGGTTTTCTTTTAGGGTTTGATCTCCTTTCTTAAGGATTGATCTCGTTGTAATTATTCATCCTCTTAATGCATTTTTCTCTCGAGGCTTGCAGAGAATCTTTGTTGTTTTGGACATCTTTCTTTCTTGGTGACAAGTTATTTCTTGCAAGTGTTCACTGAGGTATGTGAGGTTGGTTTATCAACTTCTACACCTTGATGAGCATTCATTTTCTAATTTTGGAGTCCATTAAAAATCATATATCTAGATTGCATTTATTCTTGCATTGTATCTTGCATTAGTGAAAGTGCATCTAGGGTTTCTTGCATGGGAATGTGCTTGATCATGATGGGCCAAAAATTGGTGATATGTAAGTGATATGATGGCCCATGTGGCTGATGATGTTTTTTTAACCCAAAATTGATGAAATGAAAAGGGTATTTTAAGGAGATTCTTAGCTTTCCACCAATATAAATTATTCTTTACTTTGAATTTAATAAAGAATTATTATCCATTTTCTATTTGAATTACGACTAAAGTCCTAATTGATAGGTTGATTGAAAAATATCTATAGATTTCAAATGGTATCACATTTTTTGAATCCGAAACATGTGTCACATTCTATGCTTTGCATACTATAGGATTAAAAAAAAATGAATTTCATGAAATTTTGACCAAATTAAGGTGGTTAGACATACAAATTTTTATATTTTTTAAAAGTTGTAATGAAAATCTCATATTTAATTATTTACTTGGAAAAAAATTACAAAAAAATATACATCACATCAGGACATGAGTCCTCTACTTATATCTAAAATATTATAAAAGAATATTATCATTTTATTATGGTTAGGGTGGCCAAACAGACACCTACTTTTTCTTTTTTTCCTGAAATTTAAGTACTACTACATCGAAATTTCAAATTTTCACCAAATAGATTTTTAATTTTTTTAAATAAACCTAGTAGTTCAGAAACTACATTCAATTTTATAAATATTCTATTCTTACATATTTTTGAAAAAATATAGATAACTTATTCAAATTTTTACGTCAAGTTTCCTAACTTTGATTTTCTGAATTTTCATCACCACTTAAGGGCATATTTTTTCCATGATGATCCTGCACATACCTACATTTTGCATTAGTGAAATTACATTTAGGGTTTCCTATTTTTGTATAAGTGAATGTGCATATAGGTTTCATTTTTACTTTCTTGCATCATTTCATTTATTTGAAAAACTTAAAAGTGCATTGTTCATCCTCTTAATTGCATTTAGGAACATTCTTATTGCATTCCAAATTGAAAAAAAATCTATTCAATATTGCATTCAATTGCTTGTTCCTAGTTACTTTTTCTTGCACTCATTTGCATATTTTTTTGTTTCTAAACATTAGTACCCTAAATAGGAAATATGCAAACACTATAGACAATCCAAAATTTGTTGCTTTTATGAGAAAAACCTCTACTAGGACTAAAACACCCTTCCTAGCGTCTTAGTCCCTCTCAGGGATTTTTCTCCAGAATCCTCTCTTTGTTGTTTATTGTTTGTTTCACTCCTTGGAACTTCATAATCTCACCAAGAGGACCAAGATTCCCTTGCTGGCATCTTAGTCCTTTCCTACTTTGACTCTCTATTTTTTAGGGTCTGAAGTCACTTTTCTATGTTTCTATGGGCTACCTTCAACTCTCAATTTCAGTTTCTAGAATTGTTGTTATTCGAATTTCTTTCATTTCAAGTTTAATTGCAGTAATAGGATATTTTGTTCATTGCATTTTCTGTAGTTTATTCCTTGTATGAGTTGTAGTACTTGGTGTCCTACTTCTAATACTATGGTTAGACAAAGTGTGAGACTCATGGCATCCTATGACAAGACACTTGTTGTGGATCTTGGGTTATCAAACTCTCTTACTTCTAGTGTTGGCATTAGTTCACTAGGTATGGACCATACCTTTGACACCTCTTTTTCTATGCATTCCTTACCTACAAGTGTTATGCCAAGTGTTCAAACAATGGTTGATCATATTTCTTAGGAAAAAATAATGAAAATGCATGAAGACTTAGCTCATTTACAAGATAGAGTGAGTACTGAAAACATTTCCAACATTGTTATACCTACTATAGATATTCTTAACCACATGATGGAAAGTGATGAAGGAATAGAAGTGTGTGTAATATAGCTCATATCTTTGGAAAACATCTCCTTTCCACCACCAATGGTGCTCAAACTTCAAACAATGTGCAAGGAGGAAATCAAATTCCTCCCTCTTCAACCATAGCATCCATTCCCACCTATACAACTCCTCAAGTGATAAAAATGATGCAACCCACTAGCAATGCCATTCATACCTTGCACATTTCCACTAGTGATCCCGATACCTATTTATGTCCATCCCACACCATAAGCAATGATCCTATCATTAACCACCTTTTACAAAAAAATTCATCCCTTCAATTTCAAGTCTCTACCATAAATCAAAATCAAAATGGTCCACCTTCATACTATGTAAAAAGAAACCCATTATCCTTGGCGATATTGAGAAATCCGGTGCCACAAGGTATAGAAATCCCTAGATTTGATAAATATGTAAGAAAGGGAGATCATGCTAATCATGTTAATTCTTTCACTACTTTGTGTAGTGACTTTATCCTTGAGGACAAAATTTTGGCTAAAATGTTTCCTCGATCCTTGAAAGACATTGCCTTAGATTGGATTTTTGTATTACCGAATAACTAAATTTGTTCATTCAATGAACTTGTTGATGTGTTTATTAACCATTTCCAAGTGCACATGGTTCCTAAAATTACATTGGCTAATTTGATGAGATGAAAGAAAAATGAGGGTTAACAAGTCACTGACTTTATTTCATGATACCAATCGCTTTATTCCTAGATCAGTGTGAATATTCTTGATTCCCACCTTCAAAATATATTCATAGAAAATTTACAAAGAAAGGTAAGGGATAAGCTCACCATGATGAAATTCCCTTCCTTCATGCATTTATGCACTGCACTTTGAGACTATCAAAATTTTGTAGGTGCTAGTGGACCAAAAGCTACCCCTATCCATCTTAAAATGCCTGAATACTCAAACCAAAACACTTATCAACCTTTAAAAAGAAAAACTAAATGTTTCCTTCAACGAAATTCCATCTCTCAACCTACCCAACTAGTTGATACCCAAGTAGATGCTATAAAGAGGAGTAATCCTTATATATTTTGGGATCTACACAGACAATTCATACCTTTACCCAACACCCTCCACAATATCATGACCCAAATCTTAAACAAAAAAATTCTTACCTCTCCTCTTGTCTGACCCCTTGACCCTAGAAAGCTATTACTTCAAAGATTTAGACACAATGCCTATTGTTCTTATCACCAACAAAAAGGACATGATAATAAATATTCCAAGTGTTTTAAAAATCTTGTTCAAGACCTCATTGATTCCAATAATATCCTAATTGGAGGTGTGAATGAAAAATTCAATAAGTCTATGGATCCTCCCAACCAAAACTTGCACATATTTACCAATCCCATGCCCAGTCACAATATTTTAGTTGTTAAGGCTAGTGAAACTAAGCCCGATGTGATGAATATTCACATAAATGATGAAAATATGAGAAATAATGAACAAAGTCATATGGATGGTGGTGAACAAAATCTTATGGATACTAATGAACAAAGTCCTATCGATACAATGATAGGAGTTATTGACATCGATCCTCATAAACAACAAACCATTGACATTACTTTATCTTCAGAAGAAACAATTAAACATGGACCTGATGGTACTCTTTGCATAGCTGGAAGAATCAATAACAAGCCCACTCCTAGGATTTTAATCGATCCCATCTATGGAGAGAATATGATCATAGAAGAACTCTTATATGTGCAAGAACTCACTCAAGATAGATATTATAAACCAAAAGCATGGATTAAAATACATATTGTTTTTTCTCATGCTACGACAGTCTCAATCACACTCCCACTACATGTAGGACTAAAGAAATCAAATGTATCATTCTCTATTATATCTGATTCAGACCAATTTCATGTGAAGTTAGGCTATAAACGGATTTTCTCCATGAATTTGCTCCCATCCATTGTCTATAAGTGCTTAAATTCTCCAGTTGGAAATGTAATATTCACTGTAAACCATAGTGGCTTTAGAAAACTATCTTCCTGTGGAAATTTCTCCTTAGATTATTTTTTGCCTGAGCCCATGGAACCTATAAGATCGCATGAAGACTTCATTTTCCTATCCTACCAAAATTTCAAAGAAATATACATAACCAAACTATCCCTTAAAAAATTTCCTCCATCCATGATTGAACCTCTGCCACCTAAACAAAAAAATTATCAGCCTAAAGATCTTCCAACAAAAGGTGCTACCACAATAGTGGTTTACACTTTCTAGGAGATCTTGATTTTTTTTTAAATCACATACTTTTAGAAACTATAAATTTGTAAGCCTTCAAAAGTTCCATTTAAAGGATTCCAATTGAAGAGTGTTTGATCAAAAAACCTTAGACCAAGCCCCCTTGGATAGAAATCCGCTAGTTTTAAACCATACTTGTAACAAAGTCTCCTTTACACCTATCAAAATTCTAATAAGAAACCAATTTTGATTTACCTTTTGGGGGATCAAATGAATTCATTTAAAAACAAAATTGTAAGTATGTAGTCCTTATTATAAGCTTCCAAAAAAGTATAATTTTAATTAAATTAAATTTGATTATTATATTTAGTTTTTATTTCTTGTGAATGTAGGTTTTTCACCAAATATCAAGCTCTTTGTTCTTCACATGTGGAAAATAGAAGATTATAAAAAAAAATTAAAAAATATGTTCAAGCTAGGTATTGATGTCCTTGATCCATTAAAAAAAAAATTGACTTCGAATACTTACATAAAAAGTTATGTTGTATACAGTCCGCCTATGTCTGAATTGTAATTCGTTTGACTTCAAAACTTGATTAAGGAAAAAATATTTAATAAAACACTATGAAACCAAATGAACTTGTTAGATATCGTAGTTACAAATCTAAATTCGAAAAAATTAGAATTTTATCCTTCATACAAAAAAAATTATGTTGTATACGATGAGCATCACTCCTTAAAAATGTTGTTTACTGATAAAAACTAGTTTTCAAAGGAGATGAAAAAAAATGTGCAATCTGATTCCAAAATTTTTGAAAAAAATATATTTAGAATCTATAGACAAAACTTCACAACTCACTATTTTGCATCATCTTCAAATTCGTCATGGTTTAGCCGCTATAGGAGCCCACAAGTGAAGATTTAGTTAAAAAAAAATAGGTTAGTTTCGAGTTTTCCCAAAAATTGTAAACCAGTATTGTGGGATCACCCCATTGAACCAATACTCAACCATTAAAAATCCCTTCCCTATTTCCTACAAGAGACCTACAGAAAACCAAACAAGTCCTAATCCACCTCTACCAAGTAAGAAAAATTTTAAAGCCAAAGAGAAAGTGGTTGAACAACCTTCCATGGTTTCCTCTATTCTTCCCTCAGAAGAAAAAAATCAACCTATAGTTGATAAACTTGCTCCTACACAACCAAAACATGAAAATCGTAATAAAATGAACTGCAATTCTAGAGAGCATAGGGATAGGCATCATGCTATTTCTCAAAAGATGAGTGACAAGAACAACATTGAAAATCGAAATCCAAACTTGATAGAAGCAATAAACAATGAGCCTTCTCTCTTACTCGAGCTTGTAAATTCTATGTCTCCAACACAACAAGGACCAAAACCTTCTATAGATATTATCATTTGTCCTCCTATTGTGGTTAACTTGAATGACAATGAGGAAATAGCTAAAATCAATGAGGAAGCTCATAATGAGTTGAATCTATTATTTTCCTTATCCATGAGCTTAAACTATAATAACCATGATGATCCTCCTAAACCAAGTGATGCACCACATGATGAACTTGGTGATTCTCCTAGTACAACACTTGATGTGATCCCTCTTGCTAGTGATTTTCATTCCACATATACTAAACAATACTGGTATGTAGATGACCTTCTGGAAGGTGTATATTCATGTGATTTACTAGTATTTTATCTTTTCCTTTTCTTTTTCTTTCCTTCTTAACTTTATTTTCTCTTTTTCTTGTCTGTGCATATCATTATCCCTTGTGATGTTCTATGTGCATTCCTCTATTTGTACCTTCATTCTCCTATATGTCATATACATTTTTTCCTTTTTCATTTCACTTTCTATCTTTTCTTTTCCTTTTGGGGATGACGCAAGGCATTGAGAAACTCTTTGTCTCTTCCATGTTGACCCAAAATGCTTTCCTTTTTTTTCACTCTCTTTGTGTGATTCTTCTATTTCTATGTGTATTTGGGGAATGATGACAGTTTTGAAATCTCTAATATTATTGTAGAAAAGACAGATATTGACCTCGAATCCATAGATCCTTTATGTTTTTTGGTGGGCAACCATCTTTTCCTTTTTCATCTTTTTTCTACTTTAAAGTAATTTCTCATAGCATGGTGTTAACAATTCCTTTAAAGTGGGGGCATACATTGGCATTATTTTGATTCCATTTTTCCTTCTTCATGTTCCTTGATGTGATTTTCTTATTTCATGAAATGTTTTTTTGCTCTTTATGGTGAGATTGGTAGTAATGTCTTTCAATAGTGTGACCTATCTTAGCATATTATATTCCCCATAGTGGTTATGTAATGCACTGCATCCCCTAAGTGGTGAATTTTTTATCCATTGGCTGGTCCTCTCTTAAAGACATTAGGAATGATGTGCCCTAAGAGTAAGACCTCACATGAACTAAGAAAAATCCCTTTGAAAATATATTTCTTGTTGCATTTTCTCTCTTTGTCCTTGTTAAAGTCACATAGGTATGACTTTGATATGGACCTCTTGGGGCTCACCTAGTGAACACCTAGCTTCACTATCCCTTGTGAGCATGCATTTCTCTTTCATCCTTATTAAATTCATGGAGGTATGGCTTTGATATGGAATTCTTATGGCTCACCTAGTGAAAGACTAGCTTCACTTCCCCTTGTGAGCATGCATTTTTGTACCTTATTAAAGTCATGGAGGTATGACTTTTATATGGTCCCCTAAGGTTCACCAAGTGGACAACTAGTTTCCACTAGCCCTTCAGAGCATGCATTTTGTTTGCATAGTTAATAGTGTGTTCCACTTGTAAACTTATTCAAGCCTAGACCTGGTCCACCATGTTGGACAACCAATCAAAGTCTGATCCATTGCATTTTTCCTTTTTCCTTTTCCTTTTTCTTGTCCTTGATGGTGTATGTTTGCGATTTCGTTTTCGCATCATATATCATCCACAAGCATGTATATTTGTGCCTATGTTGGTTTTCCATAGGATCTTGATCCTAGGGCCTTGGCCACCCTCTTGATTATTGCCATCCTATCCTACTAAAATTTGTACATTGGAACCCCTCTTGATTGTTTGGTCAGCTACTTTAGTGTGAGTTTGAAGAAAGTTCATCATCTCACTAAAGTGGGGGCTAACTATAGTGTAGTAAAATGCATATTGTTGCATTTTCACACTCATTTAGGCCAACCTTGCTTTATTTGTCCTTGTTTATGTCTTAATTTGTCCTATTTTGCATCTACAAGCTCTATGAATTACATCTTTTTTTGCCTAATCCCGACATTCTCCAATGCATAAATGATAATCTAATGGTCTCATTTGTGTTTCCATAATTTTTTTGATCAGGACTAAAATTCCACCTAGGACTTTGATATGGACCTCTTGGGGCTCACCTAGTGAACACCTAGCTTCACTATCCCTTGTGAGTATGCATTTCCCTTTCATCCTTATTAAATTCATGGAGGTATGGCTTTGATATGGAATTCTTATGGCTCACCTAGTGAAAGACTAGCTTCACTTCCCCTTGTGAGCATGCATTTTTGTACCTTATTAAAGTCATGGAGGTATGACTTTTATATGGTCCCCTAAGGTTCACCAAGTGGACAACTAGTTTCCACTAGCCCTTCAGAGCATCCATTTTGTTTGCATAGTTAACAGTGTGTTCCACTTGTAAACTTATTCAAGCCTAGACCTGGTCCACCATGTTGGACAACCAATCAAAGCCTGATCCATTGCATTTTTCCTTTTTCCTTTTCCTTTTTCTTGTCCTTGATGGTGTATGTTTGCGATTTGGTTTTCGCGTCATATATCATCCACAAGCATGTTTATTTGTGCCTATGTTGGTTTTCCATAGGATCTTGATCCTAGGGCCTTGGCCACCCTCTTGATTATTGCCATCGTATCCTACTAAAATTTGTACATTGGAACCCCTCTTGATTGTTTGGTCAGCTACTTTAGTGTGAATTTGAAGAAAGTTCATCATCTCACTAAAGTGGGGGCTAACTATAGTGTAGTAAAATGCATATTGTTGCATTTTCACACTCATTTAGGCCAACCTTGCTTTATTTGTCCTTGTTTATGTCTTAATTTGTCCTATTTTGCATCTACAAGCTCTATGAATTACATCTTTTTTTGCCTAATCCCGACATTCTCCAATGCATAAATGATAATCTAATGGTCTCATTTGTGTTTCCATAATTTTTTTGATCAGGACTAAAATTCCACCTAGGACTTTGATATGGACCTCTTGGGGCTCACCTAGTGAACACCTAGCTTCACTATCCCTTGTGAGTATGCATTTCCCTTTCATCCTTATTAAATTCATGGAGGTATGGCTTTGATATGGAATTCTTATGGCTCACCTAGTGAAAGACTAGCTTCACTTCCCCTTGTGAGCATGCATTTTTGTACCTTATTAAAGTCATGGAGGTATGACTTTTATATGGTCCCCTAAGGTTCACCAAGTGGACAACTAGTTTCCACTAGCCCTTCAGAGCATCCATTTTGTTTGCATAGTTAACAGTGTGTTCCACTTGTAAACTTATTCAAGCCTAGACCTGGTCCACCATGTTGGACAACCAATCAAAGCCTGATCCATTGCATTTTTCCTTTTTCCTTTTCCTTTTTCTTGTCCTTGATGGTGTATGTTTGCGATTTGGTTTTCGCGTCATATATCATCCACAAGCATGTTTATTTGTGCCTATGTTGGTTTTCCATAGGATCTTGATCCTAGGGCCTTGGCCACCCTCTTGATTATTGCCATCGTATCCTACTAAAATTTGTACATTGGAACCCCTCTTGATTGTTTGGTCAGCTACTTTAGTGTGAATTTGAAGAAAGTTCATCATCTCACTAAAGTGGGGGCTAACTATAGTGTAGTAAAATGCATATTGTTGCATTTTCACACTCATTTAGGCCAACCTTGCTTTATTTGTCCTTGTTTATGTCTTAATTTGTCCTATTTTGCATCTACAAGCTCTATGAATTACATCTTTTTTTGCCTAATCCCGACATTCTCCAATGCATAAATGATAATCTAATGGTCTCATTTGTGTTTCCATAATTTTTTTGATCAGGACTAAAATTCCACCTAGGGCCTCTTTATCCCCCAAAGGTCTGAGGATCTTGATTTTGAGGTATCTTAATTGGGCCCCTTTTTGGCATCTGTGTCCCAAGTTTCATGACTTGGGACTAAGACGTAACCTAGGGCATCTTTGTCCTCCTTGAGTCATTTTTGGGATTTAATTTCAAATTCTGGTGGGATTTACCTCCTTTATTTAATGAATTCATATGTCATCTTGGTGTTGTGTAATTTTGGGATATTAAGCATAGATAAGTATTAATACAAGGTTCATTCATTCATATTCAAATCCAAGTCTTTTGTGAGAGCATTTATAATATCAAATTGAGTTCACAAGAGAATTCAAGAGCAATTCTTCAAGAATTTCAGATCCATCGTAAAGATTCAAGCACCATATCAAAGAGCTTCTTGCATCATCTGTGTTGTTGTGCTAACATTTGTGATGTAGGGTTTTGATTCAAGAAAGAAATTCAAGTCCATATCTTTTGTTCAATATCCATATCAATTGCATCCATTTCACACAAGTTTGCAGACTTTACAAGGGTTTGGTGAGTTGTAGCATTGCATGTTGTTCATTCATCAAATTTCCATTCATTTCTTTACTTAATTTTGAGGTTTAATTACCAACAAGGGGTTTGACCAAGGAAATTCCCCCATTACTAACAATCAACAAGTTTTTCCCATCTTGCATATTTGTTTTTACAGGCTTAGGTTGAATTCTTGAAGATCATTTGGAGTGAAAAGTTGTAAAAGTTACAAAGTTGGATTACAAAGTTGTCATCTTCACATAAACTTGCCACAAGCTAGATCTAGAAGTTTTAGAACCTGAGATTGGAAAGGAAGCAAGCGCAGACCTTGGAGATCAGGACCAAATTTAGTCTTTTTAGAACTTCAGAACGAGACTAATATGCCACCCTTGGAATATTAGTCCTCGTAGGAATATTTTTCAAAGATTCCTTTAGATCTGGTTTTGACATCTGAAGATTCTATATTTTTCCCAAAAAATAGCAACAGTACTAATACGCAACCTTTTGCGTCTTAGTCCTTCAAGGAACTTTTTGGAATCTTCTTTGTAGTTCCAGAATCCTCACATCTCCAAACTTCCCAGGTACACATATCCTATCTCCCTATTACATAATTTCATTATTTTCATCTCTCATTTAGATTGCATAACTAGGTTTTGTAGATTGAATGTTCATTTGTCTTTTCCAAGCATTTTCTTGGTGGTGAACCCCTTAAAGTTGAAAGAACCACCCCTCCTAGGTCATCCTCATTGTGAATTGACTCACCTTGTGAGGTTTCTAGTCAATCCAATTAGAACTCCTGAGACATATTTGAATGATTTGTCGAGAAAGAGTGACATTTTATATGCCCTCCTTTTTATTATCAATCAAGCAACAAGACTGGAGAGAAGTTGCAATTCATTAAAACTTGTCAAATTTTTCATCAAGTCTTCTAGAGAACCTTGGAGAAGACCTATAGATTACATATCAGATATTTAGATCCAAAAATCAATAAAGAAGTGTTGGTGTAATTAAATATTTTGTACCTTGTCCTAGGTCATAATTACACCTTAGTTAAGTTTACTTAGGGACCACATAGGAGTTGTTGGAGAATTTCCACCTTTGGTGCTTATCATGTTATCACTCTATCACCTCCACCTTTCATGGACATATCATGTGATTAGGGTTCCACCTTTTGTGGTAGATCCACTATTTGTGGTGGTTATCACATTATCACCTTTCCACTTTAGGTGGAGTGATAGCTTTTCATTGTTGTCTCATGTCATAAGATTACGACACTTGTCATAATCTTATGCACTCCTATGTTCTCACCTTGGCTATATAACCAAGGGGTCTCTACTACATTTGTACACACATTGAAGCAATTCCATTATCATTGACATTGAATACAATTTATTCTTGTCATATTATTTTCTCTCTTCTTTGTGCTTTCTATTTGGTCCATAGATCTTGGAATCCATAGCCAATTCTAACATGGTATCAGAGCATGTTTGATTCTAACATGGTATCAGAGCGGGTTGGGTGCCATTGGAGAGTCTTTTTCTAAAGAGAAGTACCAAATTTGGGGAGGTTCCATTTTTGGCTCTTTATTTTAGGTTTATATCGGAGCTTGCTAGTGCAAATCTAAGCTCACCATTGCATTCGAAAGGTTCGAGAAAGTCGATTTTGCCTTTTGTTTCATCCAAATCAGACATATGAGGCCAAATCTATGAGGGTTTGAAGCTGCATTGTGGTTGCCAGATCCAGAAGGTAGCTGCATTTTTGGAGTATTTTGGGTCAAATCCGACCCTACCATCGCGTCCAGAAGGGCCAAAAACCCTAAGATCGACTGTCCAATCGTCCAAATCGGAGCAAGTCATTTGGTGAGGCAAAATATTTTTCCCGAAGAGCCGTACGGCCCCTAGGCGTCATAATTATGTGACAGTACAATTTTTTTTTTTTTAAATATTGTGAAATTTTTCAGAATTTTTTTATAAAAATTTTATTTGTAAATATTTGATTTGAAAAAAAAAATCAAAGTCAAAAAGCAGAAATTTTTATTTTTGCAGACTATACAAGGGTACAGTGTACCCATGGGTACCAGTGGCCCCACCACCCACCATGTAGTCCACTCTCATTCACCCGTGGGCCCTCGTACCAGCTCCGGCCATTAATCCGGCAAAAGTTCAAAACCCGGTAGGCCGCTCCGATTCGGGCACATATTTCGACGAATATTCCGTCTGCATTTCCAGCCAAAGTGCTTTTTTCGGTGACAGGCCGCAGGCCGTCAATATTAAGATCATGATCTGCACACATCAGCATGACATCAGCGCTCAAATGAAAATTTCGACCCCCTCACCATTGGAGTTTTTCATTTTGCAGTCCAACTTTGAAGCTCCATATCTCGGTCATTTTGGCTCCTTTTTTCTAGCAATTTTTTTTTATTTGGGCTAATTTTTCATGATCTACATAGTGATGCGATCAGTTTTTGGTTTTGGCTTCTTGTTTTTCCAAAAATTTCAGATTTTCATAGGTGTTGCTGCTTCCTCCTCATTTTGGGAACTTTGGGAGCCCATAACTTGCTCCTACGGTAACATTTTTGAGTGCCATTTTTTTTGAAAGTGCATGATTTTTCTTGTACTTTCTAGTGGTGTAATCAGATTTATCTCATCTACTATAATTTTTTTATTGTGAGTTTGTGGCCTATTTTGGCAATTTGCATATACCAAAATCAAAGTCCACTTTGCTATTTTTGGCAATGGCAATTGTAAACGCACTAGGTATAAAGTGCCAAATCAGATATTGCTTGGGGGGTTCTTGATTGAGTGATTTGGGGGGGATCTCTTGGTGCATTCTTTTGATCTGTTTGCTTGTCCTCTCTCATTTTCATGGATCATTCTAAGGTTCCTTTGCTCACATCATATAATTATTCAATATGGCATCAAAATGCATGGAGTATTCTAATGACAGAAGGTCACTCTCTATATGTTGAAAATAAGGTACCTGAACCTACAGATGCAGATAAAAAGTTAAAATGGATGATCAAACATAGCAAAGCTCTTGGATGTCTTCATAGAATTGTTTCTCAAGATTTTTTGTTTCAGATTGCATCATGTAACAATTCTCATGAAGCTTGGGAAAAATTAAAAACATTGTATGGTACTACAGATGAAGTAAGAGGCTATCAAATTGATAATGACCTAATGAGCCTTGATCCTAAGAACTTTGACAACATCCAAGACTACATCACTAAGGTTAATGATCTAAGAAAGCAATGTAAAGCATGTGGAATTGATAAGAAGGACATTCAGTTGGTCTACAATACAATGAACAAACTTGGTCCTGATTATGCTTCTTTTGTTTCTAGCTTTCATACTCATAGATTGACTATGGGGTCTGCATATACTACACCTTCATTTGAATCATTTTCTGAGATGTTGATACATGAGCAACAAAAGCTTATCTCAATGGGTTTCATCAAGACTACTAAATCTCAGGCATTGTTGGTTAATCAAGTGAAGGAATCAGAATCGGATAAGAAACATAAGAAACCAAAGAATAATCCACATTCATATCAAACAAAGAAAAAATCCTCTTTCAAAGGGGAATCATCTAAGAAGGAGAGCCATTTTTGTGCATACTGCAAGAAAGATGGACATGAAGAACACTATTGTTATAAGAAGGACATTGATGAGTTGAAGAATCTTCTCAAAAGAAATCAAATTGATTTTCCTTCTAGAATGTCTGAATCTTCTTCTTCTTCTTCTTCAAAACAATCTAAGGACAAAGGTCAAGCATCTACATCAGGATATAAAGGTCAAGCTCTTTGTGCTTATTCAAGTCCATGATCGGGTAGATGGATTCTAGATTCAGGAGCATCACATCATATGGCATCTTCGCAATCTATATTCTCCTCATTTCAGCCTTGTTCTATGTCTCCTATCTTGATGGGAAACAATACATACATGAGTGTAATAGGGAAGGGATCTATTAGTTTTGGGGACAACACTTTCCAGGATGTTTTGTGTGTTCCTCGTTTGGCAAACAATCTTCTTTCCATATATCAGATTACACATGGTGGAGATGGGAGAACTGTGGAGTTCACACTTGATTCAGTCATCATTCGAGACTTGGAGAGTAGAGAGATCATTGCTACTGGGGTGGTTGATCATTCATCTTGGTTGTATACCTTTGCATATTTTGCTTTTGATGATGACATTGTTCCTTTGATTGTTCATCACACTCCTAGTGTGAACCATAATTCAGAGGAGACATTTGGCTACTTGAACTTGGGAGTTCTCACATCAGATCTAGTACTTGAGCCATGCATTTCATCTCCTCCATCTACTGTTGTAGTTGCTGATGCTTGTGATTCCACAGTTTGGGTTCCTTGTGATTCAGTGCAGCAGGATATACATTGTCTTCGAGATATGGCTACTTTGGATGGCTTCTTGACAGGTATTTCAAACTTGTTTGTGGAGTCTCATCTTGCAGATTTGGGGGACATCATTGATGACATTCATCTTCTCTTTGATGAAGATGCTCCTTCTTCAGTTGTTGTGAGAGAACACTCTTACCCTCTTGTTCATTCTCTACATGATCATTCTTTGCAGCTTGACATGAGTGTGGATACTTTTGGACAGCATTTGGAGGAGGCTTATTTTTCTTTAGAGGGGATATCTTTCTCTTTGGATCATGTTCTACATTCTTCTCTACTAGATGTTGGATTGTACTCTTCAGCAGTGTGGCCTAGAACGCCTGTTTGGAGTGTCTCAACTTTTACCATCGACATGGAGATACATGAGCATCATTTAGAGACATCATTCATCCTGCATACATCCTTAGTTTTGTTTCTTCCTAAGGGGAGGAACGTTGTTTGGCGAGATTGGATCATCTTTAGCATTCAATGTCGAGCTTCTACCATCATTGCAGGAGACTCAACTTTGAGGGGGGGCTGCCTAGTCTCTCTTCTACTTCTCTCTTATGGGGGGGTCTTTTTTCTCACATGGGGTTTTTACCTTCTCATTCATGATTGAGAGCATTTCCATTTTGTATTTCATCTCTCTTTTGGGGAGGAGTTTTGTCCCACTGGGTTTTCTCCTTTTCTCCATTTTTGAGAGATTGCATTACATTTGTACATGGGTACCTAACATGGCCTAGTTGTCGGGACCCATCTTGCATTGTTTTCATTTGTGTACATTCTCCCTAAGTTGCACTTAAGGGGAGGTGTTGGTGTAATTAAATATTTTGTACCTTGTCCTAGGTCATAATTACACCTTAGTTAAGTTTACTTAGGGACCACGTAGGAGTTGTTGGAGAATTTCCACCTTTGGTGGAATTATCATGTTATCACTCTATCACCTCCACCTTTCATGGACATATCATGTGATTAGGGTTCCACCTTTTGTGGTAGATCCACTATTTGTGGTGGTTATCAAATTATCACCTTTCCACTTTAGGTGGAGTGATAGCTTTTCATTGTTGTTGATACAAATGATGATAACAATGATTCTATTCAACATGATCCTATAGATGATGATCCTATGGATGAAATGGTATGAGTGATATATGTCATTCCTCATAAGGGTTGAACTAAGAATCCCCTTGGTATTTCTTTCTCCTCTAAGGATATACTTAAACATGCACTAGATGGTCCTCTTTGCATGGACAGTTGTATCTATGACAAGCCCACTAATGGGATACTAATAGAACCCATCTCTGGAGAGAATGTGATTATCGATGAATTCTTAATTTTACATGAGCTTTATCAAGACATATACAATAAACCGAAAGCATGGATCAAGACCCATAATGGTTTTTCTTGCCATACGATGGGATTGATCACTCTGTCTTTACAAATATGACTGAAAATATTATATGTTCCATTCTCCATCTTCCCGTAGTTGGACCATTTTCATGTGAAGATAGGCCATCCATGGCTTTGCTCCATGAAAATTTTCCCTTCAGTTGTGCATAAATGCTTAAAGTTTATCTTTGATAATGAAATCATCACTATCCATCATAGTGGCTATAACCCTTTATCCTCCAAAGGAAACTTTTCCTTGGATTTCTTTTGGCTCAAGCCTATGGAACCTATAATTTAGCCATGAGAATACTTATTTTTCTTATTAACAAAAGTTCAAGGCAAAGAAGATAGTATAACTATCCCTCTAAAATATGTCCCCACCTACCACTGAGTCTACCATCCTAGACGAAACCATGATTGAGCCTAAATAAATTCCAAATGACCAAAACTAGCCTAAGACAAAAAATACACCTAGCTCCTACAAATGACCAAGAGACAATGAAAACAACCCTGTCACACCTCCTAGAATAAAACAAGTTTACAAAGTCAAAGAGAAAGCGACTAAACAACCTCTCATGGTTCCTTTCATTCCTCCCCTTAGGGAAGAAAAGAAACCTATGGTTGGTCAACCCACTCCTACACAAATGAAACTTGAAAAGAAAACAAAAAGAAACAAAGGTGTTAGAGACTATAGACATAGATGTCGTGCCCATGCTGATAGGTTATATGAAGAATTAAACAAATAAATAAAAAACCAAACTTGACTAAAGCAATGCATGACCAACCTCCCCCTTCACTAAAACAGAAAATTCTAATAGAACAATTGCAACAAGAGTTGAACCCTTCTTTGGACATTATCATCCGACCTCCTATTGTGATCAATTTGGATGATGATGATGATGTTCCTAAAATTGACGAAGAGGTGCATAATGAATTGAATATATTGTTTTCCTCTTCCATGAGCTTAGAAGACAAATCTCCAACAAAGAGTGTTGAACTTGGTGCTTCTCCTAGTTCATCACTTTCTCTTGTCCCTTTGACTATTTTCCCACCTTCGGTATAAAATCAACATGATTGGGAGGCAGATGACCTTCTTTAATTTGACTCATTTGTGCATTACTAGTCTTTTGAACTTTCATTTTCTTTTGTGTGATTGCATGTGCATGATGTGATCCCCCATGATGTTATGTTGGATGTCCTCTCTCTATGACATTCCTCTATTTGTACCTTCATTATTCTCTATGTCCTAAACCTTTTTATTTTCACCTTTTATCTTTTCATTTTTCTTGTGTCTTCCTTTTGGGGATAACGCAAGGTGTCAAGACATTCACATCTCTTCCATGTTGACCCAAAATATTTTCCTTTATCTTTTAATTTTTCTTGTGTTTTCCTTTTGGGGATGACACAAGGCATTGAGACATTTATGTTTCTTCCATGTTGAACTGAAATGTTTTTATTTGTTTTCACTCTCTTTTTGTCTTTCTTCCAGTTCTATGTGTATTTGGAGAATGATGACAGTTGTGAGCTCTCTAAACAATATTATAGCAAGAACATACTAACACAAAATCCATAGATCCCTTATGTGTTTGTTTTTTCCATTTTAGGGGCAACCCCTCTCTTTTCTTTTTCTTTTGCATGATGTAGCATTACTTGAAAACATATGAATTGGCATAGGGCTTTCCAAGTTGGCTCTCATGTCTTCTATACTATTTGCATTTATCATTCACTACTTTAAAGTAATTTCTCACAGTATGGTGTTTAACAATTTCTTTAAAGTGGGGGCATACATTGGCATTATTATTTTGCATTTTTCTTTTTCATGGTTCAGGGTACAATTTTCTTACTTTATACGATGCATTTTTTTATTTATGGATTACATTGGGTGTGATTTCCCTCTAGATATTAGAATATTAAATTCCTCTTAGTGGCTTGATGTGACACACTACATACCCTAAGTTATGAATTTCCTTTTCTTTTATTGGTCCTCTCTTGGAGACATTAGGCATAATTTTTTCTAAGTATAGACTTCACATGAACTAAGAAAGACTCCTTTGAATGTTCACTATCTTTCATTATATGGCCACCTTGCATAATACACTTTTCATTCCTATGGAGCCATCTTGTTTTTTCATGAGTTCTAAGCATACAAAGCTTTGTGTATCTCATGAAGCTCAAAAATAATTTCATTTGTGTGGTTCCTTATTAAATTTATCAGGAGGTATAACTTTGGAATGGTTTGAGCAGGAAGCCTAACCAAGGCATGAATTTCACCATAGCCACTCATATGTGTGTGAGCACATACCAACCATGAGTGTATATGTCTCAACCCTTTTAGGACTTCTCACCCATTGGATAGCTAGGAGTTTCGTTGCCTTATAGTGAGTATGTGATTTTCAGACAAATAGCCTTGATCTAATCCACATCATGTTGGAAAAATGGTCGAAGCTTGATTTGCCTTGTTTCATTTCCATGTTATTCCTTTATGTCTTTGACAATGCATGATTGTGTCTTATTTTTTATGTTTATATCATTTTAATGTGTGTTCTTTTGTACTTATGTTGGTTCTCCATAGGACCTTGGTCTTGGGAGCTTGCACACCCCCCTTGGTAATGGTTGTCTTATCTTACTATAATTGGTGCATTTGAACCCCCCTTGATCATTGTTTCATTTGGTCTACTTTAGTGTGAGTCGGAAGCAATTTGTTCCTCCTCTCACTAAAGTGGGGGCTAGATGTAATGACAGAAAAAGGTCCCCTTAACTTGGCCTTGATTTAGTGTTGTAATATGCCTAGCATATTCACATTAGGTCTTGGGCCCTTGTGAACTAATGGATTTACATGGTACCATGCTAAAGTGTTGTGAAGTTTTGCAACACACTTTCACACTTTTCTAGGGTTTTAATTATTAACTAAACATAATAAACCTTTTCTTTAATTAAAATAAACATCAATATTTCCTTGTTTAAGGTGTTGTAAAGTGTTGTAACACACTTTCACACTTTTCTAGGCTTGTCATTAATAATTAGTTGTTCTTATTCTTTAATTATCCCTATTTTTCATCCACAAGCCTCATTTATTGCATCTCTTCAAGGATGATCATAACACCAATCATTAGCTAATCATAATTCGGGTGTTTTAGGTTTGAATGGCTCAAATTTAGTGATCTGGGACTCATTCACCACCTTGGGAAAATGATTCCTACCTAGATATTTTGGTCCCAAACCTGGTTTAACACATTTCTAGGCATTTTTAAATTTGGTCCCAAAACTTAAGTCTAGTGGGACTCATTCACCACCTTGGGAAAATGATTCTCGTGTGGTCCAAAATTAAAATTAATTCAAATTCTTGGCGAGATTTTGTTCTCCTAGATCTGATGTTGGCTTGTAGTGTTAAATAATTTCAAGAATTCTTTCACAATTGAGTATAAATATAGTGCTCTTTCACTTAATTTCACCTAAGACTTTTGTGAAAATATACTTTTCACCAATCATCATGTTAAGGATTTTATGCATCATATTTTTTATTGTGCTACTAATTGTGATGTAGGGTTTATGATTCTAGAAAGTGTTTCATTCAAGATCAACATCATTCAAGCAAGGATCAAGATCTACATCCATTGCAACCATTTCAAGTATATTTTCAACACTTTATTGAAGGATTTTGGTGAGTTGTAACATTTTCATTTGTTCATTCATCAATGTCCATTCCTATTTGATTCAATTTCAAGTTTTAATTACCAACAAGGGGTTTGACCAAGGAAAACCCATATCCACTAACCCAACAAAATTTTTCCCTCTCCTTTGTATGTGATTTGTAAGTCTACGTTGCAGATTTCCTAAGGAGCAAGATTGGAGAGAACTTACAATTCATTCAAAGTTGTCAAAGTTGTCATCAAGTCTTGGAGAACCTTGGAGAATACCTACAAGTTGTATATCAGAGATTTGGATCTAGAAACCAATCAGGAAGGACGAAGTAGAGAGAGTAGAGAAAAATCAACCTTTGAAGCTTCTGAAAAGCTCAACTAGACTGATTCACCACTTCTAGCGAATGAGTCCAAGTTTTAGTCAATTTTTAGATTTGTGTAGATCTAGATACCCATTTGGCAAATTCATGTTACTACACAGTTTTCTAGAATCTAGACTAATGCACCCAGCTTGGTGAATGAGTCCAAACCAACATTAAGATTTGATTTTCTAGTTTTCTAGAGCTCTACTCATCCATTTCCAAATTCTTAGGTGCACACATTTTTTTTGTAGTTTTCTATTTCATTTCTTTCACTTTTCTTGGTCATTTGGTAGATCATTGCATTGAATTAAGGTTTTTGGGTATGTGCAAGATCATGATGGGCTAAAAAGTGGCATATGTAAGCCATATGATGGCCCATGTGGCTAACAACATTTTTTTTTACCAAAAATTGATGAAATGAAAACGGTTTTTAGAGGAGATTTTCAGATTTCAACCAATATAAATTATGGTTTACTTTAAATTTAATAAATAATTATTATTCATTTTCTATTAGAATTACGAATAAAGTCTTGGTTGATAGGCTGATTTAAAAACATCTATAACTTTCAAATGGTATCACATTTTTTGAATCCGAAACATGCGTCACATTCTATGCTTCGCATACTATAGGATTAAAAAAATAAATTGAATTTCATGAATTTTTGACCAAGTTAAGGTGGTTAGACAGACGAGCTTTTATAATTTTTAAAATTTGTAATAAAATTTCATAATTAATTATTTACGTGAAAAAAAATTATAAAAAAATATGCATCACATCGGGACATGAGTCCTCTACTTATATCTAAAATATTTTAAAAAAATACTATCATTTTATTGTGGTTAGGGTGGTCAGACAGACAGCTACTTCTTATTTTTACCCTGAAATTTAAATACTACTCCATTGAAATTTCAAATTTTCACCAAATAGATTTTTTTTTTAAAATAAAGGTCTAGTTGTTTAGAAACTAGATTCAATTTTCTATAGATAATATTTTTACATTTTTTTGAAATAATATAGATAACTTATTCAAATTTTTACGTCAAGTTGTCTAACTCTGATTTTTTGTCTTTTTATTGCCACTTAAGGGCTTGTTTTTTCCATGATGATCCTGCACATACCCAATTGTATTGCATCTTTCATTTCATTATTTTTTTGAAGTCTAAAATTTGTGGTGAACCCCTTATTAGTCCACATTCATCCCCTAGGATAACCCTATTACAATATTTATTTCTCTTTTGCATTCATATTTTTAGTGTTACCCTTCAATGAAATTGGAAATGTGGGTGTGCTCTATGTCCTAAAACCATATGCTATGATCCATCCCTCAAAAACATCATTTCATTGTGTATTCCTAATTTGCACACAAATCTACACTCCATCTATCAGATTACTCATGGTGAGGTACCTAAGACTGTAGAGTTCACTATAGATTTTATTTTCATTAGAGAGGTTGATACTACCAAAGTCATTGCTATTGGTGAATCTTATCATGATTCTTGTCTCTATTTTTTTTCTTATTTTATTGATGATGATGATGATTATGAGTCTCACACCCCTCTTTCTAGTGTTGATAGTGTAGTGTTGAAAAATATCATCGAGATATTTTCACACTTGTTTGGGCCCTTCTTGTTGAATAGGCTTAATGGTGCCTTGATTTAGTGTTGTAATGTGGTTTAACACATTCACATTAGGTATTGGGCCCTTGTGAACTAATGGATTTAAATGGTACCTTGCTAAAGTATTGTGAAGTGTTGTAAATCAATTTCACTCTTTTCTAATGTTTTATTAATCAACTAAATCTAATAAATCACTTTTTAACCTTAATTATGCCTTATTTGGAGTGTTGTAACACACTTTCACACTTTCATAGACTTATGATTAATAATTGGGCTTTCTTATGCTATAATCGGCCCTATTTTGTATCCACAAGCCTCATTTATTACATCTTTTCAAGGATAATCTCGACACCAATCATTACCCAATAATAATTTAGGTGTTTTAGGTTTTAATGGGCCATATTTAGTGATCTAGGACTCATTCACCACCTTGTGTGAATGAGTCCCACCTGGACCTTTTGGCCTTGAACTTGGTTTCACACATATCTAAGACTTTTTAAAATTGGTACAAAACACTAGGCCTGGTGGGACTCATTCGCCACCTTGGGCGAATGAGTCCCATGTGGAAAAAAATCAAAATTAATTCAAATTATTGGTAGTATTTTATTCTCCTAGATCTAATGTCGGCTTGTAGTGTTGTAATTTTGAGAATTCTTGCATAATTGAGTATAAATACAAGGTTCTTTCACTAACTTTCATCCTAGCAATAAAACAAGTGATACTTATTGAGAATTTAGTTCACAAGAGAATTCAAGGGCCTATTACCAAGAATTATAGAGAATTCTTCAAGCATCAATCATCATGTCAAATATTATATGCATCATGTTTGGTTTTGAGCTAGGGTGATCCCACAATACTGGTTTACAATTTTTGGGCAAACTGGACACTAAACTAATTTTTTAAAACTAAATCTTCACTTTCGGGCTCCTATAGCGGCTAAACCGTGAGGAATTTTAAGATGATGCAAAGTACTGATTTGTGATGTTTTGTATATAGATTCTAAATATATTTTTTTTGAAAATTTTGGAATTAGATTGTACTTCTTTTTCCATCTCCTTTGAAAACTAACTTTTTTTTTAAAACAACATTTTTAAGAAGTGATGCTCACCGTATACAACATAATTTTTTTTGTATGAAGGATAAAATTCTAATTTTTTTGAATTTAGATTTGTAACTACAATCTCTAGCACTTTCATTTGATTTGATAGTGTTTTATTAAATATTTTTTCCTTAATCAAGTTTCAAAGTCAGACCAATTATAATTCAGACATAGGCAGACTGTATACAACATAACTTTTTTGTATGCATTGAAATTCGATTATTATTTTTTAATGGATCAAGGACATCAATACCCAACCTGAACATATATATATATATATTTATAATCTCCTATTTTTCCACATGTGCACAAAAGAGAGCTTGATTCTTGGTGAAAAACCTATGTTTAATAAAACTAAAAATACAAATACATAATAAAACCAAAACATATTGAAATTATATTCATTGGATAGCTCTTTCTGAGGACTACAATGATCATTTAAAATAAATTTTAAATGAATTTATTTGATCCCCCAAAAGGTAAATGAAAATTATTTTTTTATTAGCATTTTTATAGGTGTAAAGGAGACTCTGTTGTAGGTATGGTTTAAAACTAACAGGGTTCTATCCAAGGGGTTTTTATATAAGGTGGTTTGATCAAACCCTCTTCAATTGGAATCCTTTAAATGGAACTTTTTAAGGCTTAAATCATTATATTTTCTAAAAATATGTGATTTCAACAAAAATTAGAATCTCCTAGAAATTGTAAACCAACTTTGTGGGATCACCTGATAACAATTGTGGTGTAGGATATCATGATTCAAGAAAGTCTTCAATTCAAGATCTGTCTCATTCAAGCAAAGGATCAAGATCTACATCCATTGGAGCCATCTCAAGCATATTTGCAACACTTTATTGCTAGGGTTTGGCGAGTTGTAACATTTTCATTTGTTCATTCATCATTCTCCATTCATATTTGATTTTATTTCAAGGTTTAATCACCAACAAAGGGTTTGACCAAGGAAAAACCCTATCCACTAACCAAAAAAAATTTTACCCTCTCCTTTGTGTTTGATTTGTAGGTCTAGGTTGCAGATTTCCTAAGGTGTAAGAGTGAAGAAAAGTTGTCAACAAGCCTTGGAGAATTTTGGAGAAGGCCTACAGGTTACAAATCAGAGATTCGGATCCAAAAACGTGTACAGAGAGATTATGTAGACAAGGAAGAGTAGACTCATACTTTGAAACTTTAGAAAAACCCAACTAGACTGATTCACAACTTTTGGCGAATGAGTTCCAGTTCAAGTCAATATTTATTGTTTTGCATATTTCGATACCCATTTGGTAGATTCTTGTTCCTACACAGTTTCCCAGGACCTGGACTAATTCACCCAGCTTGGAAAATGAGTCCTAGTCAGCCTTAAAAGTATATTTTCTAGTATTCTTGATCTCCATCCAACTATCTCTAGATTTCCAGGTGCATGCCTTCTATTTTGTAGTTTTATGTGTTGCTTCATTCACTTTTCTAGGTCATTTAGTGTTACTTTTCATTCAATTAGGGTTTTTCATTTCATCTTGCATTTCATTATTTTTTCTAAGTCTAAACTTGGTGGTGAACCCCTTATTAGATCATATTCAACCTCTAGGATAACCCTCTTGCAAGATCTCTTTCTATTTTGTATTGAGATCTCAAGGGTTTGTTCTTGAGTGAAAGTGAAAATTATCATTCTAGGTCCTAAACCCTAGAAAAAAACAAACAATTTTCCACCTCTCAGATAGCAATTCCTCAGAAGAGATTGGTCATTTAAACTTTGGAGTTCTTCAGATCTATGTTGATTCATCTCCTATTGCTTCAGAGGTTGGTTCTTCAGCATAGTAGGATGTTTTTGATCCTTCAAATCATTCTTTGTGGGATATTCACTTGACAGGTCTTGCATAATTATTTTGTGAATCTCACATTTCTTATTTGGATGATGCATTTGAGGGTGTATCCATTCTTTTTAATGATAGTATCTATATTGTTGTCACACCATTTTTGTTTTTGGAGATTGTTGCTTCAGAGTTTCAACATGGTCTTGTTGATCCACCTTCAGTTGAGGTTGCACCTGATCATGATGTGATATTTGGTTACATGGAGGAATCATGATATTTTTCATAGGCATCTTTCATGTTGATTCTTCCTCTCCATTCTCTTGTTTCAGACTTGCAATTTCTCTTGCATCAGTGGTTTTTTCTCCCTAAAGTAAGGCATGTTTTTTTGCAGACAAGATATTCTTTAGACTTTCAGGATCAGCACAAGAGTTTCTTCATCATTAGGGGAATCTTCATTATTTACACTCTTTTTTATGGGGGGTCTATATAGTCTCTCTCCTTTTGTATTTTTCTGAGATTAGTGACAAGAGTTTTCGCTGGGGGGTCTTGTGAAGTCCTCCTTTGACTTTTCTAGCTTTCACTTTTCAAACTTTTTTCTCTCTTTTGGAGAGGATTTTTCTCCCACAAGGTTTTTCTCCTTTTCTCAAGTTGTTAGAGATTGCATTGCATAGTAGTTGTGCATGGGTACCTAACATGGCCTTGTAGCCGACACCCATTTTTAATTTTCACTTTTCATAATAATCTCCCTAAGTTTACACTTAATGGGGGTGTTACTGTAGTATTAAGTTTAAATTAGGTTAATTATTTGGGTGGTTTTTTCTCGTATCAGGTAGTTTTTCACCCATTGCAATATTCATGCCTTTAAAAGGCTTGTACAATATGAATTATTCCATCTCATTTATGAATATTACTCTCGATATTTGGTAGAAAAATTGTTTTTTCTTCTCTCCTATGTGTGAGGGTTATTTTTTGTTGCAGGTTGAGGATCCTAGGAAGGAGCTGCCATCTCCTACAATACAATCCAAATCCAAGGCATTAAAATCCATAGAGGTACCCTTTCAAATATACTCACTAAACTTCTGAAGAGGGAGGATAATCCTCCTTAGAAGCTACAATATGATCTTTATTTTTCCAAATAGTATTCTTTCTTAATCTTTAAACAAGTAGTGGAAAGATGACCCACTACATCACAAGCATGGAAAATAACTAGAGAGTCTTTATAGTTGATCTATTGTACCAAATATCCTCATTTTGATGACAAGGTAATATGAGGGGAGAGATTCTATTTTTTATCCACAAACACACAAAATTCCAATGGAATCCCATGTAGATGGACCCAAATAGGAAAATTAAATGTCTCAAGCATAGTGTTGAAACTAGATGACCAATTTTGAAGGCTTATACCATTACACCCAAAAAACCACGAACCCTCAAGAAGGACCCTAGACCTATCATCCTAGAAAGAAAATGAAAACAAAAATAAACCACTCAACATTGCAAATACATCAACATTAACACAAAGATTCCAAATCCAATCGATCCATCCTCTAAAAGAACCAATGTTGGACCGATTACCACAAAACCTTCCAACAAGAGAGCTTTTAATCCAATATTTCATCTCAAAAGGACAATAATCAAGAACATCAATAATAATTTGTGCATCCTCCAGCTCCACAGAAGAGACAACCAGAATAGAAAACCCAATAGGGTTTCTTTCTACCACAACAACAACCATTAAAGAAAAACAATAGCCTCCTTAACGTCAACAAAGAAGAAACAAAAGCCTTCTCAAATACAACTAGTGGAGACATACCCTCTATAATTTAAACAAGATAATAGATGTAACAACTAAATCATCTACATTCAAAACAAATCCCCACTCTTCTAAAGAAAAATAAATTGTCATATAGGCAGATCCATCTCGTTGATTTTTTTATTGGGGATTGAACCCTCTTGGAAGGGAAAAGAAAACCATTTTTCAAACCCAAAAATTGGCCACCAGCTATAGCCTCACCCATAGGAACCTCAACAAGATTATTTTCCTTCAGATGAGAATCCATGAGGATACTCATGAGAGGTTCATCCTCATTACTCAAGACAACCCCATCACAAGATGAGAAATTTTAATCCTCCCCCCACCAAAGCTCTGCCTCCTGACTTTCTAATTCATTAGAGAAACCATCCACATAACCTATTTCCCCAAAATTACCCACTCCATCCAAATATATAGTAACCATAGGGGAGAATGATCTAGCACCAAGGATCCTTCCCAATGCACCACCATCACCGTCCCCTCACCTAAGCCGTTGTTCCCATCTGTATCCTCAACAGAGCCAACACCTAGGGTAGTAAGTGGTATTGTATTCTATTATGTTTGGTTTTTTTTTTTCAATTTGATCCACAATCATTTATTCCTACTTACACATCTTTACACTATCAACCTTTCATGATTATTGTTGTGTTGAAAATTGCATACCCTTGCAATTTCACCTACACTTTTTGTATGCACTTTAGTGTTCACTCCCTTAGTATTTGTGTAGTCTCATCTTAACCCTTGCATCATCCTTTTTCCCCCTTAGGATGCCCAATATCCCTTTATAGCAGCTACCTTGGTGTCTTTGCTTTGCATTAAACCTTGGTTTTTTTGCATTCCCACCAGTTTTAGCATGGTTTATTTGGACATTAGAATGTCATGAAGACATGAATGCATTGTGCTAGTGTCTCATGAAACTTTAACGATCAAAAGGCCATTTATAAATCAAAAATCCTTTCTTCACTTATTATAATGATTAATATAAAATATCTTCAAACTCATAAAAGTATAAGGTTTTTCTTTTATTTGAACACCTAATGAAATTTTGGATCTCTCAAGAAATCCTAAAAGGAAATTAATGCAAGGGTGATCCCACAATACTATTTTACAATTTTCGGCCAAACTAGACATTGAACTGATTTTTTTAAAGTTCATCTCCACTTTAAGGCACCTATAGCTACTAAACCATGACAAATATGAAGATGATGCAAACTAGTGATTTGTGACATTTTTTTGTAGATTCTAAATATATTTAAAAAAAAAAATTGAATGAGATTGTATTTCTTTTTCCATTTCCTATGAAAACTAGTTTTTATCAATAAACACCATTTTTAAGGAGTGATTCTCACCATAAAAAACATAAATTTTTTTCTATGAATGATAAATTTCTAATTATTTTGAATTTATCTTTGTAACTATGATATCTAACAAGTTCATTTGGTTTCATAGTGTTTTACTAAATATTTTTTCCTTAATCATGCTTTCAAGTTAAACCAATTACAATTCAGACATAGGCAGACCATAAACAACCTAACTTCTTTTGTATGTATCAAAATGTAATTTTAATTTTTTTACTAGATCAAGGACATCAATACCTAGCCCAAACTTATTTTTCAGATTTTTTTTTATAATCTACTATTTTCCACATGTGTAGAACATAGAGCTGGATTTTTGTTGAAAATCCTATGTTTAATTAAACTAAAAAATACATAATAGAACCAAAGTATATTAAAATTATATTCGATGGATAGCTCCTTTTGAGCACTACCATCATATTGCTGGGTATGTGACGTTTCCTCCATTTTCATCCTCAACCCAAGCTTTGAAAGGTAATTTTTTTGCAGAAATTTGGTGTAAGAAGGGTAGAAGGGATAAAAAGGGGGATTCGCTCAAACCCCCCTTTAAGAGAACCCCCCTTGACCTTTCGAGTGAAGGGGGATTCACTTGAAGGGGGGCTTGATCGAACCCCTTTTTTGAAAATTTCCATTTATTTCCATTCTGGAAAACATGCAAAAAGTGGGCCCCATCATTAGAGAGGGTTCACTCAAATGGGGATTTGAGGAAACTCCTTTTGGGTTAGAGAGAAACCCCCCTTCGTGTGAATCCCCCAAAAACCAAAACTTTATTCATAGGGGTGTTTTTGCAATTTTCCTTCCTCAACAAAATTGTAAATCAGTTTTGTGGGATCACCCACAATTTCAAGGGAAGAATAAGAAGAAGATCTACAAGAGTGTTTTAATTAATTATATATCTACAACACATTAGAAAATAAATTTATATGCATTGTGAGATGTTTTATGTTTATGTTTATTTTTTGTTATGAGCACTAACACTTATAGGATCTACAAGAATCCTTCAATTTATCATTGTATGTGATGAGAAAAGTGACTTGAATCCAACAAGAAATGAATATCTAAGTGGTAAGTTACAATAGTGTCATTTATCATCCATTTTATCTATTTTTATTTACTCCACATAGAGTATGTTGGTGATTTTATTAGAACGAAACTTATTTTTACCACAAACCTATGAAAATCCAAGAACAATTATCAATAAGGGAAAGGATTTTCCAACACATAAGTAAAGGCTTTGAGGTCTTTACTTATTCACTTTAGGCTTTGTTCAACTAGGGAGGGTAATCCTAAAAAAATTGTGTTCCTAGATACTGGTGTGTCTTTAGTATCAAATGTTCACAAGGTAAACAGACGATTCTTCCTAAATGTTTTGAAGGAAATCTACCCTGAAGATTTGGCTAACCCTCATAGTAGTGACCAACTTAAACAAGAGAAGGTATAATTCCTCTGACACTCCTTCACACCTAGAAAATAATTAGCAAGTAATTTAATTATATTTGTGTGATCATCAGTCAAGTTGGTTACCAAAGTGGAGCCTGAATACTAAACCAAGCCAATGCATATTATGGGGAACAGAGTGAAACCATACAATATTCCCACTAGTTATTTCCATAATTAAATTCTTACTAGCATCCTTATACAAATTTTATAACAAACCAACTGTTATACTCAAGCATTTACATACATTCCTTGAATGGAAAAGAAAGAATAAAACAACACATCTATTGAATTTCAATAGAGACAAATAAGATAACCCTTTGATTATCATATCCATAGGTTATATAATTTGTATATAAGAGAGAAATGTACATAAATTTTGTATTAGTTAGTCATAGGTATTGTTATCCAAAAACCATACATAATGGTCGATCCCTTTCTAGAACATATTACTCAAAAACTTAGTATCCATTTTCCCTTGTACCTATTTCCTTTGAAAATAACTAATTTACCTCTCGACTTCTTGACCTCTTGACCCCCCTTTGTAACTAGCCGTAGAATCCCTTTTATAAGCCAAGGGAGCAACAAGCACTGGGCTGAATTGCATTTTACATTTTCATTTCGTTTTCATTTTAAAAGTGAATTTCAACATAAAACAAGAGAATATTCTTCAATTGATTTGGGGAACCATCATTTCAAGTGAAAAGAAAAATAGAGTTCAAGAAACCGTTAATTAGAGAAACCCTCCTAGTCATCAAAAGTGTCATTGTGGCAGTACCAAAAAATGTAAATCCACTTAACCCCTAGAAACATCACCATCAGTTGAAAATCATAAGAGACCGAATAACCACTTCATAACACACCGACTAAAGAAAGAAAATCAACACACAGGATAAAAATTATGAGCACCCACTAAGGAAACAAATAGGATGTTACTTTGCCTTGTCACCAAGAGAGTAGGTGTGTCCACTTGGTGTCCTTATGTTCAATGTAGTAGCCATCATCACCGCATCCTCAGAATCAACCCAATCTTTCATGGCCATCAAATATTGGCAATAGCCAAAATTAGTTTTGTTTTCGCTGTCAAAAGAAACATCAAAGACCTCAATGGGAGAATGATGATGTCCCATATAAGCCCAGTGGTATCTATTTCTTCTGGCAGAGCCTCTTTCTGGCCTTTCAACATTATTTTCCTTTCCTTTGGCCAACTCCTCTCAAATAGTTCTATCCCTTAAGTGATAGGTACATTTAAGAACACCCCATGCATAATATTTGGCAACTCTTGTCCTCTTCATTGGTGTTACTTGTACTTTTTGTTCACCTTGCTCATTCTAAGGAGGAAAGTCTTGGAATTCAAGAGGATAGAGCCTCTTGTACAGACATCCCGAGTTGATGTTCACACTTATCTTTCCCACTCTCTTACTCTGATACTTTCTAAAGAGTTCACAAAGCAAAGTCACCACCCTACTCAAAAATAACTAACTCAAAATAACTATGACCCAAACTTCATTTTTTTACAATCAGATGGTGGTAATGATCAGGAAAGTGACCCTCATTAAATAGAGAAATTGGGGTGTGTTAGTATTAATTTTCCAGGAAATCTTGTGTGAGAGAATTGGCAATCAATTAACTTGGTTTTAAATCTCAACCGTTGATTATACTTTGAACCAAATCAACGATTAAAACTTCAAGATTATTAATTATGACAAAATTAAACACATGTATTTGATACTCATCCCAAATCAAGACACTTGAGTGAGATAATTATTTCTGTAACTCGCATGTCAATCATACACTTAATTTCCCTACCAAACATGTCATGTCACATTTACCCGCTTTCCTATAGAAAATAACTCACTTATAATTCATCATAGTAGGACAGCAGGGAATGATCATAATTTACCCTTAGAAAATTGGCATATACCCTGCCTCACTTCAAGTTTATCTTCTCACATGTACCAGCCTCTAACAGATTTGACTGCTCTAAAATTGTCTACCAATCTCACAAGCATGCTGAAGCATTAGCTCTAACTTTAGCATAGTTTTCACTCTTGGACCAATCTCAGCTAATATCTCCAACTGCATCCATCTTTCATGAGAACTCTCTAAGTTCATAAAAGTAGTTTGCATGGCAGTTGCTTGTGTAACTATCAAAAGATACAAGACATAGGCAGGGCCGACATAGGATAGCGAGGAGTGGTCAGGATTAGACCAGGTCACCTGCCATTGATCGTCGATTTCAATTCATACAAGGAAAAAAATAATTCCGAAGATCTAGTAGATCATATAAAATGGAAAATGTTACTCCGCCCGCTAACCCATGTGACAATTCTTCCTCAATGTTGAAAATATATGGGAAAGTGGGGAACGACTATGATGAGAACATCTACCATTGATTGTGCCTCAAAAAAATTCCAATGCCCTATGGGGAATCAAGTCCCACCATGAAGTAGTACTATGTGGCTATCACCTGCTAGCCCATGCGTTTAAAATAATATGAAATAAAACAAGATGGGCTCACGGGGAGCGGTGCAGATATGGCTGTCTTCCATCAATTAGTCATCTATCCTCTTTGAAAAGTGCTAGTAATCTTTTACCAAGGGGACTGGGTCCACCATTATATGAGACATGTGGTCGAAGCCCACCAACCCATGTGAATAAAATAAGAAGCAGTAAAACAACACAAGCATATGGGGAACGGTCAAGATTGATTCTCATGATCAAATGGCCAACAAGAAGCTTTATTTCTACACATGCCACAAAATTTATTCATAAAAAAAGGGCCATCCCTAGGTAGATGATATATTTACCCATAATGACCAAGGCTAAGGATTCACACTTTCAAGATCAAGCCTTCGACCATTAATACAGAGAAAAATCGAAGGAGGCCAAAAAACCTAAGATCAAGGACTGGTAAAACAATGACCATGATGACACAAGTGACAACTTAAGTGAATAGGAATAGGAAGAAAAGGTCAATGCAAATTTAATACGACCAAGTGTTTATTTTCAAGCCAAATTTGAGGAATTTTTATGGATATAAAACCCTATCACAGTTATGAGAGTATGACCTTAAATCGGGCACAAAGGACCAAGCCAAACTTTTGAGAAATTTTTAGGGTGGAACCAAGAATTTTTTTGAGGGGTTCCATCAAAGTATGTGATGTATATCATGGTCATAATAGTCAGTTGTGGAGATGGAAACACCAAAACCATATTTGACTGAGGCAAGCCCCTATATGTCACAACCCTTCTCCCTGTTTCATTCTTACACATTACAAGTCTGAATTTGATTCAAGTAAATTGAAGATCCCAAGACCTCAAAACTCTAAAATAAGAATTTAAACACCTTTCATAATTGAATTAGGGAAATCTAATTATTCGTAAACCATTGGACTTAAGGATCTAATCTTCACTATCAAAGACCCTCAAACTATGATGTATGTGTAGATTTTTTAAAACCCTAGAAACCATCATTTATAGATTGGGACATCCACACCACTATATCTTAGCAATTTTGCACCAAATTGACATGTGTAGGATGATGAACTCTTACACATGGATTGTATAGATTCAACCATCCTCATAGAATAATATAAATTCATTGAATCCAAACAAAAATGATGACTAAGACAAACATGTAATAGAGCAAATGAAATACAACCTATTCTATGGTGGATTGGTGCCCTCCATGAAAATGTGAGAGAGCCCTTTCCCAATCCTTGATAAGCTTAGTGATATCATAGACAATGAGATGCTTGAACTCAAGTTGCCTATAGTGTAGATGCTTTCAAATGTGGCTGTTGTAGAAATGAGATAAAAGGCCTTGCTTTTATAGAAGGAGTTGAGAGAAGAGAGGCCAAGTTTAGCCAATGTGGGACTAAATCCCCTCCAATAGAAGAGAGACACTTGTCTCAATGGGATTGGCCAAAGCTTGTGCAAGTTTTGGTCAATGTGCCCATTCAAATTTAAAAAATGCAATTAAATGCATGTAGTTGAGGGTTTTGGGGGGAATAATCTTTGTCCAAAAAAGTCAAAGATGAGAGTTATTGAGGGAAAATAACTCTTTTTAATAAATCAATAAATTGATTTATTGATGCAAGTGGGTGGGTTAGTTAGGAATTTAGATTTGACTCTAGTTGAGTCAAAAGCTAGAGAATGATAATCATGATTAGAAGTTAATTAATGTAGATTAATTAACTTGGATGATATTAAGAGGTGACATTTGATAAATCAAATGAGAAGAACTTTAAGGATTTGATTAAATAAATTAATTTATTTAATGAACCTTAGGAAATTAATCAATAAATTGTCTTAATTGATTAATAGGAGAATTCGATGCACGATGTTAGTTTTACGTGTCTACAACATGTATGGTTCCTCTCTATCTAAATTTTCTAGTTTTTCTTCCTTTTTCTATATTTTTTCTCTAAATTCTCTAAATCTTGTAACTTGTTTCTTTAGCCTTAATTCACCTAGTTTATAAATATTCACATTTCAAGCATCACATCTTATCAATCCAAAAAAAATGAGGACCAAAACCCTAACCAACTATTTGTCTCTCCCTTAAGGACAATAGCTAAATTGTTTCTCTTGGCTATTTTTGTGTCACCCAAATTTATATGGTGGAATGAATAGTTTAGGTTAATTATTTACATTAAATCCAATTTCACCATCTCATGCTACATGATATGTTCTAATGTATTATTGTAAATTCAATTTCCATCTAACAAATTTTCACTTGAGGTAGCCCAAATACAAGTGCTCGGCGATTGCCCCTTATGTGGTGGTCAAAGCTCTTCCACTTCCTTCTTCCTTCAAGGACCACTTGTCTCCTTTTGGTTTTCATCATGGAAGGAGTCTTTCTACTTGAGGTATTCAGGAAACTCTCTCCAAGGATTCTCCCCCAGTTTTAAGAAGGTATTATGGTCAACAAGATTGGTCATGGCCTACTCCTTCGTTCTATACCTCCCCATCACTTGTGGGAGGAACCTCAAGGTGTCTTACTAGTGGTGCTTCCAGTTGGTTTGATTCTAGCAAGTTTCCACAAATTTCTCTTTCTATTTCACCAACCCATGCTAAAGAAGAAGAAAATGATAAATATAAAGATGATGATGTGTGCCACCCTCCTATGGATACTCAAGACCTTTCTAATGTAGGGGGAATTTGAATGATTAGGATCCTCCTCCTCCTTCCTCTACTGATAATTTAGCTACCAAATGGATTTGTATTTTTTTATATGTTTTATTCTTTGAGATTCAGCTTGATATGGACTCTAGGGTTTGATTTTATATCCACACACATTTTTTTATTATGTGTAATATTATTTTATACACTTATTCATTAAAAAAAAATTAGTAAAGTGAACAACATTTGACATAGAACTTTTCCCCATCTAAAAATTTTTGTTTCATGTTCAGATGTATACATGGCTAAACTAATCAAACTCACACATTATAAAGTTAAGAAAACCCAAATGAGATATGTTCTTGGTGATTACATTCAAAGGAAGGGATGGGGGTTGATGCAAGTTTGTGATATGTGTGTTAGAGTGTGGCTAAAAATTGAAAATTCTATGATACTATTCTAATGTAAACAAAGTAAAACTAAGCTAATATAAACTACTCTAAAATGACCTAAATGAATGCATTCCAAAAAGTAAATAGAAAGTTGTGAGCTTGTGCACCTGGGTATTGGAAGTTGCAGATGATTGGTCCCATAATTTTCTAGAAAATGTCTGAAATACACAAAGGGACATTGTCACCAAGTTGGGCGACATAGTCCTCTTCCTCAGAAAATGTGCTAGAATAGGTTTCTTCCAAAAGGGTATCTGAATCCATAAAAATCCCCAAATGGTAACCTCAAAGGGACTAGGTCACCATTATTGGCGACCTAATCCACTTCTAAGTTTTTGAGAATCTAGAAGTGGATGTTGGAGCCTTTGGTTTACACTTTGGTTCGTAATAGGTGTTTAGTTCAGGTTCAGCAGAAAACGAGTTGAAAGGGTCTCCAAGCTTCAACTAGGGCCTTGTTGACTTGAATGAAGTTGATGGGTTGATAACACCTTCCAAGCACCTTTCTCCTTGACAAACCTACATACAAAAACACCTACAAACACACATACAAAGAGGGAGACAATAGTTAGGGTTAGATATTTGGGGTTTGCCTTAGTCAAACCCCATTTTGATAATCAAATCTAAATGAGAAACAAAGGAAGGAAAGATGGTTGAATGATAAAGCAATGTAAACACTTACCAAATCCTTTATTGAAGATGTCTACAACATACAAGAGTAGCTCCAATGGAGGTTTCTTGTGAAACCCTAAAGCTTGTTTTCTTGCTTTGTAAGACTTGGATGTTAGAGTGCTTGTCAAGAGGAGTGAAGGTGTGAAATAAGCCCAAAAGAGAGCAAAATGGGGATGCAAACCATTATTTGTACATGCTAAACACTAATTCTCCCAAAAATGACTTATGATAGGCCGACCTTAGGGTTTTGGGGGTAGATTCCCACAAGTTTCATGTTTTAATTTTGAATTTTATGCCTAAAAGGACTAGCTCACCCAAAGTAGCGACCTAGTCCACTTGGGAAAATCCAAGTGGTTGTCAGGAATTTAATGATGATTAACAATGTTGATTAGCTTTGCCTCCTAAAACACACTTTAATCGAGCCTAAAAATACATTAAGGGGACAAAATTAGCATTGAAAAGGGTTAATTTAGGGGTGATAAGCCTAGATAAGTGTGAAAATGCATCACAACACTTTATAACACTATGTCATAAGGCTTAGGAAGGTGTTATTTAGGCAAATTATGTTGAAAGGGTCTTAGAAAAGTGAGGAAATGCATTACAACACTTAACAACACCTTAGTAAAACACCGTTAGATTATTATTGAATTGCAAGCCTACAAGACTCAATCAAGGTAAAGCAAGGCAAAATCCAATGGAAAAGGCCAAAATGAGTGAAAAAGTGCCAAGGTATACACTTTTTGGCGACACAAAAACTTGATAAATTAGATTTAAGTCACTCATTTTGGTCCAACAAGTTAATGACTTAGGTTTTAGTGCTCTAATGAATGAAAGAGTCTTGTTCAAAACTTGATACAATTACAAGTAGATTCTAGATTCCCAAGGCTCCCTTCTAAATTGTCTAAAGAAGGCATTAGTTTAGAGTTAACTCTAAAACAAACGCATGGCATGGAGTGAATGTTTGGATCACACAATACTAGACATGATGAAATGAAAGGAAAGTTTTAAATGAAATTTACAAGACTAAATGATCTATAAAACCTTAAAGTTAAACTCATCAACAACAAACAAAAATTTAATCAACAAACTACAACACATAATTCTAGCTATCCTCTATGTCTTTACTAATCGTAAATCTTCTGCTATGAATTTTGATAAGCAATCTACTATTTTTACTATATGATAAAAAACTCTTCAATTAAAGGTAGCAGCCTTAAGGAGTCTCGCGAAACTAAGTGTCGCTAATTAGATAAATATATACTAACATCAGGTCCAGTCATAGACTCCCAAATCAGCAGTCTCCATGTACACATATCCCATGAAATCCAATCCTACAGATTAATGGTCAATAGATGCCTAGTCCCGCAGGCACAGGAATCCTTATAAATTTTAAACCATTAGAGCTGTTGGTCTCACACTTGTCATGCTATTATATTTTGAATTTCCTATGGAGGTGGATATTTTATAAAATCCATGATACAACTTTAATCCCAATCCACGGAATGGATACAAGGATCCATGTAAATTTAAATACAGTTTCAGTGCCAGCTTTTGACAAGGGCAACGTCCAGATTTACTCCAACGGGACACGGCATTATATAGGACTAGATCCCATCGAACAACAGTTAAAGTACATTGTATGCATCGATGGACGGTGTGGATTAGAAATAAGAAAAAATAGTTTATTCTAAAATTTAGACGGGAAATTAGAGAAACACTTTCTTAAAATTTCGTAGCAAAGTAAGCCAAATACCTTGAGCTTTACACCCAACATTAACGAGGTCCACAATGCCCACAAGAGATTATAAATGGCTAAACTAATCAAACTCAACAATTTTATAATTAGAAAATCAAGAAAACCCAGGCGAAGTATAAGGAGCTGTACTTGACAGCCAAACAGCCGCCAAGGAAGAATCATTAACTGGTATATTTGTCCTACCTTATCTTGAATATAACGTCTCCATTGAGAAAAATGATAGGATCAACTTATTTAAGCCCGTATTATGAATGCACAGCATACACATTCAATCACTTGGCTATCTCCTGCCAAACAAAAATGGGTGCACAGAAATCAGGAGTCATGCAGTTTGCAAACAAGTTTTTAATAGTGTTAACGTTGGTGATAATATATGGAGCAGTAATGATAAGTGCAGTAGAGTGTGGCCCTGAGTACAATTGCTGGGACCACTACGACTGTCCTCCTCCCTTTTTGGGATGCTGCAAGGCTGTACCCTGCGATAATGGTGCAGGCGTTTGCTCCAAAAACTGTGCTTAGTCATCCTATTTCCATTCTAAATAAAAAATAACTGCAGATCTCTATATTCATTGAATAAGCAAATAAGGGGCAAGTAGTATGTATTAGTCTCTAAATTTACATATTCGTTTGTTTAGAAAATTGAATGAGTTACTATATTTAGCATAGGTTATCTATAGTGTGAGATTTGAATTTGAAACAAGTTTTACATCTACAAACAACTGTTGAATTGTCAGAAAAAAAAATTCAGCAGTTGGTAAATTAGTTGCCTTTTAATGGTAGAAGCTTCCAATATATTATTTGAAAGCCAATTTTCCAATTAGATGAGAACATTTATTTTCATTTACAATATATTTTACCAATTTCATAGCAACTTTCCTTTTTCATTTGCATTGCTTTATGTTTTGAATTCGAATCAAATATTTCAAAATGAGATAATACTCTTGTACTTTATTTATATTAATATAGATATCTGGAAAAATTCATCAAAAAATCTAGATTTGTCTAATTTTATTTTATTTTATTTAATATTTATTATTAATTATTTAATTCAGCTACATACAGCTAGAACTTGCAACACATTGCATCCTTATGCATTCATGCACAAACACATACTCTTTAACATATTAACATACATGTATAATTTTGCATAGGAGTAAAACTTGAACCTCCTTTAAATGCAAGTGCTAGTTAATTTAATATTAAACATTATTGATCGTCTCTCATATAAGAGCAGTTTAAGAAGCATAGAAGTTAATTTTCATTACATAAAAATAATGGAAATAATTGCAATTAATAGATGAATTTTAATGTTCTTTATAAATTATGATAATGATTTATAAAAATTATTTAAATGTTCTATCTTATTTTAAAATTGGTTTTACTAATATTTGGATGATCTTTATTATTAAAATCAAAATGTTGATGAGGAAAAAGGTTGAATTATTAAAAATAAATATTTAATACAATGTTTATTAGGAGAATATTTAAGATCTAATTATAATTTTATATATTTATATGATATTTTAAAAATCAAGGAGAATTATAATTAATTAAGAGTTTTTAAGATATTGTAATGGTAAAAACTTTAAATATATCAATTTTCATTTAGTTATGTTTTATACATTGTAAATTGTCATCCTTGACAATTTTACATTATTTTTGGCTCCCTTTTAAGTGTTTGTATCTAATTGTGCTTATTATTTATCCTTTTATTGTGTCTTCAAAAAATAAAATTATTTTTTAAAAATAAATTTAATTATTTATTTAATGAGCATCCAAAATTCAAAATAGGTTTGCTTATTTTATTTATTTTAGGTGGGAATATAGGGGTATATTATGAATTTAGTATTTTAGATATCATTTTATTGAAAAGATTGAACAATTTTCTAATTTTTCACTCTTAGTTTTAGTTTGTAGTGTCAGTCAAACCTAAGATATCATTTCTTTATTTGTAATGAGGAGGTTTAGTTCACATAATGTTAAGATATCTATATGTATTATTAAATCATAGATGTTCATTATTTTTTCCTTCACACAAGCATATTCAATGCATGTGGAGGCTAGAAGCTATATTACAAACTAAATCTATCATCTAGGACATACAAGAAAAGTCTAGCATCTGGAAAACATATGGGACATACAAGAAATTATATTCTAAATAAACAAAATTAATTTCAACCAAAGTAAGAAAGCTAAGAATAATGAATTACATTCAATAATAAATTACACCATGCATATAACCAAATTTTAGGTGACATGCTAACCTCTTAAGGTAGCAGGCTAGTTAAGGTGACAAAATATCATCATAAACATCTGCATTGTTGAGTACATTGCATTGCACATCTTTCAAAATCAAAGCATTACTTCACATTGCATAACTAATAACTAGATGCTAATAGATGACAAAATTTCAATTACAATATAGCTTTTAAAAATTCAACCTAAGTAGTAATGCAATTACTTCACATTACATAACTAATAAGTAGGATTAGCTACCAATTGTATTTGCTTGTCATGGCATTCCATGAGATCGCATTTCTTTGAGGCATTTTTTCAAATTGTTCATTGCCTTGTCTATGCTACCATATTTTTCATACATATTATCTACCAAATCCTTTTGTCAGATAGTTCACTGCCTTGTTGCTATGGCTCAAAGCCTAAAATAAGTGCTTTCAAACAAGCTATTGATTCTTGTAAAAAATCTATCAAAGCATAATAGTAAGCAATAGCATAGATAAGGTAGTGAACTAGTTGAAAAAACACCTCAAATAAATGTGGTCTCATGGTGATGCAATTCCATGGCAATCCATAACAATTTGCTTGTCATAGCATTCATCGTGGAGTTCCATCACCATGAGACCATATTTCTTTGAGGCATTTTTTCCAAAGTTCATTACCTTATCTATGCTACCACATTTTTCATACATGTCTACCAAATCATTTTATCAAATAGTTCACTACCTTGCTGCTATTGCTAAAATCCTAAAATAGGTTATTTCAACCAAGCTATGGATGCTTGGAAAAACTATATCAAAGAATAATAGTGAAATGATGAAAATTGGGGTCTCCTTTCACCTCTAGGGTTTTGGACCTAAAAGGAAAGGGGAAATCTTCACACACTTCACTCAAGAACAAACCCTTGAGATCCATTTGCAAAGGAGAGAGAGATCTTGCAAGATGGTTGTCCTAAAGGTTGAATTAGATCTAATGAGTGGTTCACCACCAAGTTTAGACTTAAAAAAGACAATGATATGCAAAGTGAAATGCAAAACCCTAGATCAATGCAATGAACTATGAAATGACTTATAAATGCAAACAAAGAGAACAAAAAAGTGGAAGGAAAAGTAATGTGCAACTATGAACCTTGAGGTGACTGGAAATAGCTCTGAAACACTAAAAATTTTGACTTTTTGATCAATTGGGACTCATTCGGCAACTTGGACGAACTATTCCCAGATCTGGGTTTTTGTCTACTAGAAGTTTGTTTCGGGGAAAAGGGTATCGAAATCTTTGAATAGCTCTGGAAAACATCTATAGTGGGACTCATTCACCTCTCTTGGTGAATGAGTCATGTTTCACTTTGTAATGTCCCGTACTCGATTTTTCCCTAGAATTTGCTTGTTGATTAGGTTTAGGGTTTCTTCTTTCCAAATGAATGTTTTTTTTAATGAAGTAATCTTGGTTTGAAATCTGCATTCACCATATTAACAACATTTACACATACACATATATCTGTTAGCATTAAGACCTAGATATCTAAAATATAAGCATAATCATAAAGCAATAATGAACACATATGAGGAGTGGCATGGGTAGATCCACCTGAAGCTATCCATCTAATCCCAAGAGCACAAGCATCTAATCAAGACAACCCAACCTTGGCCCCGAGTGGCAGGAATCTCCAAACCAAGACAATTTCACCATCTGAGTGGCATGCTTAGAGGAAACACTTATACCTACCTTCTCTACACATGTCATCACCTCAAAAGACACTTAACCTACTAGGGATGGTCGAGGGAGCATATAACTGGCCTGAGCCTACCATCACTCCATGACTGTGGTAGATCTTTAGTGGGATCCCCACCCCTCCATGGCCCACCCATTCCTTGGGACTGGGCAGACTATGAGTGCAATTTCCACCAAGGGCCCATCCCCACCTTGGGTTTTGGGGTGGAATTGAGTGAGGTTTTTAGGCACCACTTCACTCACACTTTTCCTCCCAGTAATTTGGAAAACACTAAAAAGATAAGCTCTTAGCAATCAAATACATGTCCATTTATTACTGATTCTTTAAGTCAATATCAACATCATTATCATCATGATAATACTAAAGAAAGCATTAGACCAATAATCATATTAGCGATATCTATTTCTTATATTCAAAATATGCTAAATATTATTGCTAAGTGAGTACATCACCTAAGTTGTTGTATCTCTCCATGTTTTTTGATTTCTTATTGGCCTCCTTCAACCTTATAATGGATTGATCAAAGGATGAGGACAATTCATAATATAATTATGTTTATATTTGAGCCATAAATTTTAGGGGAAAGGGGGTTCTCTTACACTTCTAGGGTTTTCACCTAAAAGGAGAGTTATTTCTACCATAAAAATTGGATCTCATTCAAAACTAATGTAAGTTTGATTGAAATATGTTTGAATAGAATGCCCTAAATGCAATAAACTAAAAATGTAAATGAACTATCGATGCAAAACTAATGAAATGTATATTGTTTGAAAACACATGATGATATACAAAAGGATAAATTAAGGACAATACAAGACAAGATAGAAGGGTAGACTAAAAGAGTGCACCTAGAAATGAGTGCACCTCTAAAATTCTGGAAAATATTCTTTTAAGGCCAATTGAGACACTTATGCCAAGCAGGGTGACTTAGTCCCAATTTTGGGAAATTGCTCCGGGACCTGTTTCAGCCAACTAGGTATCCAAATCTCCAAAAAATATTGACAAATACATGCAGTGGGACTAAGTCTCTACTGTTGGTGACTTAGTCCACTCCCACTTTTTTGAGAATCCAAAAGTGGAAATTGAAGCCTACAGTCTGCAACATGTTCTTCAACTAAAATTTGAGTACAACTCTTTGAAATCACCTACAAAACATAATATATTTTGGTTTCTAATGTGGGTTTTTCCTTGGTCAAACCCCCAGTTGGTATTTAAAAAATGAAAGAGATAAGGAATTTGCATAAAACCCTAGCCCTAAGTGTGTTTAAGACTAGGAAATCTGAAGTATGATGCAACCCTATTCTAGCTTGTGTGAATAAGATGCATAAATGAAACTAGAACAATGCAAGACTCATTCCAAGAGACCCTAAATCAAATTAGAAATGAATCTTAATGACATGCAAACCTTCTTTAGGCTAAAGATAGAGATAAAATGAAAGATGGAATCACTTTGAGAATAAGTCTTTAGGGTTGATTTGATGGCTAGTTGCATCTCCTCTACCTAGATTTCTCCATGATTCTCCATAGGCATCAATTATCAACCCTTTGAAATATGAGATCTTGGAAAAAAAGTGAGCTTGAAGACCTACAAAAACCCTAGCTTGTTGTCCCAAGCTTCAACTTTGTTGTAGAAAGAGTAATGAATCTTCTTGTGGAATATGTTCCAACACTTGATTCTTGAATTTTCTTGTGAAAAATGACTAAAGGTTGTGAAAAATCACCTAAAAACATGTATTCATAAGAATCAATACCTAATTGTCAGTTATTTTGACCTAAGAGGCCGACATCCACAAAGAACTTTTATTATGTTGGAGATTTTCCCTCTCAAAAATGCAAATTACCCTAAAAGGGACTAAGTCACCCACCTTGGGCGACTTAGTCCCACCAGGGGTTTTTGAGGTGGGAGTTTTGAAATTTGAGTGATTTGAATTTTGTTTGTCAAGATTTGTATGATTTCATATGTGGAATAAGGCTCAACATCCAAAATAATGAGTCTTAGGGGCCTATAAATATTGTTTTAGGGGGTGATTGATGCAAGGGTGTCTAAAGTAGGACCAAATTTTAGGCACAAAAATATATCTTTCTTCAAGAGTATACAATTTTTGATGACACATTTAGTCCCCACTTTAGTGTGCATATGACTTTATGTGCATATGCAAGCTAAAGGCTTTAGACAGTTCACTTTACTTCATAAAAGGATACTCATTCAAAAGATGGGAGAATGAAGCCCCCGGTGTAGTTATCTCTAGAACCACAACATTAGAAACTGCATCTTGCAACACAAACTCATTAGTTGTCTAAAAATCCTCTTATCTAACTTCTACAAATCAAATTTGAGGGTAGATGCATGCCCCCCTTTATTTCGCTTAGTTTATGGAGGTGGAATCAAGGTAGCAATCTAGCCATCGAATAGGGACACTCGTATCTAAGGGAATTTCCAAGTACAATGCCACATAATGATATTTGATTGATGATGTAGGGTGTGGAAGCACAATTCCAACATAATAAATGATGCCAAAAACAAAGTTCAATAGCACTCATGACATTGGTTTCAATGAAAAGCACTAGATATTATTGCTAAGATAGGAAAACATTTAATATGCTTAAATGAGAATGAAAAAGAGTTAAAAGAGTGAAAAATTAAGTAAATCAAGTCACTTACTTGTTTATTTTACCTTCTTGTAGCGTTAGAGTGATGAAATAATAGTGGAGGATGTCACGTAGATGAGACTACACACCTGCAAGACTGGATGTGTTGTGGGACCAGGTGGAATGACATGAGCGTTATCATGAGGTGAGTTGATTCTGCTACCTTCGCTTTGTGTTTTCGCAATTATTTGATAATTTATATGCATTTCTAAGTTAATTTAGGATCTTGGAAAAAAAGTTCACAAAATATCCTCTTTTTCCGTAAATTGTCCCATTTGTTCGCAAAGTATCCTCTTTTTTTGCAAAGTGTCCCATTTGTTTACAAAGTGTCCCTTTTGTTCTCAAAGTGTCTCGTTTCTTCACAAAGTGTCCCAAAGGGGTTCTAAAGTGTGTAGGGCCTTAAATAAAGCACACTAGAACAACATTAGTACACTTGCATGATGAATTAGAGGAAAAGTTAAAGATATTAGATGGTTTATAGAGCATATTTGTGTGTTTTTGATAGGTACCCACTTGTTTGCGTCAACATCTTGGTGGGAGGGAGAAAAGTTTCTTGAGAGATTTAGCCCCTGCTTTGTCAGAGCTCTTATAGGTTGTGGGGATATATTGGGCATACCTCATGCCCCCCATGAGGTACCATGATGCTATGCTGGTGGCATTATGTGAGTGCTCAGATGTAGACACATGTACATTTCACCTGCCTACCGGAGAGATGACGATTACCGTGGAAGATGTGCACTATATTCTTTGAGTTCCTATTCGAGGGGAGTGGGTGCATTTCCATAGAGATCGTACCTTCCATGAGCAATAGGCTGATATGCAGTATTGTCTGGATGGGCCAGTGGATGACGAGTGAGTGATAGGATGGATTGACGTGGTGATGTTACTATATTCACAAGCGCCAATTGTGAGACAGATTATGATGCATATAGTTGCTCTAGTACTCCTTCTAGATGGATGGGCAACACACCTAGAGGGAGGATTAGTTCACCTGATCCGTGGGATTGTAGATTATAGGATAGTATATGCCTAGGGACGCTGTATCCTTGCACATTTATATTATGATTTGGGACGGTTTGTTTTTCGGGAGATAGACAACATGGTGCATTGCACACTTCTACAGGTGTGGTTCCTCGAGCATATCACATGCACTAGGCCTATTGGCTTCCCATTTCCAACAATAGTGGGGTATCCTTGGACCATTGGCTATCCTCTATGATGGCTATGATAGTATGGGGATTTACACTTTTGGAGAGTGAGATTCGATGGACTAGAGGAGGATGAGATCTTGTGGAGACCTTATCAGCTTACACTACAGTGGTTGGGTCACATGAGATAGATGAGAAGATTATAGTTGGACATGTTTTTGGTTAGCTTACATGATCATATAGTATGTCCTTTCTGCTATGATCGATTCATGCAGCAATTTGAAAAGATTTAGAGGCCACCCAAATCATGATCCTCTTTCAGGAGGTCAATGCGGAGTACCCAAAGACTAGGTGATACAATACGACTCACTCTAGATGATGTTGTTGAGAGCGACTCCAATTTCTCTAATCATGATCAGCCTCCAATCTCTGATGCAGACAATGTCAGTGCCACATGGTAGCATAAGGAGTGGTGGATAGTATCACAGACAATTATTTTTTATTCCATTGATGAGCCCATAGTAGATGCAAGACCATTTTCAGATGAGGGGGATGAGAGAGAGGATAGGGCTGAGGATACACGTTATAGAGTGCGAGCATATTTATTGATATTATTGATGAGGAGTATGATGAGGATGTATATCTAGACTATGATGGCCAAGAGGGAGAGGAGGAGGATGAGACACCCCTAAGTGAGAGTGATGAGGAAAAAACTAAGTATCGACACGAGTAGGGAGAGCCCTCACCCATTCATATGACTAGTTTATGAGCAACGGCTAAAGCTGGCATCAGTAATCACAGTTGTGGAGAGGCTACCACATCGTTCATGCCCCCTGCATAGGATGAGGATGAGATTGCTTAGCCTATTGGAGATATAGGTGATGATATTTAATTTGATGCATGTACCTTGTACTTTTGTGTATTACTTTATGCATATATATATCATGATGTGTACTGATTGTGTATTATTTCTACCTTGCAGGAGCTATGAGAGATTGGTGGGATCTCTATCATCAAGTAGTTGTAGAGATAGTGCCAACATCTATCAATGAGAAGGAGATGGACTTAGATTGCATTCCCCCACCTATTTTGTAGCAATATTCAAAGTCACTCAGGACATTCGTGAGAATACGGGCACTGTATGAGAATCTATGGAGGCAAGTCCATCAAGCCAAGACTGCAGTAGAGGCACAGTCATCCCGGACTCCAACAAAGTTTGAGAGACTAGAGGTAGAGGTAGAAGGGCTACAAGCAAAGAGGGAGTGTATATCAGGAGAGTAGTAGGTAGCCCATGAATGGATACAAGGCTTATAGTATGCACTCAAATTTGGTGGATCACGGTCACGACCACGGACGACTATCTCATAAAATTTGGATACTAATGCAACATGAGTACCAAATCCCAAGGGATTTGGTAATCACACGCCTTAGTGACATTGTATATTTTAATGGCATATAAATAAATCTTTTGATATATATATATATATATATATATATATATATATATATATACGAGTACTTTTATGTTATATGAATTGTCTTAATATGTTTGAATGTTAAATGATAATGTGATTAGTTAAATAGCCTTTGTAAGAGTACTTAATTAATGTCTCCTTGATTTAACAAAGCTTATGTGATCTAGTTAAAACTTGCTATAGTTTCTTTTAGATACAACATAATGATTAAGTATGTTATACACCTATGAGCTAAGTTAAAATAACACACAAGAGGAAGTTGAATAGTATGAAACCTAATTAATTATAAAATGAATTAAACAATTACCTTAGTGTTCAAGACACACACATAATTGTTTGTCAAGAATGAAGCAATGGAAAGCATATAGGATACAATCGAATAGCTCTAACAACATGGCTTTATCATTCATACCATTCAAAGGGATTAGACATAATACCTACATAGATGCATGGAATTAATAGGGTCTTTAAGGGGCATACCATCTCGCTCTATTAATGTGTAAGTGCCAAATCCGTAATTCGCATTGATGACATAGGGTCCTAACCAATTAGGATTGAATTTTTGTTTTTCAGCATAATCGATAGTAATCTTTCATTGATTTTCATATAAAAATAAATCACCCTTGTTAAATTTCCAAGGGATGACACCAATATCATGTTTACGTTGTAATTTCTTGGTGTAGGCTTGAAGATGATCAAGAGTGTTAATACGTTGTTCATCAATAATTTCAAGCCAATGTAATCGTTGTCGCTGATAGGTTTCATTATTGACAAGACCTTGGAGAGGAATCCATAATGTTGGGATTTCTAAATCCAAAGGTATGATGGCCTCGATACCATAAACAAGGTTGAAAGGTGTATTTCCCATAGATGAGTGAACACTTGTGTGATAGGCCAATAACGTATATTGCAATTGCATGTGCCAATGTTTTTGGTTTAGATTAAAATTTTTCTTGAGGATTTGTTTGAGGATTTTATTAGTTCTTTGAGCTTGACCATTAGTTGTGGGTAGTAAGATGTTGAAAATTAATGTTGAATATGAAAGGTCTCTACAAACTTCTTCACATCATTATTTTTAAATGGTGTTCCATTGTTCGAAACTAATGTGGAAGGGAGTCCAAAGCGAGTGATCATGTGTTCCAATAAGAAATGACATATCACATTAGGAGTTGTGGATCAGAGAGGAATAGCTTCTACCCATTTTGTGAAATAATCGATTGCAGTAATGATAAACATATGTCCAACAAAATATGGTGGTGAAATTTTTCCAGTTAGATCCAGTTCCACACATAGAACAGACAAATAGGTATTTGGGCATTGAGCTCATAAGTAGGAGCATGAATCAAATTGCTATGTTCTTGGAATTTGTGACATCGCTTAACATACGCATAACAATATTTTTCCATATTTTTCCAGTAATAGGGACCATACGAAGGAGTTTTTGTAATAAGGTTTTTCATCCAAAATGACATCCACAGGTGCCCCCTTGAACGTGTTCGAGGGCTATATGAGTTTTAGAATTCTTAAGATATCGCAAGAGAATTCCATCAAAGGATTGTTTATAGAACACATCGGCTAGGATTATATACTTGGTTGCTATCTTTTTTAGATGATTTCAAGTGTTTCTTGTTGTTGCCTCAGGAATGGTGCCACGTCTTTTAAATAATTATATATGGAGTCATACCATTCACTTGATTTATCTTGCTGTGTTATGAATTCGACATCAGATTTATCACTAATGGAGGGTTCCATGATTGGGTGAATGGTAAATGTGACATGTTTAGAAGGATCAAAAGGAGATATTAGAGAAGCCACACTTTTCATTGCATCCATGTGTCAATTATCCTTTTGGGGGATGTTATCAATGGTGAACAAAATTTTTCTAACAAGGTCATTACAAGAGCCTTATATTGCAATAATTTGTCATGTTTATCTTGATAAACTGCATTGATTTATTTTATCACTAATTGTGAATCGCCCAAGATCTTAATATCTTTGGCATCCATGATTAAGGCAACACACAATCCTATGATTAACGCTTCATATTTAGCTGTGAACATTATTCATACATAGGAAATTTAAGCGATACAACAAGGGAATATGATTTTTGATGGGTGGAGTTAAAATAACTCCAACACCAGAGCCTGTTCTACACTTGGATCCATCAAAATATAATTCCCATGTAGGAAGCTCTGTGGTCAACACATTATCATTGGGAAAAGATTCCTCATCGGTATTGCTAAAGGAGAAGGAACATTGGCTAAGTGATCGGTTAAGGCTTGGCCTTTAATTAATTTTTGGGAAACAAACTTAAGGTGAAACTTAGTCAACAACATTACCCATTTAGCAAGACATCTTGATAGGCCTGTTTTATTGAAAAGGCATTTGAGAGGATCAAATTTTGTCATGACTTGTATTTCTACATTAAGTAAATAGTGTCACAACTTACTAGTAGCAAATACAAGAGCCAAACATTGTTTTTCAATTGTTGTGTATCATGTTTCATAATCGATTAAAGTTTGACTAATGTAATAAATATGATGCTCTTTTCCATTGTCATCATGTTGAGCCAACAATGTGGCAAGACCATGGTCGGAAGTGACGATATAAAGGATGAATGGTTTGTTTGGTATAGCAGGTTGTAAAACGGGTGAAGTTGCAAGGTATACTTGCAAACTCTCAAAGGCTTGTTTACAATCCTCATTCTAATCAAATTGCACATCATTTTTTAGGAGGTGTGTGAAAGCTAACATTCAATTAGCTAAGGAGGCGACAAAATGATGGATGGCTTGAATCCTTCCTAGTAATGTGCATAATTGGAAAATATTTTGAGGAGGTGGCATGTTATTTATAGCATCAATTTTCTTCTTGTCCACATCAATACCTTTGTGAGATATGATAAACCCTAAAAAAATTTCCACTATCTACTCCAAAGACACACTTTTTTGGATTTAAGTGCTTGTTGTACTTACGCATTCGTTCAAAGATTTGTCAAAGAAAATTCACATTATCTTGTCGCATTAAGGATTTGGCTAGAATGTCATAAATATAATCTTCTAATATTTTATGCATGTAATCATGAAATATGAATGTCATTGCTCATTGATAAGTTGTGCCTATGTTCTTTAATCCAAAAGGCATCATAACCCAACAAAATTTTCCCCAAGAGGATTTGAATGTCATTTTGTATTGATCTTGTGGGTTAATAAATATTTTATTATATCCAAAAAATCCATCCATAAAGGAAAACAAAGCATGTCCAGCAGTTGAATCCACTATCATGTTGATGTTAGGAAGAGTAAAATCATCCTTTAAAGAGGTTTTATTAAAGTCATGAAAATTCGTACATATCCTGACACGATTATCAGATGTAGCAACTACGACAATGTTTTATATCCAAGGAGAATAATCAATAGGTTGAATGAAACCTACGTCAACGAGTTTTTCAAGTTCTCCTTTAACATGCTAGGCTATCTTAGGGTTCATCTTTCGTATCTTTTGGCGAATAGGCTTAACATTTTCAGTGAGAACAATGTTGTGTGTCACTATCGTCGGATCTATTGCTGGAATATCTGAATATTTCCAAGAAAAAAGTTTAGGAAAGTCATGAAGCAAGGTTGCAAGATCCTCTTATTCTTCATCATCAAGGCACTTCCCGATTTTAATGACTTTTTCTTTATCATCTATTTCCATTAGTATATCAATGGCATCCCCTAAGGAGAGTGCATTTGACTTAGGAAATTCTAGATCATATGGTTCCATGCTTGTGGGTGTCTCATTTTTGTCAATAACGTTTAGCTTGGTACTCATCATAGCATAGGAAGCATTTCTCTTGGGAACATATATCTTATCAGAAGCTCCTAACATTTTTTTCAAAGCTTCATCATCGTTAAATATTCGAAGGACAGTGGAAAATCTAGATCAAGGAATTTGGGATGTTTGAGTGTGAGATTGATTCTTGGTTTACATGTGATCGTGTTGATAGTGAATGATGGTCATTGATTTTCTTTTGTTGTCTTAGAAAAAGAATACCCTAAACCAATCTTTGTCTCTTGTGTATTAGGTTCAATGGGAACTCAAATTATTTTTTCCTTTTTTCCATATCCTTTACCAGTGTATCCTAATTGTTTCACAAGTTCATAGCCTCATCCATAGAGTCTTTCCATTTCCTATGGGTTGGGTGGTTATTGGTAATCTATCTCATCAAAATTTGTTGTATATGTTGTGTGTTCTTTCAAAGTAGATGAGGTAGAAGTATGAGAAGGTCCTCCTTCATTATGAGTAGATAGGACTATTGGTTGTTCTTATTTTTCATCCTCTTTTCTTGTGATTATATACTTTCCCATAAATGAAGGTGTGAATTCTAAATTTCTAATGATTCCCAATTAACACCACATAATTTAGACATTGATTCTTCTTCTTGTTTTTTGGTCTCGGGAGGTGCTATGTTAGAAGTTGGAATCAATGTGTTGAGAGGATTGGTTGTTCCTTTTTCAAGTTGTAAGCAACTTTCAGGCTTGAGGTCTATGTCAATGTGATAAAATTTGTTATTATAGACATATTTCATTTTTTGATGAAGGGTTGAAGGTACCATGTGCATCTCATCATTCCATGGTCTTCCCAAAAGAAGATTATAGAAAAGATCATAGGGCAGGACATGAATAGGATTTTGCAACATAACCATTATGATAGTAATAGGTAAGGTGATTACACCAAGTGGTTACTTTGTAACATTGTCAAATCCTCTAATATATAGGGAACCATATTTTATTTGTGATTTATCCACACATAATCTATCAAGAAGCTTTGCACTACACAAATTTAAGGGTAGAGCCATTGTCAACAAGTGTTTGTTTGATGCCAAATCGATTGTATTGAGATATTATCATAACGGCTTCATTTTTCTTTCTTAATTCCAATGGAGGGAGATCATGTTGGTAGAAGGTAATGTCAACATTAACTGTATTCATTCCTTGTATGAGCTGCCACATCATTTACATTTGTACTAGGAGGAACCACTATTTGTTGTAATGTTGTTTGGAGCATAGAATGATAGTTGGGTGAATTCTGAAGAAGATCCCAAAGGGATATCTTGGTGGGAGTATTCTTAAGTTGCTCAACAATATCATACTCCCTAAGGTGAGAATTTATGCTAGGGGAAATAGATAATATGGGATTGGGTAAAGGTAAGGGTGTTGGGGTGGCTTGTTGGGGGTGTGGGTTATTTCTAGTGTAATATGTGTGAGCAACAACATCATGCTTAGGTGGGTAAAGGGTAAACTCGTGTTTAGATGGAGGTTGAGGTTTATGGGAAGGTGGGTAAGGAACAAGCTGAGGTTGAATTACATGATATTTTGTTTGAGGTGTCTCACAACAAACCTTGATGGATTAGCTAGGTGAGATGAAGTCCTGAAGGGCTTCATCTAACATGTCCAACTCATCATAGCTAAAAGGTTCGGGAGGTAGGTTATCGGTGGTTGGTTTGGTTTTTTTATCACAAACCTTAGTGGATGAACTTAGTGAGAGGAATCCATGTAGAGCTTCATCTAATGTATCCAAGTCATCACTACTAAAAGGTTTAGATGATATGATTTTCCTAAAGTGGAGAAGTGTGTGGATTGTTTCATGTGGTGTTTCTAATATTTTGTTTTCATTTTCTAATGAATGTGACCTAAATGAACTAGGAACTAATGATGAAAATGAAACTTGTAAAGATCTAATGCTATCCATAAATGCCATGAAAGTAAAAGATGCTTATGCGAAGGATTACCATATAATAGAAAATAACTGAACTGAAACAAAAAAAGCAAATGGAACAAATAGAAACCACATAAAATGGACACTTAATGCATAAAAGACTAATGCAAAATGAGGGTTGGGATGAAGTCGCCCAGAGTGGCGAATTAGTCCCAATAGGGGTAATTTTGAAGGTTTTTTTATTTTTTTGATGAATTCTAAGTTATGTTGTACTATAGAATGCAAGTCTAAACTGTAGATGAAAATTTTCACTATTGTTGAAGGAAATGAGGTGCAAAAATGAACCTATCACTAATGCAAAGTATGAAACCCTAGGATGCAAATTTAAACAATCCAACATGCAATGCAATGTTACTAGAAGCTATCCTTAGGATGTAAATGCATGCCAAATCAGAAGTAAGATGTTTCTAAATGTAGGTTCACCAAAATGAAAAGCAAATTTTAGGGGAAAGGGGGTTCTCTAACACTTCTAAAGTTTTCACGTAAAAGGAGAGAGTTCTTTCTACCCTAAAACTTGGAGCTCATTCAAAACTAATGTATATGTGATCTAAATATGTTTGAATAGAATGTCCTAAACGCAATAAACTAAAAATGTAAATGAACTATTGATGCAAAACTAATGAAATGTATATTGTTTGAAAACACATGATGATATACAAAAGGATGAATTAAGGACAATACAAGACAAGATAGAGGGGAACACTAAAAGAGTGCACCTATAAACTAATAAGGGCTGAAATGGAGATTGTAAAAGCCTCTGAAATTTAGGAAAATCTTCTTTTAGGCCAACTAGGACACTTACACCAAGGTGGGCGACTTAGTCCCAGTTTTGGGAAACTGCTCTCGGGCCCATTTCAGCCAACTAGGTATCTGAATCTCTAAAAAAAATTGACAAATACATGGAGTGGGACTAAGTTGCCACTATTGGCGACTTAGTCCACTCTAGCTTTTCTGAGAATCAAAAAGCGGAAACGAAAGCCTACATTCTGTAACCTATTCTTCAACTGAAATCCGGGTCAAAATCTTCAAAATCACCTACAAAACAGAATATATTTTGGTTTCTAATGTAGTTTTTTCCTTGTTCAAACCCCTAGTTGGTATTTAAACTTTAAAAGAGATAAGAAATCTGCATAAAATCCTAGCACTAAGTATCTCTAAAACTAGGAAATTTGAAGTATGATGCAACCCTATTCTAGCTTGTGAGAATAAGATGCACAAATGAAACTAGAACAATGCAAGAATCATTCCAAGAGACCTTAAATCACATTAGAAATGAATCTTAATAATATGCAAACCTTCTTTAGCATAAGATAGAGAGAAAATGGAAGATGGAACCACTTTGAAAACAAGTTTTTAGGGTTAATTTGATGGCTAATTGCATCTCCTTAAGCTAGATTTATCCATGATCCTCCATAGGCATCCATGATCAACCCTTTTCAATGTGATATCTTGGACAATAAGTGAGCTTGAAGACCTACAAAAACCTTAGCTTGTTGTCCTAAGCTTCAACTTTACAGTAGAAAGAGTAACGAATCTTTTTGTGGAAGATGTTCAACACTTGATTCTTGAATTTTCTTATGAAAAATGACTAAAGGTTGTAAAAAATGACCTAAAAACATGTATTTATAAGCATCAATACCTAATTGTAAATTATTTTGACCTAAGAGGCTGACATCCACTAGGAATTTTTATTAAGTTAGAGATTTTCCTACTCAAAAATGCAAATTACCCTAAAACAAACTAAGTCGCCACCTTGGGCGACTTAGTCCCACCAGGGGTTTTTGAGGTGGGATTTGTGAAGTTTGAGTGATTTGAATGTTTTTTGTTGGGACTTGTATGATTTCTTAGGTGGAATAAGCCTCAAGGTCCAAAATAATGAGTCTTAGGGGCCTATTAATGCTATTTTAGGGGGTGATTGATGCAAGGGTGTCTAAAGTAGAACCAAATTAGGTAAAAAATTGTCTCTTTCTTCAAGAGTACATTTTTTGGTGACACAATATTAAAGATTCATCATTACTTATAAGGCTTAATAATTTCTACAAGTATCATTATTGTATATTCACAAGTGATATATATATATATATATATTGTAAATAATATATTTATATATTCTATATAAATTTATATATATCATTATTTCCAACTGATTTCATTTCACATGGATATATATATATTATATTTAACTTACTGTTAACATATACTTATTCCCTTTCACTGTTGTCGCCTCTCTAATATTTATGATCTATAGGAGTTCCTTTATTTTGAGCCACCTTTATTTAGGAGAGTTGACTGCTTGTGTATGTTTATGTTTTTATTTGGGAATCGATGCTTTCCCAATTATTGTAAATGATATGAAACATTTAGGCTAGGTTCTAGTGATTAATTCATTTCATATGATAATTGCATTGTCATAATATTATTTGTTTAATGATTTGTAACTATTAGTTTATGCACATGATAATTGTATAGTAATATTTAGATTTGTATCATATTATTATTTATAATAATATTTAGGTTTATATATAATAATTTATTTGATTATTATTATTTGGTTTATATTAGTTTATAGTAATTACCAGGATTATTATAATATTATCATGATGAATGACTATTTGGTTGTTTTTTGTATTTTAGTATCCTAAGTATATTTATAATAATATTAAATTACTAATATGTATTTTATTTATTTTATGCATTTATTTGTATTTTAATGTATTACAATTTCGGGGACATGATAGTCCTCCCCGCCCAAGATTTCTCACCCTCAAGCAATCATAATCTAAGATGTGTGATTTTAAGATGTTGCTCCTTGTGGTGATGATATCAATTTTGATAGGAGTTGGAAGTTCTAACCCAAGTGATGGATATTCTAGCTATGAGTATAATATACTGACTAATATTCTTAAGTGCTACTATTTCTCCACAACTTTCAAACCCATGAGTTGGAGTTTTTGAATTATTATAACTTAAAACCACTTGAAGCATACAACCAAGTAGCTCAACCCAGCAGGCAAGTATCTTGACTAGGAAAATAATACTTAGCTCAAGCAATCAAACAAGTAACTCAAACAGGCAAGAAACTAGCTCAAGCACACAGGTAAGTATCTCAATCAAGCAAAAAAGTAGCTCAAGAACACATGCAAGTAGCTCAAGCATAGAAGAAAGTAGCTCAAGTAGACAAGAAAGTAGCTCAAGTAGACAAGAAGGTAGATCAAGGACACAAGAAAGTAGCTCAAGCAAGTAGGAAACTAGCTCAAGTAGATAGGAAAGTAGCTCAAGCATATAGGCAAGTAGCTCAAGCACATAGGTAGGTAGCTCAATCATAAGAAAGTAGCTCAAGTAGACAAGCAGGTAGCTCAAGCATGCAAGAAATTATCTCATGCAAGTAAGCAACTAGCTCAAGTTGAAAAGTAGCTAGCTCAAGCACGCAAGCAAGTAGTTCAAGTAAGTAGGAAACTAGCTCAAGAACATAGGCAAGTAGCTCAAGCACATAGGAAAGTAGCTCAAGCACCTAGGCAAGCAGCTTCAATAGACAAGCAGGTAGCTCAAGCACCTATAAGACGATAGGAAAGATGCTCTGATACCACTATAATGTCCCCTACTTGATTTTTCCCTAGAATTCACTTGTTGATTAGGTTTAGGGTTTCTTCTTTCCAAATTAATGTTCTTTTTAATGAATTAATCTTGGTTTGAAATCTACATTCACCATATTAACAAAATTTACACATACACATATCTATTAGCATTAATATCTAGATATCCAGAATATAAGCATAATCATAAAGCAATAATTAATACATATGAGGAGTGGCATGCATAGATCCACTCAAAGCTATCCATCTAAGCCCAAGAGCACAAGTTTCTGATCAAGACAACCCACCCCTTGGCCCTGAGTGCCAGGAACATTCAAACCAAGACAATTCCACCCTCGGAGTGGCATGCTTAGAGGAAACACTTGTACCTTCTTTCTCTACCCATGTCATCACCTCAAAAGACACTTAACCTACTAGGGATGGTCAAGGGAGCGTATAAGTGGCCTGGGCCTACCACCCCTCCAAGTCCACAATGGATCTTGAGTGGGACCCCCACCCCTCCATGGCCCACCCATGCCTTGGGACTGGGTGGACTATGAGTGGAATTTCCACCCCTCCAGTGCCCATCCCCACCTTAGGTTCTGGGGGTAGAATTGACTGGGGATTTTTGGCACCACTTCCCTCATACCTTTCCTCCTAGTAAGTTGGAAAACACTTAGAAGACAATCTTTTAGCAATCAAATACATGTGCATTTATTACTGATTCTGTAAGTCAATATAAAAATCATTAGATCATCATGATAATACTAAATAAATCATTACACCAATAATTAGATAAGCGGTATTTGTTTCTTATATTAAAAATATGCTAAATATTATTGCTAAGTGAGTACATCACTTGAGTTGTTGTATCTCTCCACGTTTTCTGATTCCTTACTCGCCTCCTGCAACCTTATACTAGATTGATCATAGGATGAGGACAATTCATAAATATACATAATCAAATTTATGTTTATATTAAATATTCATCATTACTTATAAGGCTTAATGATTGCTGCAAGTATCAGTATTGTATATTCACAAGTGATTCACATATCTACTTACCCATACATATATATATATTATATATATATATATTTCGTAAATAATATATTTATATATTCTATGTAAATATATATATCATTATTTCCAATTGATTTCATTTGACATGAATACATATACATATATATATAATATTTTACTTAATGTTAATATATACTTATTCCCTTTCACCACTGCTGCCTCTCTAATATTTATGATCTGTAGGAGTTCCTTTATTCCCAACCACCTTTACTTATTTCTTCCCATCATATCCTATCTTTATCCTTACTACAATGTCTTGGATGTATCTTCCTTTTTATACATCAATCCCCAAGATTCTCATCCACCTTTTGACTAGGGACATGTCTTTTGTGTGATCGCTGCCTTGTGGGAACCGATTCATTACTAATATTAGTTGTTATGTTTTAGGAGAGTTGACTACTTCTTGTTGCTTATGTTTTTATTTGGGAATCGATGCTTTCCCAATTATTGTAAATGATATGAAACATTTAGGCTAGGTTCTAGTGATTAAATTATTTCATATGATAATTGCATTGTCATAATATTATGTGTTTAATGATTTCTAACTATTAATTTATGCACATGATAATTGTATAATAATATTTAGATTTGTATCATAATATTATTTATAATAATATTTAGGTTTATATATAATAATTTATTTGTTTATTATTATTTGGTTTATATTAGTTTATAGTAATTACCAAGATTATTATAATGTTTATCATGATGAATGACTATTTGGTTGTTTCTATATTTTACTATCCTAAGTATAATTATAATAATATTAAATTGATAACATGTATTTTATTTATTTTATTCATTTATTTGCACTTCAATGTGTTACAATTTCAGGGACATGACATGTTGTTTTCGAAATTGAAAGCTTTGATCTGTACTTCAACACATGCCCTTTCCTTCCAAATTAAGTTCCAAATCTGAATCTGTGAAAATACCTACAAAAGAAAATATAAATTGATTTTCCAATGGGGGGTTTGCCTTGGTCAAATCCCTAGTTTAGTAATTAAACCTTCATATAAATAATAAAATGTGCATGAAAACCCTAGCCGTATGTGTGTCTAAGACTAAGAAATTTGAAACATGATGCAATCCTATTCTAATTTGCACAAATATGATGCAAGAATGGAAATATAAAGATGAATGACTCACTTGTGGTGCTCTTTAATCACCCCAAGTGAATCCTAATGATGTGTGTACCTTCCTTAGGTTGAATGTAGAGTGATAATAGAGGATGGAATCACTTAGGAAACAAGTCTTTAGGCCTGGTTTAATGGCTACTTGCATCTCCCCAACCTAGAATCCATCATGGTTCACCACAAACAACCATGATCAACCCTTGACAATGCTAGATCTTGAATGAAAGTGAGCTTGAAGACCTGCAAAAATAATTTAATGTTGCTCAAAAGCTTCAACTTTGTTTGCTTTTGAAACTTGAACACTCTTGTGAAAGATTGTTTGAACATTCTTGATGCTTGTCTCTTGAAAATGCTTACTCAAAGTGCTTATAGATGATAAAAATGACTTGGAAACTTTCTTTTATAGGCTTTGACACCTAATTGATCATTATTTAGATCTCAAAGGCCGACATTCACTAGATATTTGAATTAAAATGGTGAATTTCCCACTCAAAATTGAAAAAGACCTCAAATGGGACTCATTCGCCACCCTTGGCGAATGGGTCCCACCTAAGGGGACTCATTCACCCAAGTTGGAAAATGAGTCCTTCCTTAGCTTTTTGAGGGGGGTTTTCAGGATTTTTGATGATTTGTATGATTTTATAGGATTTTTTAGGTAAAATGAGCCTCAAGATCTGAAATAATGGGTCTTAGGGGCCTATAAATGATTATTTTAAAGGGTAATTAATGCAAGGATGCCAAAAATGGGTCCAAATTAAGTGTGAAATTGCCTCGCTTTCAAGAGTGTACAATTTTGTACACTACAAATAGTAAGCAATAAGCTATGGTCTCATGTGTTTTTTTGGTGTGAAAATCAACATGATTTTATTTGCATTTTTTTGCAAGTTTTAAATGCATTTTTTTGGCAATTTTTCTAATTGAAATGGGGAAAAATATTTGTGGTCAATTTAGTGCATTTTTTTATTGTAGGATTCTCACAGTTAGTAAAAAAGGTAGTGTTCATCAAGGAATGGAAAAGATGCATAGAGCCTTTCAATTATACATTATGTAATGTGCAATGGCATTTAATTATTTAGCAAACCATTTTTTCTTCACAGGGCAGCATTTTCTTGTGCAACAATTGACTGAGACAACTATTGTTTCAACTAACCACCCTCTCATTAAATCTCATTCATATTATAATCTTACATGGTCTTATTATAGTAAAGGTTATTATGAAACCACTGGTTGCTACTATATGGCATCAGTCAAGGAAAGCCATAGGCCATAGGATTTTGTAGACATGTTCAATTGAATTTGGGAGATCTTAAGAGTTCTCTCTCAAATTTTGAAAAGGTTCTAGAGGTCCACCTTGAGAATTGTGAGAGATTAAAAGTTGGAGGCCATATATATTCTTAGCAAGGGCAGGGAAAGAAGGATTTGGAAATTTTAAGAAAGGCAACTCTCATAGATCCATGTGATGCCCATGCATTTATCAAGATCCATGGTGAGTTATTAGTATCGATAGACCCTAGTGCAGCCTTAGATTCTCTTAAGGCAACAAAGTCTCTTCTAAAGAAGAGCAGAGAAGAAGTACCCATTAAATTTTTAAACAACACTAGGGCTCTTCATTTTGAGCATGATGAACTAGAGTTGGCTCAACAAACATTTATGGAGGCATTAGGAAATGGAATTTGGGTTGAATTCATAAATAAAAGCCCCAAGGCCAATTTTGTAGTTTTTTTGGTGTGCTTTAAGCATATGGAATTCTTGCATCAACTAGAAGAAGGTGGTGTTTGACTTCAGTTACCATGGGATAAAGTCACAACCCTATTTAATCTTGCTAGGTTATTTGAATAGCTACATGATACTAAAAAAGAAAATATTTTATACAGGCTAAAATTGTTCAAGTTTCATGGTTATGTAGATCCATATCTACATCTTGCAGCCATGGCTCAGGCTCAGAATGACATCCAACTAAGCATAGAATTATTTGGGGATTCACTTAAGGTGGATAAAAACTCATCAAAAACTTTATGTATGCTTGACAACAAGGAACTAAAAAAAAAATGACTGGCTTAAAGCAAAAGAAGCAATTAAAGTAGCACACCAACTTGTCTTGGCTGATGAAGAAAATGAAAAGTTGATGAAGAACGAAGGATTCAAATGGAAAGGAGAAAGAAAGAGGAAGAACTTCAGTGGGTTCTACAACAAGAGGAGAAATTTGAACGTGTTAAGGAATTATGGAAGATTAAGCATAAGGTAAAGGATGATGATGATGATGATGAGGTTGGTTAGTCTAAGAAGAAACAAAAGAAGAAAAAGAAGAAAAAGAATAAGGATAAGGACCACAAGGCTTATTATTCTTATATCCAAGGAACCTAATCTTTCCATGGAAGATGACATAAATTATATGAGTGATAAGGAACAAGATGATGCAAAAAATGCCCAAGATCTTCCTGTAGTTGCGGGTTTAGAAGACTCTGACGACGGCAAGAAAAATTCTCCAGTTTCAACAAAATCACAAAGGAGACATGCATACTTTGATTCTAAAGATGATGAATCATTGTAGAAATAGAGTCCAAGAGAAGATGATGCATACGATGATGATGTCTAGGCTTCTAGAGCTTTAACCAAACCTATCTCCTATTTTCCAAAAGAAAAATACCCAAGGCCCATGGGAGATGGATGATGAGAATTTGAGTTTCAACTTGGTTTCATTTCAAAAAGGGAACATTACATTGTACAAGATTTGTTTAAAAACAGAATAATTTAATCTACCTATTTGGGACTGTAAAATAAAAATATATGAATTAATCTATTTTCAATTATAGGTTCTTTTAATCTAGAATATGATAAAAATATAAAGCATAATACATTTAAGGACACAAAAAATATTCTAAAATAAAGAATAAAATAGGTTTCCCATAAAAAACAAGAGAGATGGAAAATGAAAAGATAACATACAGATGATTCATTTGAGGTTTTTGATAAGATCTCATTTAACTATGTCAAATGGACTTGGAAGGGACAAAGCATATTTGATTGATGGAAATTTGAGGTAGCTCATCCATCCTCATTGTATGTATCATCTTTTCTTGGAATTTTTTTCTACAATGCACCAAGCCTAGAATTGATTGGGGATGCTCTTAAGGAGGATAAAAACTCATCAAATGATTTATGTATGCTTGGCAACATGCAACTGAAAATAGATGATTTCCTTAAAGCCAAAGAAACAATTAAAGTAGCATGCCAACTTGTCTTGGCTAATGAAGCAAAATGAAAAGTTGATGAAGAATGAAGGATTCAGATGGAAAGGAGAAAGCAAGAGGAAGAACTTCGGTGAGTGATGCAACAAGAGGAGCAATTCGAATGTGTGAAGGAATTATGGAAGAGTAAGCATAAGGATAGGGATTATGATGATGATGAGGCTAGTCAGTTTGAGAAGAAACAAAAGAAAATAATAAAATTTCAAGAGAACAATAAGAAGATCTACAAAACTATTTTAATCAATTATATAGATAAAACACATTAGCAAATAAATTTGTATGCATTGTGAGATGTTTTATGTTTATGTGTATTTGTTATTATGAGGACTAACACTTATAGGATCTCCAAGAATCCTCTAATTTACCATTGTATGTGATGATAAAAGTGACTTGAATCCAATAAGAAATAAAGATCTAAGTGGTAAGTCACAATAGTCTCAGTTAAATTGTTCATTTGATCTATTTTTGTTTACTCCACATAGTGTATGTGATTTATATCATGGTCATAATAGTCAGTTGTGGAGAAGGAAACACCAAAACCAGATTTGACTGAGGCAATCCCCTATATGTCACAACCCTTCTCCCTATTTCATCTTACACATTACAAGTCTGAAATTGATTCAAGTAAATTGAAGATCGCAAGACCTCAAAACTCTAAGATAAGAATTTAAGCACCTTCCATAATTGAGTTAGGGAAAGTTGATTATTTGTAAACCATTGGACTTAAGAATATAATCTTCATTATCAAAGACCCTCAAACTATAATGTATATGTATATTTTTTTAAACCCTAGAAGCCATCATTTATAGACTAGGGCATCCACACCACTATCGTAGCAATTTTGCACCAAAGTTACATGGCAGGTTCCTCTCTATATATTTTTTCTATTTTTTCTTCTTTTTTCTATATTTTTTTTTATGAAGGGTACTCCCCTTCCAATCTAAAACTCCCAAAAACAAAAGATAAAGGCACGAAAAAAATGCAAGAAGGAAGCAAATATTTTCTATTAACACTTAAATGAAAAATGAAATTACAACATTATATTTTCCATCACATGGGCTTTCTGATTACATAAATCTACAAATCTGCAAATCAGAACCACCAACTGTGTTGCCCTGGCCTCCTCTTTGTAGCTTCCTTTCACATCCTTTATTTGGAAATTGTAACCACCCTAGAATCTTTTGGAAAGTGTAACTTCTTCAAGAAGATATTTTAAAATTTTATTAATTTTAGTAGTACAGCTTCCCAAGGTCATATCTTTTGATCTAACCACTAGATTTTCTATTATTATACCCTTTTGGAAAGCTCTCGAGAAATGCTCCACCAAAAATTAGGACCTATAGGCCAATTAATTTATTTTTTTCCAATTTTCAAGCCCATCTGAAGCCTTTAAATGCCTCAAAATTGACTTCGAAGATTTTAATAGGATTTTCAGAAATTGAAATTTGAATATCTCTCAAATGACAAATGGTATTGAAGTGATTTCTTTTCCATTGGCTATAATTTACCTTTATGGAGGTTTGTGTAAGGTTTCTTGTCTAACCATGCATAAATGCAAACTTACTAAAAATAGTAACTCAACCAAATTTAGCCCTTATTGAAAAGAAACAACATATTTTTTGGGGTTCAATGCAAGATTTCTCTTAGACCCTGGATGCTCCTACATCATTTTCTCTAAATTCTATAAATTTTTTAACAACTTATATTTATTTAGCCTTAATTCACCTAGTTTGTAACAATTCACATTTCAAGCATCACATCTTATCAATCCAAACAAAATGAGGACTAGAACCCTGACTATTTATTGTCTCTCCCTTAAGGTCCAATAGATAAATAGTTTCTCTTAGCTATTTTTGTGTCACTCAAAGTTATACGGTGGAATGATTAGTTTAGGTTAAGTAATTACCTTAAATCCCATTTCACTATCTCATGATATGATATGTTCTAATGTATTATTGTAGATTCAATTGCAATGTAATAAAGTTTCACTTGAGGTAGCCCAAATACAAGTGCTCATCGATTGCCCCTTATGTGGTGGTCAAAGCTCTTCCATTTCTATCTTCCTTCAAGGACCACTTGCCTCCTTTTGGGTTTCATCATGGAAGGAGTCTTTCTACTTCAGGTATCCAGGAAACTCTCTCCAAGGCTTCTCCCCCAATTGTAAGAAGGTATTATGGTCAACAAGATTGGTCATGTCCTACTCCTTCATGTTCTACCTCCCCATCATGCTTGTTTGAGGAACCTCAAGGTGTCCTACTAGTGGTCCTTCTAGCTGGTTTGATTCTAGCAAGTTTCCACAAATGGCTCTTTCTATTTCACCAACCCATGCTAAATAAGAAAAAAATGATAAGTATACATATGATGATGTGTGGCACCCTCCTATGGATACTCTAGACATTGCTAATGTAGGGGGAATCTGCATGATTAGGATCCTCTACCTCCCTCCTCTACTACTAATTTAGCTACCTAATGGCCTTTTATTTGTTTCTATGTTTTATTCTTTGAGATTTAGCTTGATATGGACTCTAGGGTTTGATTTTATATCCACCCACCTTTTTTAGTATTTGTAATATTATTTTCTACACTAATCCTTAAATAAAGTATAGAAAAGAGAACAACATTTGACCTTGAACTTTTCCCCATCTAAAGATTTTTGTCCCATGTTCGAATGTATACATGGATAAACTAATCAAACTCATACATTTTAACATTATAAAGTTAAGAAAACTCAAATGAGTTGGATTTTTGTTGTGCATTATTAGAATAATGAGTCAATGATAGAAAATTTTCCACCAAGGAGGCCTAGACCACTAAGGATAAAAGTCTTAAAGGGAAAGGCTAAGGCTAGGTTTGGCTAACTTGTGTATTATAACTCTCGAAATAGACACTACATAAGATGACGTAAATTTATTGACAAGGATGAAAATAAGTGGAATAAAAGAGTGGAAAATTATGAAGTATGCACTCTTCTACTATACAATTTACCCCAATTTTAGCATTCATATGGATTCATGGAGCTAGAACATAACTATATTACAAACCATTGAACTTTCACAAAAATTAAACCAATAAAATTAAATTTAACTTCACATAATTTTACCCATAATGTCTATTAATGTGGTCTTATAAGAACAATAAATTTTCTTGAATTTGATTTTAATGATGAGCTCAAACATTCATTTTTTGGCTCTAAAGGAGTCCTTGATAAATATTATCATAATGTCACAATTATGATATAGGCTTCAAAACTAATTTAGTTTAAGCCAAGCCATCAAATTTTGGTGGAATCAATAACAGAACATGTGGCCAATGTCAATTATTCTAGTCTCTTGTTTCATGAAATCTCAAATGTCAAAGTCTCACCCATGTAAGAATATATAAATTGTTCATTCTAAGATATTTGAGAACACTATAGATATGAGGTAATCTAGTTAGATAAACTAAACAAAATTCTAGGTTATGTTATATTTTTTGGGCTAAACTTGAGACCTTAATGTTACATGCTACCATATATAAGCTTAAAATAAATTAGATTTAAGTCACTCATTTGGGTTCAACAAGTTAATGACTTTGGTTTTAGTCCTCTAATGGATGAAAGAGTCTTGTTAAAACCTTCATACGATCACAAGTTGATTCGAGATTCCAAAGGCTCCCTTCTAAATTCTTTAAAGAGGGCATTAGTTTATAGTTAACTCTAAGACAAACACAAGGCAGGGAGCGAATGTTTGGATCTCACAATACTAGACACCATGAAATGAAAGAAAAGTTTTAAATGGCACCCACAAGACTAAATAATCTATGAAACCTTAAAGTTGAACTGATAAACAACAAACAAAAATTTAATCAACAAACTATAACACCTAATTCTGACTATCCTCTATATCTTTACTGCTCATAAATCTTCTGCTATGAATTTTGATAAACAATCTATTATTTTTACTATCCGATAAAAAAACTCCTCAATTAAAGATAACAGCCTTAAGGAATCTCACGAAATCGAGCTAATTAGATAAATGTATACTAATATGGGTCCAGTCTTGAGGATGATAGACTCCCAGATTAGTAGTCCCCATATACACATGTCCCACGAAATCCAATCCGACATATTAATGGTCAATAATTCTTATGCCTAGTCCCGCAGGCACAGGAATCCTTATAAATTTTAAACCATTAGAGCTCTTGGTCCCACACTTGTCATGCTATTATATTTTGAATTTCCTATGGAGGTGGACATTATATAAAATCCATTTTACATGGGATCTCCGGCTTAAGTAATGGAGACAAGGAAATTGAGCCAAAGACCTTGAGCTTTACACCCTACATTAACGACGTCCACAATGCCCACAAGAGATTATAAATGGCTAAACTAACCAAACTCAACAATTTTAGCATTATAAAATCAAGAAAACCCGAGCGAAGTTTTATAAGGAGCTGTTGCAGCCAAACAGCCGCCAAGGAGGAATCATTAACTGGTATATTTGTCCTACCTTATCTTGAATATAACGTCTCCATTGAGAAAAATGATAGGATCAAATTATTTAAGCCCATATTATGAATGCGCAGCATACACATTCAATCACTTGCCCATCTCCTGCCAGACAAAAATGGATTCAAAGAAATCAGCAGTCATGCAGTTTGCAAACAAGTTTTTAATAGTGTTAACGTTGGTGATAATATATGGAGTAGTAATGATAAGTGCAGGAGAGTGTGGCCCTGAGTACAATTGTTGGGACCACTACGACTGTACTCCTCCTGAGTATTGCTGCAGTCCTATACCCTGCGATAATGGTGCAGGCATTTGCACCAAAAACTGTGCTTAATCATCCTATTTCCATTCTAAATAAAAACTACTGCAGATCTCGATCTTCATTGCTTGTCAGTGGAGATGGATTTTATATCTGCAGATATAATAAGCAAGTAGTATGTATTAGTCTCTAAATAAAGAAGAGTCATGTACACTCTTACGGTCTTCATGGCTTTTGAATATTGCAGAAATTTATGCGCTATTTGTGGATTGAGATGAATGTCCTTTGAATGCTTGGGATGTGTCAAATCGAACGAATTTAAGCTGCTGCTGCTTTTTTTTTTTCTTTTTCATTTGTAGTATATTTATTTAAATTAATGTATTCGTTTGTTTAGAAAATTGAAGTTAAAAAGTTTTTTTTGTCTGTCTAGTATATTTTATTCAATTGGTCCATAGGCTACATATAGTTTGAGATTTGAGTCATTTGAAAACAAGTTTTAGCTGTCAGCTGTCATTTAATGGTAAAAGTCTTCAAAATCTCACTTATCAGATAAAAGGCAGATAAATAGTAATTTTTCAATTAGGTGAGAAAATTCTAATTTAATTTAGTTAAGGAAAAATTCTTGATTTGTCTAAGTTTATTTCATTCCATTATTTTCCAGTCATTATTAATCATTTAATCCAACCACATACAACTAGAATTTGAGCACATGACATCCATACATGACCATGCACAAACAAGAGCTCTGAATGAGCTACAGACCCTGCCGGAGGCAGAAAGTTTGCTTTTTGATGTTTGGAACAAAATGTCAAAAATAAAGTCAGCAAGTATAAATCATGGTATAAAATGTATAATCTTTAGTGATGTGGTATGATGTGTATATATAGTATGTGTGTGTGTGTGTATAAACACATTTATATATGTATATAGTGTGGATGTGTAATGGCATACACACGTGTATGAATTTATATATATACACATATATATAGACATATATATTTAGACATATGTATGTACATATACATAGATACATGTTTGCATGTTCTGAAGAGAAGACATAGGTAGATTTCAAAAAAATAAGTTACATTAGAGAGATCACATGAGAGATAGTTAGGCATTTTAGTGGCAATACAAAATATTGTCAACATTTGAGTCAATTTTGTTGGTGTAGATCCAACCTATGCATCTTTCGTTCTATAGAGCTTGATTGATCATTTCCAAAAAAAAATTGCAATATGAATGTTAAGTGGAAGAATTCTAGGATTAGGTGAATGATTTGTCTTGTAAGTTTTATGTTTTGACTACTCATATTGAAGGATGTAGATAAGAAAAAATTTATGATCTTCAAACATTCTGAGATGTGGACATTTTCTATTGTTTGAAATACTATATAGATACATATATATATGTATATACATACATACATACATACATATGCACATATACATACTTACATATACATCTATAGTGTATTTATACACAATGGATATATATATATTATCCATAATACAAATGCATATAGATGTGTATGTAGATAATATATAGATATATACATAATGAAAATTTTATTTTCACAATTCATTTAAAAATAAATAAAAATTAGTAATTTTAATTGAGCATCGAAAATTATGTGCTTAGAAACAAGCTTTCGAATATTAATGTTCATCAAAATTTATCATAAGAAATCATTATCTAAATATTAGGAGTCGTCAATTTAAACCACAGTGAAAAGTATTGTCAAAAATATTATCCAAACAAATAACAGAACATTGGAAGCAAAAATTCCATTAAATTGCAAATAACGTATAGCTCGGGGGGGGAAAGCAATAGCACTCCTTCCATTTGTAGATTGCCATCGAGACCCAGTATGAGAGGAAGCAGAAGCACTCAGAGATTCATAGGCAAGGGTATTGTTAAGAGTGTTGTTTAAGGTTTTTTTATAGCTGTTACGCAATCAATATAACACCTGTTTTTTAAAATAGCTCTTTTTCTTACATGTGGTTGTATCAATCTACACTGGAAACTTTCTTGTTATGCCGAGAGGCGTATTCAGTTATAGAAGGAAAAATGTTTCTCCGTAAACATTAACCCTTTTTCTTTTAATTTGACGTTCTTCTGCCTGGCGATGGTGGTTACGTGAAACTTGGTGGTGGAATATTAATGGTTCTGGACAATTGTAGACTCCATTCGTAACTGAAACATAAAGGCACGTCGTTCTGCAATGGTTTTTCATGAGTTTTTAATCGCTTAGTAAGAAGAAAGGCGGCCCACTATCCAATCATATAACGGTGAATGGTAAGCCGACGAATCCTTCACGGTTTGCCCCATTTTATTACAAGTGACTTTCAGTTACAATGGAAATGAAGCGACTACACTGGCGTTTTACTCATGAGTTGGCAGATGCGTTTTCTGTATTAGTTGGGCGAGTGATTTAAATAAGTGTTATCACTCTGGCATGGTGGTCTGCTACAAGATCTTCATGAAGTTTTCCTACAAATAATGCCCAACAGGGGAAATAGGCCCCGAATCTTTCATGTACGCCCATTACAGAAGAGGTCACCAAAATTTATGGCAGGTATACCCAATTTCGCAAAATCTTTCTTTTTCTTTAGTTCGGATTATTTGCATGATATAGTTAATTGCTATGTGACAGCACATGGAAAAATGCCCAGCTCTATAATGTTTAATTTCCATTTACTCGTTGCCTTTCTTGGATAACAAGCTCTCCATAGCCTGTGTAAAAACGTTTTGGTTTATGCAGGCACCAGTTGGTCCGTTAACGGATATGTGCATGGTGCCTATCTTGTGTGGAACAGGCCTCGGATTATCTGATCACCGATTGGGCATGGAAACTTGTGAAGGCAGGTAAAATTGTGCAGGTCATAGATCCCAGAATCGCCCAAGATGGGCCTCAGGACATCATGGAGAGGTTCGTGCTTGTGGCATAATGTGTGCCCATGTAATGGTTGCATTCAGACCAAGTATGAGGGAGGTATTGAAGATGCTAGATGCTAAGGTTCCCCCAATTCCAGATAGGCCTTTGCCTTTGGAAAATCTGGGGAATTTCACAAATATGTATGGTTCTTTCCTGGATTCAATTTTGCACCCCTCTTTAAGTTCAACCGTTATCTTACGTGATTTACTATGGAAGATCATAAATTTTCCGTCTTTCAATTCTTTCTTCCTCTATGGATATGTATATATCCGCCTCTGTATTATTAATATCATTATCAGTTCTAAAAACATTATACAGAGTTTGTAATGCATGTTCAGAGCATCCGTACAGCGGTTATTTTTCAGTCTCTTAAGGAATTCTTTATTAAAGTCTCTCTCAATTTTAGTTTACAATGAGCACACTGAAACACACTACAAGAGTCTATTTTGAATAGGGTTGAATTTTTTCTTATTTATTTGTCATTCCACAAAATCTATCATTGGTCTGCCTGCCTCTAAATGTAAGCATACAAAACTTAAAATATATTACAAATTTTGAAATTGCCATCGGCAGAAATTCCTTATTTTCTTTTATTTCCACAATTTAGGTCTCAAGAGGATACCAAAATTCATTCTTGGTAACTCAGCTTCGACTGTCAAAGAAAATTCTATCTAATATCTTTGGAAAGATAGGTAAAGCTGGAATGGTTTCAGATTTTATCTATCAAAGTTTTATATATTGTTGTTTTAATTAATTGATATTGCAAATATGCATGAAATTTTTATGAAAAATTAACAATTCAAAGGTATTATTCTATCAAAATTATAAGAAATATGATCTCAGTTTTTATTTTCAAAATGTTATCAATATCTTACTCAACAAAATTTAAATTTTATTTTTAGTTTAATAATTTTAGAATGAAATCTAAATTATATATCAAATTTTAGTTTAATTTTAGAATCTATTTTACAAATTAGAATTTAGTTTAATTTTTAGAATAAATTAATTTAGTTTAGTTTTGGAATGATTTAGTTTAATAATTTTAGAATGAAATATAAATTATATATCAAATTTTAGTTTAATTTTAGAATGATACAAATTAGAATTTAGTTTAATTTTTAGAATAAATTTATTTAATTTAGTTTTAGAATGATTTAGTTTAATAATTTTAGAATGAAATCTAAATTATATATCAAATTTTAGTTTATTTTAGAATGAATTTTACAAATTAGAATTTAATTTAATTTTCAGAATGAATTTATTTAGTTTAGTTTTAGAATGATTTAGTTTAATAATTTTAGAATGAAATCTAAGTTATATATCAAATTTTAGTTTAATTTTAGAATGAATTTTACAAATTAGAATTTAGTTTAATTTTATTATAAATTTTTAAAATTAGAATTTATATATTAGAACTTAGCAAATGGGAGTTAGATGCTCAAGAACTTATATCTCTACTATTTTGAATAAATTTTGATAAAAAATTTACCAATTCTAGAGATACAAGCTATGAGAAATGCATCAATATAAAAGAGCTTCATTAAAAGATGTTTCATTTAAATCTAAAGTTAGGAAAGGTTACGAAGAACATTATTTTTTATGACTCCAACACTATCAAATTATAATTTTATAAAAGAAAAAATTCTATGGTAAAAGTAATGATAATCACAAGTCAACTGGAGTAAGAAAATATTCACATTAATAAAGAAAGTATTCACATTAATAAAGAAAGCATATATATTATGACTAAAAATTATCCATTATGTAAAACATGCAATACATACTCAATATTTTGTTGTGGTTCAAACTATAATCCCCTAATTATAATTTGATCGATTGAGAATTACTTCTAATGACCAAGGGAAAAATAAATCTGTTTACAATTTTGTGTGAACCATTCAATGCTTATGACTAAAAATTCTTTCAAATACAATCCATTATGTAACATGCAATACATACTCAATATCTTCTCTTTAGTTATCACATCTCCTTAAACATTTTTAATACATAACTTAATTACATAATTTAATTATTTTAATACGTTAGAATTACGATTATGCTTAAATTAAGAGTTAGGGTTATAATTAGAATCATAATTAAAATTAAGGTTGTATTTAGGGTTAGGGTTATATTGAGGGTTAAGGTTATATTTAAAGTTAGTTTATATTTAGGGTTAGCAATATATTTAGGGCTTAAGTTATATTTAGGGTTAGGGTTACGATTCATTTAGGGGTATTGTTCACTCCGAGTTATATGTAGGGTCAGGGTTAGAGTTCAATTAGGATTATTGTTCACATAGGGTTGTGTTTAGGATTCAATTAGGGTTAGGATTGTATGATAAAACTTTGGGTTAGAGTTAGGGTTTAGTTAGGATAAGGGTTAAAGTACAACTAGGGTAAGTGTTCATTTAGGGTTAGGATTAGGGTTAGGGTTAGGGTTATCGTTAGTGTTAGAGTTAGTTTTAATATTGAAATAGGGTTACGATTAGGGTTCTAGGATAAAGCATGAGGTTAGAGTTAGGGTTAGGGTTCTATAATAAAGCTTGGGGTTAGGGTTAGGGTTTTATAATAAAGTTTGGGATTACATTTAGGGTTAGGGTTAGGGTTAAATTTGGGTTAAAATTTTAAGGTTAGTGCTATGTTAGGATTAGGGTTTAATTAGGCTTATAGTCCAATAAGGGTTAGGGTTACATGGTTATGGTTCTATTAAAGATTGAGGTTAGTGTTAGGGTTATGGTAAGGGTTAATATTATAGTTAGATTAGGGTTAGGGTCCAATTAGGGTTAAGGTTACAGTTAGGATTAAGGTTAGAGTATAATTATGGTTATGTTTTTTTTAGGTTAGAGTTTAACTAGGGTTAAGAATATAATACAATAAGGTTTACTATTTAATTATAATTAGGGTTGCAGTTCAATTTGGGTTAGGGTTTACTAAAGGTTAGGGTTAGGGTAAGGGTTCAATTAGGGTTATAATTTAATTAGGACTATGGTTATAATATAATTAGGGCTAGTCTCCAATAATGATTAAAGTTAGGATTCAATTTGGGTTGGGGATAAGTAAGGGTTAGGGTTAGGTTTCTAGGATAAATCTTAGGGTTACACTGAAGGTTTAATTAGGGTTAGGTTAGGGTTGGGGTTGGAATTTAATTAGGGTTAGTATAGAGGTTAGGTTTCCATCAATTTTAGGGTTAGTGTTTGATTTCGGTTAGGGTTTAGTAATGGTTAGGGTTCTAGGATAAAGCTTAGGGTTATAGTTAGGGTTTAATTAGGGTTAGGGTTCAATTAGGATTTAATCGAGGTTAAGGTTAAGATTTAATTTGGGTTTAAGGTTTAGGGTTTAGAGTTAGGGTTTAGGTTTAATTTTGGTTAGGGTTTAGAGTTTAGGATTAGTGTTCATTTAAGTTACCTTGCTTCAATTTAGATTAGGGTTTAATAAGGGTCAAGGTTAGGATTAGGATTATAGCTAGGTTTTAGGTTACAATTTAATAATGGTTAGTGTTAGGGTTAGGATTCAATTAAGATTCAATTTTCCTTATGGTTAGGGTTAGAGTTAAGTTAAGGTTATTGTTCACTTATGATTAGGGTTAGGGTTAGTGTTTAATTAGACTTAAGGTTTAATTAGAATTATGTATTAGCATTCAATTAGGCTTAGTGTTCATTTATAATTAAGTTAAGTTTAGGTTAGGATTAGGGTCTAATTAGGGTTAGGGTTAGGTTCACTTGGGGTAAGGGTTTAATTTGGATTCAATTAGGGTTGCCATTAGGGTTAGAGTCAGGGTTATCATTAGGGTTAGGGTTGGGATTTAAGTAGGGTTAGGGTTAGGGTTATCATTAGGGTTAGAGTTAGTTTTAATATTGAAGTAGGGTTACAATTAGGGTTCTAGAATAAAGCATGAGGTTAGAGTTAGGGTTAGGGTTCTATAATAAAGCTTGGGGTTAGGCTTAGGGTTTTATAATAAAGCTTGGGGTTATGTTTAGGGTTAGGGTTAGGGTTAAATTTAGGTTAGGATTTTAAGGTTAGTGTTGTGTTAGGATTAGGGTTTAGTTAGGCTTATAGTTCAATAAGGGTTAGGGTTAGGGTTAGGTTTATGGTTCTATTAAAGCTTGGGGTTAGTGTTAGGGTTATGGTAAGGGTTAATATTATAGTTAGATTAGGGTTAGGGTCCAATTAGAGTTAGGGTTAGAGTTAGGGTTAAGGTTAAAGTTTAATTATGGTTAGGTTTTTTAAGGGTTAGGGTTTAACTAGGGTTAGGAATATAATACAATAAGGTTTAGTGTTTAATTATGATTAGGGTTATAGTTCAATTTGGATTAAGATTTGGTAAATGTCAAGGTTAGGGTAAGGGTTCAATTAGGGTTATAGTTTAATTAAGACTACAGTTAGAATATAATTAGAGTTAGTCTTCAATAATGATTAAAGTTAGGGTTCAATTTGGGATAGGGATAAGTAAGGGTTAGGGTTAGGTTTATAGGATAAATCTTAGGGTTACATTGAAGGTTTAATTAGGGCTAGGTTAGGGTTGGGGTTTTAATTGTGGTTAGGATTTAATTAAGGTTAGATTAGGGTAACTTGGGTTCTAAGATAAAGCTTGGGGCTAGGGTTAGGGTTCATTTAGGGTTAAGCCTAGGGTTTGATTCAATTAGGATTATAGTTTTAAGGTTAAGTTAGGGTTAGGATTTTACGATAAAGCTTAGGGTCATGGTTAGAGTAAGGGTTAGTGTTAGGGTTTGGGTTTAACTCATGTTAGGGTTAAGGTTTTAAATTATTATAATTAATTTTTTTCAAATATTATAATTTAAATTAACATAAAATTATTTAGAATAAATTATAAAAAATATTACACTTTAAAATATTTAATATTATATAATATATTTACTATTAATTTATAACTTATATGCTTATATACAATATTATAATTTTATACATTACAATTTTAAAATACTATAATTATAATAATACATTAATAATTTTAATAAATTAAATTTATATAAAAAAAAAATCACACAAATATTATTTATTATATTTTATAATATATTATATCGATAATGATAACTCTCGGCGTATTTTATATATATTAATATTTAATATATGTATGCTAGTATCTTGTCAGATTCAAAAAATCTCTTCCTTTTGGAATTGTATACTTGTTTTATTTGAATAGAATCTAAAATTTTAAAGTCACCTATTAAAAATATGCTTTTTCATCTCCACGTGTCTATGTATGATGAAAATGTTAGTTTTTATTGGAAAAAAAACTATAATACCACTATAATAACATTGTAATACCTCCAACTATTGAAAGAAGCATAACAAGATTTGGATGGTTGTTGGACAACTACTGGAGGAAACACAAAGAACCTCAAGGGAAAGCTAAGGGCTAGAGGAGCGATAATAAGAGTGGAGTATTGGTGAGTAGCTGGTTTGGTCTTCTTTTTTGGTTCTTATGGGTTACTTATTGATTGTGGGCATCCTAGTCTGGGTTAATATTTTAGCATACACCCACCAGTAGTAAGTGATTTATTGCTCCCTCTGCATTATGACGAGCACATATAGTGCAAGGGTAGTAGTTTATTAGCTCCAATCATGGTACCACTTTAGTCTGAGGATATCTTTGGAGAATATGTCAAGCTTCTTTTTGTCATATTTGTTTTCTGAACCGCAGAGATAATTGTTACCACAAAAAATGCCAGCTAAGATAGTAATGGGATACATTTGATGTCGTAACTACAGGTACAAAGAATCTTGCATTTGACATATTACTGTAATTGATCATTCTTGTGAAAAACATTTCCTTGATAAATTGATACATTTTAAATTTCAGCTACATCGTGTTAAAAGTAAAAAGAACACACCAAATTTGATCTAGCAGAAGCAGTCTTTAAGCACTACAGAGATTAAGAAACATGCAACAGAGGAACCTAGAACAAGAAATAGACAAATTCATTAAAAGATAATAAACAAACGATAATTAGCATAGAAAAAACCCAATGTTGTCGTCGCATTTGATGCATTATCCATTAACTGCTTGAGTACCCACTAGCTTGCCAGTTCAGCTTGCAATTTATTTGAAGGAAATAGTAGAGATAAAAAAAAAAATCATACACACAAAAATTAACACAAAATAGCCATTAACAACCTTTGCTACTTCAGAGCAAAAATATATTATATTTCTCTTGTATGTATCATTACAAAAATATATCCCTGTATATAAAAGATTTCGGCCTAGACAAAAATTTAATACCAACTTTAAAGTCATGAAAAATTTCGGCACATATAAGTCCTTAACAAGGTCAAATCAATTTAATTATAGTCCTAGACATAATGAAGACAGTCCAATCAACAAACATCCTTTTAAGCCAATGAGGAGCACATTAATAGGTGGCACGGAAAAATTCAAAAAATCAAACAAAGGCTAACTACCGCGCTACCGCCGCAGTTTACGAGGAGACCGTGGTGGCCGCGGTAACCGTGCGAACTGCAAGGAAAGAACTTACCACGCTACTGCCATGGTTAAGAAATAGACCGCAGTGGCCACGGTAACCATCCACCGATGGAAAACTAACTATAGGAAACAAGGCACCGCGCTACCATAGGAGGTAACTGAACAGACCGCAGTAGAGCGGTAACAGTACGAACTAACGGAGAGTGAGATGAGCTAGCGGTTAACTGCGTTACCGTGGTGAGAGGAAAGAAGGCACGTGGTATGGCGGTAGTCACCACGCTATTGTGAGGGAGAAATGATGAGGCCATGGTATCACGATAACACCGTGCAACCGCGAGCAGTGAGTTAAGAGGCCATGGTAATGCGGTGGTCACCACGTTACCATGAGCTATTGAAGAAGTCGGTGCAGTATGGTGATAAGAGTTGATGAAGACTGTCAGGGTTGATTAAACCGTTGACTCATGAGTTGGGCGAATTTCCAACACTCCCCCTTGAGCACAACTCGTGCCATTTTCTATTCCCAGCTGGTCTCTTTCAAAGTCAAAACTCTTTGTGCTCAGTGCCTTGGTAAATATATCCGCCTATTGTTCATCTAATCTGCAAAAAATTAAGGAAATCTCCCTGCCATTAATTAGCTCCCTAATAAAATGAAACCGCGTATCAATGTGTTTGCTCCTTTTGTGAAATACAGGATTCTTTGACAATGCAATGGCAGAATTGTTGTCACAAAAAATTTTTGTAGCATCAACCTGTTCATTTTGAATCTCTTTTAGAACTCGCCTCATCCATACTGCTTGACATGATGCACTGGTTGTTGCAACATATTCAGCTTCAACTGAAGATAAGATGACAATAGGCTGTTTCTTTGAAGCCCATGCAACAACACCACTTCCAAAATGAAAAACATAACCAGAGGTGTTTTTTCTATCATCAACACTTCCAACACAGTCATTGTCAGTAAAACCTATTAATTTGAAGTCATTTGTTCTGGAATATTGGATTCCAAAATTTTTGGTTCCACTGATATACCTCAGAATTCGCCTTCCACCTTTCTAGTGATTCTCCTTTGGTGTTTCCATGAATCTAGAAATCAAACTGACTGAATACATTATATCAGGCCTTTTGGTTGTCAGATACATTAAGCTCCCAACAAGGTTGAATTCACCTCAGAACCTTTGTCTTCTTTACTCAATTTCAGTCCAGTCACCATTGGAGTAGGTGCTAACTTACAGTTTAGCATATTGAATCTCTTTAAAACATCCTTTGCATATTTAGACTTTGAAATAAAAATACCATCTTTATTTTGTGTTACCTCAATGCCCAAAAAATACTTCATCATTCCCATGTCTGTCATTTCAAACTCTTTCATCATTTATGTTTTGAACATTTCAATTGATAGATTTCCAATTAAGATCAAATCATCAACATACAGGCATATAATAAGAATTTTACCTTCATCATTCACTTTGGTATACAATGTTGTTTCACTGTCACATCTGGTAAATCCATTATTTGTGAAATAACTACCAATTTTGCTATACCAAGCTCTTGGAGCTTGTTTTAAACCATACAGTGCCTTCTTCAATTTGTAAATTGTGTCTTCTTGTCCTGATATCTCATATCCTGGTGGCTGTTCAATGTAAACTTCCTCTTCCAGATAACCATTGAGAAATGTTGACTTCACATCTATCTAGTGAACTATCCATCTATTATGTGCTACTAAAGCCAATAGCATTCTAATTGTGTCGAGTCATGCAACTGGTGCAAAATTTTCATTGTAATCGATTCTAGGTTGTTGTGCATAACCTTTTACCACCAATCTTGCTTTGTGCTTTTGTACTTCTCCATTTGCGTTCAACTTAGTCTTATAAATCCATTTGACACCAATTACATCTTTGTCTTTTGGAGGACTTTGCAACTCCCATGTCTGATTTTTTTCTATTGAATCTATCTCATCATCCATTGTTGTTAACCATTTTTCTTCCTTGATTGCATCTCCATAATGAATTAGATCTTCAGCTTGTGAATAAAAGGCAAATAGTGTAAATTGTTGAGAATTGTTCTCACCTTCATTTTGATTATAGATATCAGTCATGCTTCTAATTTTCTACCTCCTCATACTAGCCAAAGTTGGATTTGATAAGTCACTTGAATCTGCATAATATGGACTTGAAGGTCCTGCACCAGAAATTCTTGTTGTGGTTGGCGTCTGTAGTCCTCTTGTTGCTTCTCTTGTATTACTTGTTGGTGTCAGTTGTTGACCACTTGCTTGAGGTTGAGTAGAAACAACAAGAACATTAGCTAGAACTTTATTTTCATTCTCATCTTGAGGGATATTAATAGTAACATTGATTGTATTTTCTTTGCTTCCATCCCATGCTTCATCTTCAATAAATTGGACATCCCTGCTGATTATAACTTTCTTGGTTGATGGATTAAATAGTTTGTATTCTTTGGATTCTTCACTATATCCAACAAAGATACATTTTTCTCCTTTGTTATCAAGTTTTCTTCTCAACTGATCAGATACATGTGCATATGAAACACAACCAAAAACTCTCATGTGAGACACACTGTGCTTTTTGCCAGACCATGCTTCTTCAGGGATAATATTCATCACACTTTTTGTAGGGCATCTGTTCATAATATATGTTGTACAAGATACAGCTTCAGCCCAAAATTCATTTGTTAAGAGCTTGGCTTTTAACATACTTCTAGCCATCTCCATTATGGTTCTATTTTTTCTTTCAGCTACACCATTCTGTTGAGGTGTGTATCTTGTTGTGAACTATTTGTGTATTCCATGTTCTTTGCAAAAGTTTAAGAACTCTCTTGATATGTATTCACCTCCTCTATCTATTCTCAACACTTTAATAAAACAACCACTTTGGTTTTTAGGTAAAGATTTAAATTGACAAAAGTAATTAAACACTTCACTTTTTTGTTTCAGAAAATACACCCATGTCTTCCTTGAATAATCATCTATAAAAGTCAGAAAATAGAAAATACTACCTATTGAAGGTGTCTGCATTGGACCACATAAATCTGAATGAACTATTTCTAATGGGGCTTTTGCTCTAGTGGATTTCCTTGTTGGGAAAGACTCTCTATGTTGCTTTCCAAGTATGCAACCTTCACAAACTCTCTCTGGTTTTTGAATTAATGGTATTCCCTTTACCATGTTCTTCCTATGAAGCAAATTCAAACCTCCAAAAATTAAATGACTGAATCTTTAATGCCAAAGCCAGTTCTCATCCTTTACCTCTGCCTGAAAGACAGTTTGAATAGCAGTTGATACCTCTTGTGCTTGTGTAAATTTTGTGCTTAAAGCTAGTTGTATTCTCAAAGGAAACATTATGTTGTTTGTCATATGAATTTTTGAAATCAACTGGCCACTTGGGTATTTTTCTAAAATAGTGCATAACCCATTCTTGAAAGACACTCTATAACCCTTTTGAATTAATTGTCCTACACTCATCAAATTGTGTTTAAGACCAGGCACAAAATAAACATCAGAAATATATTTTTGCTCCCCCTGCTTGGTTAGAATATTAACATTCCCTTTTCCTTTAACTGACACTTTGTTGTCACTACCCAAGGTGACATTTGACTTAACATTCTCATCTAAACTTGTGAACAACTCTAAATTCCCTGTCATATGATTACTATAGCCTGAATCTAAAAACCAAACTTCTTTCTCACTAGCTTGAGCTACATTATAGGCTAGAAACATTGTGCTCTTATCAGTTCTATGGTCTTGACTCTCTCTAGAAAATTTTGCATTTTTTCTACTCATTTCATACTGTTTCTTTCTACACTCATTCATCTAATGGCCAGAAATTTTATAGTAATGGCATTGAACCTGAGATTTATCACACCTTTGTCCTTGAGGAAATTTTTGAGATAGGTTTTGGTTGTTGCCTCTTCCACTTGAACTTGACTGGTTATTTCTTCCACCTCTATTGAAACCTCTTCCTCTTGCTCTGAAATTTGATCTACCTCTGCCTCTTCCTTGGTTAATTGAAGCTTGTGACTTGAATGCATGCTCCAATGACATATTTTTTGTTCTGCTAAGTCTATGCTCATGAGAAATTAGTGAAGCATATAGCTCATCAATTGAATACTATGTGAGATCTTTTATCTCTTCTATAGTGACTGCAATTGACTCAAATCTTGTGGGTAAGCTTCTTAAAATATTTTCTATAACTTTGACATCTTCTAGTGTTTGTCCATGTGTTCTCTTTGGTTTACTAGTCCATTATTTGAGTAAAATATGAATCTACAGACTCATTTTCTTTCATAAACATAGTCTCAAACTCTCTTCTAAGTATTTGCAACTTTGTTGTTTTGACTTTGTCCATTCCTTGATATGCTATTTGTAATATGTCCCATGCTTGTTTAGACTTGGTAGTGGCCGATATTCTGGGAAAAATACTTTCATGTACACCTTGTAGAATGAATAAGTGAGCCTTTGAATCCTTATTCTTGTTATCCAAGTCAACAAATCTTTCTTTGCTTGTGTCAAAGCATTATATGTTGTTGCATCTATTGGTTCTGGAAACCTATTTTCTACATACTCCCATAAGTCTTGTGAATAGAACAATGTTCTCATTGTTATAGACCAGTAGTCATAATTATTTCCATTCAACTGTGGAATTTGAGGATTACTCAAGCTTGTGCTTGCTGCCATGATTTATAGACTCTTTATAACTAATCTTAGGCTCCGATACCACGTGAAGGAAATAGCAGAGATAAAAAAAAAAATCATACACACAAAAATTAACACAGAACAGCCATTAACAACCTTTGCTATTTCAGAGAAAAAATATATTATATTTCTCTTGTATATATCATTACAAAAATATATCCCCGTATATAAAGGATTTCGGCCCAAACAAAAATTTAATACCAACTTTAAAGTCATGAAAAATGCCAGCACATATAAGTCCTTAACAAGGTCAAATCGATTTAATTATAGTCCTAGACATAATGAAGACAGTCCAATCAACAAATGTCCTTTGAAGCCAATGAGGAGCACATTAATAGTTGGCACGAAAAAAATCAAAAAGTCAAACAAAGGTTAACTACCGCGCTAGCACCATGGTTTACGAGGAGACTGCGGTGGCCGCGGTAACCGTCCACCGACGGACAACTAACTGTAGGAAACAGGCACCGCACTACCGCAAGAGGTAAGCGAACAGACCATAGTAGAGCGGTAACAGTACGGACTGACGGAGAGTGAGATGAGCTGACAGTTAACCACGTTACCACGGTGAGAGGAAAGAAGGCATGCGGTATGGCGGTAGTCACCGCGCTACCACGAGGGTGAAATAATGAGGCCACGATATCGCGGTAACATCACGCAACCATGAGCAGTGAGTTAAGAGGCCGCGATAGTGCAGTGGTCACTGTGTTATTACAAGTTGTTGAAGAAGTCGGTGTGGTATGGTGGTAAGAGTTGACGAAGACTGTCAGGGTTGACTAAACCGTTGACTCATGAGTTGGGGTAATTTCCAATATTATTGCCTAAATATTTGCCAAATTTTATCATGCCCTTCTATTTTCTTTATTTTCTTAAAGGGAAATGAATATGTCCTTAAATTGCAACTATAGAAATAAAATGATATATTTTAAATTATCAATTTTTTTTGGCCATCGAAGCATTTGAAATGCAAATTCAATAGTATTCACTTATGATTTAATGAATTAAGTATGCATTCACTACAGTGAACCCTGCATAATTTGCATTTAATGCCTAAATATTTACCAAAAATTATCATGTTTTTCTTTTTTCATAATTTTCTTAAATGGAAATGGAAAATAGAGCTACTACAATCAATAGAAAAAGAGATAAATAATCATTTTTAAGCACAAAAATATGTCCTTAAATTCCAACTATAGAGATAATATGACAAATAGTTAATGAAAATTTGAACCTTGTCATTGCAATATACAAAGCTTGATGACCATCAAGGGAGTTGAGAAGATTTTTTTTTGTTTGTATTAGATGTGAAATGATGTTTCACAAAACTTTTTCTTTGATATATGTATTGTAAAGCCAACAAATGTAGATTAATTATGTTCAATTCTCTAATATGTCATTAATATTTATCATTTAATTACATGTTTAATAATAGTGGTAGAGTAGTGTTAGACAAAATGATAGACATATTATATTGTGAATAGATTTTTATGGTTTAACTACATGTTTGAATAGATTGAAAAACTTGGTTGTTAATATTTTTTAGTGTCATTGACCATATATTCAATAAGCATGTAAGGTGGAGTGTGGAGGTGGACAAGATACATGAATAGAGAGACAAATAGAAAGATATCTAATCATCACAACATATATGAAAAGTGCTTAAGCTAAGAGATCAGATAAATGATAAATAGGTCTAAGAGAATGTGATGTTGTAATGCAATAAGATGAAGTGAAATAAACATAATACATGAATAGCCATATAAAAATAGCTTTGAACATATATGTGATGAGATAAGTTTTGTTCAATAATTTTTATCAAAACCAAGATAAATATCCTTCATTTAGTTATTGAAATAAAAAATATCATATTCGATAGATCACAACAATCTATGAAATGTATAGTGTATAGAATTTCAAATAGTTTTATGTACATTGAATCACTCAATCTGATGCATGAGGAAATGATAATTACATTGTGATCATAGCATCATGGATATCAATGATTGTGAACCAAGTTATCTTTTCAAACTTCATTGATTTAGGTAGCTCCAGTGAGAAAATGAAAGTAGTGATTAGTTCATGCAAGAAATTGTAAAAAGAAAAAAGCATGGAAATATTATAGAAAAATAAATTGTTTAATAAGAACGAGAGGCAAGATGCAAAAAAAATTACAAATGTCTTTGCAAGTGCTATTGGTAGGGAAAAAATCCCAAGAACTTGTTGTGTTCTTACATCTAAGAGATCAATGCCTGTAGAAGAAAAAAAAATTGAATTAAAGTTGTTTAATTTTAATGCCAATGAGTGAAATGTAGAGAAAAAATAGAGAATTATGAATCTAATATGATTAAAGAAGTGGATGTCCCGAAAGAAAAATCATTGAATATTGATCGAGTATTACATATTTTACATTGATCAATTTTGCATCTATGTAGATGCAATTTCCATTTAGTAGATTCAATTGCGGTTGATATGTAATCATGGGAGACAAAATATTAGTTGCATTGTTAAAATTTTGGCAAAAAAAGAACTCCAAGTTTATAAATTATTGTGTTGTCTTTAACTAAACAACATGAAACAATGTATAACAGTAGATGATATATATATAGAATGGAAGAAAGATAGTTTAAAAGATATAGGCAATTACAATTGCCTCTTTTTCTGAAAGATTTTATTGACATTGATTAATATGTGGAAATGAAAAAGCAGCACAAATTATCCTTTGCTTAATAGTTTTAGAAGTTGATGCCAAAGTCCATTGATGATAATTGTAGTTTAGTCCATTGGCAATAAATGAAAATGTGATGAAATTTTTCAAACATCACCATTGTTAGTTGTGCCCAGGAAGAAAGTCAGTATTAATGAATTATGGTGTTAAGTTTATAATTGAACAACTGACAATGATCCATAAAGGCACTCGAAGATAGGGAAGAATTGACATGAACATATAAAATATAGAGGACAAGAAATAATAGACAAGAACCCATTAAATGCAAAGAACAATATAGAATAGATATTAACTAACAAAATACAGAGATGTAAAAACCTATAAGATGACACTGTAAAACATATAAGAAATTTCAAATGCCTTGATTTTTTTTTCCAATACGATAGACATAAACCCCACTAGCAGATACAGATTTGATTGTCATCAACTGTTCTAAGCAAATAAATAAACAACGCAAAAAATGAGTATGTAAAAGGTATAGGAATTTACAAATGCCTAGTTTTTGGCTTCCAATATGATAGATATAAACCCTCTCAATATGTATGGATTTGATAGACATAAAACTCTAGAATACAAGCCATTAATGATGCCTATAATTTAGTCCTTTGAAGATAGATCAAAATTAGGGACTAGTATATGCAAGGAAGATGAAACAATATTAACCCATAAAATGCAGAGATGTAAGAACTATAAAAGGACACTATAAAAGATATAGGAACTTAAAATTGGTTATTTTTCTCCTTGCAAAATAATAGACATAAACCCTCTCAACAGACACAGATCTTATTCTCATCCAAAAATCTAAGAAAATGAATAAACAATAGAAAAATGACAGTGTAAAAGATACAGGAACTTACAAATCTTTCCTTTATTGATTTCAATATGCTAGATGTAAACTGCGTGAAAAGACTGAGATTTCATCCTCATCAAACAATCTAAACAAAGTAATAAACAATGGAAATGAGAATTAGAGACTCTATATGCAAGACGACCTCCTTAAGATGGCACGTCTAAACAAAAAGATTGGGTGTGAGGACATGACTATGTCAAAAAAAATTAGAAAGGAATGATATATTTTACAATAGTGACAAAACATTAGGAATTGATTAAATTATAAAATAGCGCTATAAAGATATAGGAACTTACAAATGTGTTATTTTTCACTTCCACTATGTAAGCCATAAACCCTATTGACATAGGTAGATTATTATTGGCATCAATCAATCTTAGCCAATGAATAAACAATCCACAAAATGGTAGTGAGAAAGATATACAAACCTACAAACATCTCCTTTTTCACTTCGAAAATGCTAGATATAAACCCTCTCAATAGAGAAATTTTATCAATATCAAATAATGCATAAGCTTTCTAAATAGACCATATTTCCCATACAATAGATATAAAAGTTGTCAATAGATCATATTATTGAACAAATGGGAATTTCAAGAATGAGGGAAGCAAAACATTTATTTTGTATTGTACTCTAAAGGAAATTGATGGATCGAATTGAGAACGCAGTGGTTTCAGGTGGAGGCAACGATTTCTAGTGATCTCAAACATCTAGGTGGAGGAGAGAAGAGACATTGACAATTTGGTCAAATCAATTGCTTTTCCCCATGAATATTGAATTACCAACTTAGGCAACAAGGTAGTTGTGGTATGTGGCAAGGCTCTGAAAACCATATCAACTTCTTTCAAACTAGAACAACTTCTTTCCAATTCTCCCCATTCTGATCTTGACTAAAATTTGTCCTTTACTCTATGAATTTTCCTCAAAGATGGTAGACATAAACGTTGTCAATAGATAGAGTTCTGAGCTTTGTCAAATGATTTGAGAAAGTCAATGAAGAGGACAAAAATTTCAATGTTGATGATATATGAACTTATAGATGTCTATTTCTCTATTTGGACAATACAATAAGCAAGTTGATCACTGTAAATAGTGTCAATAGATAAATATTTGAGCACCGTCATTAGTCAGATTTGCATTCCAGTTTATTGAAAATAAATAAAAATTGTGCACTATATATGAATAAGTTTATCATTAGAATGCTACACATAGACAGTAACAATGTGTGTGAAAGCACGACTATATTAGAGAACATGAGGAATTCATGAAATATTTTATATAGTGAGAAAACATTTGGCATTGGTTTTTTTTTTAATGTGAAAATCATTACAAAAAATACATAGTGTATTCATGAAACATTTGTCATAGAAAATTGACCCATAAAATACTGGAATGCAAAGAACTATAAAATGGTATTATAAAAGATATAGTAATGCATTACCTTTTGTTTTCCATACCCAACACAAAAGACATAAGCCTTGTCAGCAGACATAGACCAGGAATTGATCAGACAATTCGAGCAAGTGAATGAACAATGGAAAACTGAGAATGCAAAAGAAATTAGAACTTATAACTAGCTCACCTTTCGCTTCCATGATGATAGGGATAAACCTTGTCAATACATAGAGATTTGACCCTTATCAAACAATCTGGGAGAGTGAATAAACAATGCACAAATGACAGTGAAAAAGATATACGATCTTCTACGCGTGAATTTTTTGTTTCATAGAGAAAATATATGAACTCTTTTCAGTGGACGTTGGTTCGAGTCATTTCAAACAACCTAAGAAAATTAATAAATGGTGAAAATAATCATTTGGTCAATAGATCAAAAACTTTACAACACAAGCCATTAATGACATCTGCACTTTAGTGTATTTACTATAAATGAAAATTGTGGAGTATAGATGCACAATGGCTTTGTTAAAATGTCATGCATGGATAGAAATAATAGACAAACTTTCATTTTGTAATTGAACAACTGATAGTGATCCATAAAGGAACTCAAAGACAGGGAAGAATAGATATGAACATATAAAATGCAAAGGACAAGAAATAATAGACAAGAACCCATTAAATGCAGAGAACAATATAGAATAGATATTAACTGATAAAATGCAAAGATGTAAAAACCTATAAGAAGACAATGTAGAACATATAAGAAATTTCAAATACCTTGATTTTTGTTCCCAATATGATAGACATAAACCCTGCTAGCAAATACAGATTTGATTGTCATCAATCGTTCTAAGCAAATAAAAAAACAATGCAAAAAATGAGTATGTAAAAGGTATAGGAATTTACAAATGCCTAGTTTTTGGCTTCCAATATGATAGATATAAACCCTCTCAATATGTATGGATTTCATAGACATAAAAATGTAGACTACAAGCCATTAATGATGCCTATAATTTAGTCCTTTGAAGATAGATCAAAATTTGGGACTATTATATGCAAGGAAGATGAAACAATATTAACCCATAAAATGTAGAGATGTAAAAACTATAAAAGGACACTGTAAAAGATATAGGAAATTACAATTGGTTCTTTTTCTCCTTGCAAGATAATAGACATAAACCCTCTCAACAAACAGATCTTATTCTCATCAAACAATCCAAGAAAATGAATAAACAACATAAAAATGACAATGTAAATGATATAGAAACTTACAAATCTTTCCTTTTCTGATTTCAATATGCTAGATGTAAAGTTCATGAAAAGATCGAGATTTCATCCTCATCAAACACTCTAAAAAAATTAATAAACAATGGAAATGATAATTAGAGACTCTATATGCAAGATGACCTCATTAAGATGGCACATCTAAATAGAAAGACTGGGTGCGAGGACATTACTATGTCAAAGAACATTAGAAAGAAATTATATATTTTACAATAGTGACAAAACATTAGGAATTGATTAAATTATAAAATGGCGCTATAAAGATATAGGAACTTACAAATGTGTTGTTTTACGCTTCCATTATGTAAGCCATAAACCTTGTTGACATAGGTAGATTATTATTGGCATCAAGAAATCTCATCCAATGAATAAACAATCTAGAAAATGGTAGTGAGAAAGATATACGAACTTACAAACATCTCCTTTTTCACTTTGAAAATTCTAGATATAAACACTCTCAATAGAGAGATTTTATCGATATCAAATAATGCATAATCTTTCTAAATAGACCATATTACCCATAAAATAGATATAAAAGTTGTTAATAGATCATATTATTGAACAAATGGGAATGTCAAGAATGAGGGAAGCGAAAATTTTATTTTGTATTGTACGCTAAAGAAACTAATGGATCAAATTGAAAATGCAGTGGTTTCAGGTGGAGGCAACGATTTCTAGTGATCTCAAACATCCAGGTGGAGGAGAAAGGAGACATTGACAATTTGGTCAAATCAATTGCTTTTCCCCATGAATATCAAATTACCAAAGGCAACAAGGTAGTTGTGGTATGTGGCAAGTCTCTAAAAACCATATCAACTTCTTTCAAACTAGAAAAAATTCTTTCCAATTCCCCCCATTCTAATCTTGAATAAAATTTGTCCTTTACTCTATGAATTTGCTTCGAAGATGGTAGACATAAACACTGTCAACAAATAGAGTTCTGAGCTTTGTCAAATGATTTGAGCAAGTCAATGAAGAGGACAAAATTGCAATGTTGAAGATATATGGACTTATAGATGTCTGGTTTTCTATTTGGACAATACAATAGGCAAGTTGATCACTAAAAACAAAGTCAATAGATAGAGATTTGAGCACCATGATTAGTCAGATTTTCATTCCAGTTTATTGAAAATAAATAAAAATTACACACTATATATGAATAAGGTTGTCTTTAGAATGCTACACATGGACAGTAACAATGTGTGTGAAAGCACAACTATATCAGAGAACATGAGGAATTCATGAAATATTTTATACAGCTAGAAAACATTTGGCATTGGTTTTTTTTTAATGTGAAAATCATTACAAAAAATGCATAGTGTATTCATGAAACATTTGTCATAGCAAATTGACCCATAAAACACAAGCGTGCAAAGAACTATAAAATGGTGTTATAAAAGATATAGCAATGCATTACCATATTTTTTTCCATACCTAGCACAATAGACATAAACCTTCTCAATAGACATATACCAGGAACTGATCAGACAATTCGAGCAAGTGGATGAACAATGGAAAAATGATAATGCAAAAGAAATCAGAACTTACAACTAGCTCATCTTTCACTTCCATTACGATAGGGATAAACCCTATCAAGACATAGATATTTTACTCTTATCAAACAATCTAAGAGAGTGGATGAACAATGCACAAATGACAGTGAAAAAGATATAGGATCTTCTACACGTGTCTTTTTTTCTTCATAGAGAACATATATAAACTCTTTTTAGTGGATGTTGGTTTGAGTCATGTCAAACAACCTAAGAAAATGAATAAATAGTGAAAATAATCATTTGGTCAATAGATCAAAAACTTTACAGCACAAGCCATTAATGACATTTGTAATTCAGTTTATTTACAATAAATGAAAATTGTGGAGTATAGATGCACAGTGGCTTTGTTAAAATGTCATGCATGGATAGAAATAATATAAAAAATGTAAGTTTATAATTGAACAATTGAAAATGATCCATAAAGGAACTCAAAGACAAGGAAGAATAGACATGAACATATAAAATGCAGAGGACAAGAAATAATAGACAAGAATCCATTAAATGCAGAGAACAATATAGAATAGATATTAACTAATAAAATGCAGAGATGTAAAAACCTATAAGATGACACTCTAAAACATATAAGAAATTTCAAATTCCTTGATTTTTGTTTCCAATACAATAGACATAAACCTTGCTAGCAGATATAGAGTTGATTGTCATCAACCGTTCTAAGAAAATAAATAAACAATGCAAAATATGAGTATGTAAAAGGTATAGGAATTTATAAATGCCTAGTTTTTGGCTTCCAATATGATAGATATAAACCCTCTCAATATTTATGGATTTGATAGACATAAAACTCTAGACTATAACCCATTAATGATGCCTATAATTTATTCCTTTGAGGATAGATCAAAATTAGGGACTAGTATATGCCAGGAAGATGAAACAATATTAACCCATAAAATGCAAAGATGTAAAAACTATAAAAGATATAGGAACTTACAATTGGTTATTTTTCTCCTTGCAAAGATAATAGACATAAAAAATTTTAACATACACCGATCTTATTATCATCAAACAATCCAATAAAATGAATAAACAACCGAAAAATGACAATGTAAAAGATATAGGAACTTACAAATCTTTCCTTTTTTTATTTCAATATGCTAGATCTAAAGTGTGTGAAAAGACTGAGATTTCATCCTCATCAAACAATCTAAACAAAGTAATAAACAATGGAAATGAGAATTAGAGACTCTATATGCAAGACGACCTCGTTAAGATGACATGTCTAAATAGAGAGACTGGGTGCGAGGACATGATATATTTTGCAATAGTGACAAAACATTAGGAATTTATTAAATTATAAAATGGTGTTATAAAGATATAGGAACTTACAAATTTGTTTTTTTACACTTCCACTATGTAAGCCATAAACCCTATTGACACAGGTAGATTATTATTGGCATCAAGCAATCTCAGCCAATGAATAAACAATGCAGAAAATGGTAGTGAGAAATATATATGAACATACAAACATCTCCTTTTCACTTCAAAAATGCTAGATATAAACCCTCTCAGTAGAGTAATTTTATTGATATTAAATAATGCTTAAGCTTTCTGAATAGACCATATTACCCATACCATAGATATAAAAGTTGTCAATAGATCATATTATTGAAAAAATGGGAATGTCAAGAATGAGGGAAGTGAAACATTTATTTTGTATTGTACACTAAAGGAAACAAATGGATCGAATTCAGAACGCAGTGGTTTCAGGTGGAGGCAACGATTTCTAGTGATCTCAAACATCTAGGTGGAGGAGAGAAGAGACATTGACAATTTGGTCAAATCAATTGATTTTCCCCATGAATATCGAGTTACCAAAGGAAACAAGGTAGTTGTGGTATCTGGGAAGGCTCTAAAAACCATATCAACTTCTTTCAAACTAGAACAACTTCTTTCCAATTCCCCCCATTTTGATCTTGACTAAAAAAATTCCTTTACTCTATGAATTTGCTTCAAAGATGGTAGACATAAATGCTGTCAACAGATAGAGTTCTAAGCTTTGTCAAATGATCTAAGCAACTCAATGAAGAGGACAAAAATTTCAATGTTGAAGATATATGAACTTATACATGTCTGGTTTTCTATTTGGACAATACAATAGGCAATTTGATTACTTTAAACAGTGTCAATAGATAGAGATTTGAGCACCGTCATTAGTCAAATTTGCATTCTAGTTTATTGAAAATTAAAAAACAATTACGCACTATATATGAATAAGGTTGTCTTTAGAATGCTACACATGGACAGTAACAATGTGTGTGAAAGCACGACTATATCAGAGAACATGAGGAATTCATGAAATATTTTATATAGCGAGAAAACATTTGGGATTGGTTTTTTTTAATCTGAAAATCATTACAAAAAATACATAGTGTATTCATGAAACATTTGTCATAGAAAATCGACCCATATAACATAGGCATGCAAAGAACTATAAAATGGTATTATAAAAGATATAGAAATGCATTACCATCTTGTTTTCCATACCCAAAACAATAGACATAAACCTTGTTAGTAGACATAGACCAGGAACTGATCAGACAATTCGAGCAAGTGGATGAACAATGGAAAAAAGACAATGCAAAAGAAATCAGAACTTACAACTGGCTCACCTTTTGCTTCCATCATGATAGGGAAAAACCCCTATCAAGACATAGAGATTTGACCCTTATCAAACAATCTAAGAGAGTGAATGAACAATGCACAAATGATAGTGAAAAATATATAGGATCTTCTACACGTGTATTTTTTTGCTTCATAGAGAACATATATAAACTCTTTTTAGTGGACGTTGGTTTGAGTTGTGTCAAACAACCTAAAAAAATGAATAAATAGTAAAAATAATCATTTGGTCAACAGATCAAAAACTTTACAACACAAGCCATTAATGACATTTGCACTTCAATGTATTTATAATAAATGAAAATTTTGGAGTATAGATGAACAGTGGCTTTGTTAAAATGTCGTGCATTGATAGAAACAATGAATGCAAAGCCATGACTATATCAAAGAACATTAGAAAGCCACAAGATATTTTTAATGGAAGCAAAAGATTAGGCAATGTACATTAATCAACATCATATGAAAATCCATGAATAATAGTAAGCATGAATGAAAAGGAATGACTACATCAAAGAACATCAAGAAGCCATGAAATATTTGCGAAAGAAACAAAATAGTAGGAATTGATTAAATATTTCAAAGATTTTTAAAACTAAAAGATGACATTGTAAAAGATATAGGAACTTAAAAACACCCTATTATTCATTTCCAAGATGATGGACATAAAGCCTATCGACAGAGAGCTTTTTCACCTCCACTAAATAGTTTGAATAGAGAAATATTTCACCCTCATGAAACAATGCATTTACTCTATCAATTGACCATATTATGCATACATTAGATATAAATCTTCTCGATAGGTCATATTAAAAAACAAATGACTTTGAAAATCCATAAGACTTGCTAAGGTAACAATGCTGGAGAAATAGGAGCTTGTTTAGATACAAAATGTATCTATCATAGCTTCCATACTTTTGGATATATCATGTTGATTCAGAATCAGCTTGAGAAGTCTAGTAAACTAGATCAACTTCTTTCCATTTCCCCCAATTCTGAATTTGAAGGACATTGGTCTTTTACTCTGTAATTTTTTTTCCAAGATGGTGGACATAATCCATGGTAACAGTCATAGATTTGAGTCTCCTCAAACAATCTAGGCAAGTGGATAGACAATGCAAAAAATTCAATGTAAAAGATATTGGAACTTAAAAATTCCTATTTTTTTCGTTGCAATATGATATATGTAAACTTTGTCAATATACAGAGATTTCATGCTCATCAAACAATCTTCACAAATGAATAAATAATGCAAATAACTATTTGTTCAACAAACTCAAAACTTGACACCACAAGTCATTAAAGACACTTGCACTTGGGTATATTGACAATATATGAAAATTAGTGAGTATATATTATGCATGTGCTAAAGAGATTAGTTTTTTTCTTTTGTCTTAGTAGTGTTAATTTTTTTAATTTCTTTTTCTTTCTTTTTTGGCTGAAAATTACAACAAATATATGTATAAGTTTTTTTCAAAATTTCATTTATGTTTTCTCTAAAGAACCTAACATTGAAAGGGCAACAATGACTACCCTTTTTTGGTGCTATTAGCATTATGGTATTGTTGTTAAAAGCATACACTTTGAAAAGGCATTGTTGGTACAGTGTACCAGATAAGGATATTAAAGAATGCTTGCTTAGGCTATGAGGCTTGTTCCTCTCTAATCAAATCCATTTGTTTTTCCATGGACACAAGTTTTCCATTATATTCTAGTCCTATTCATGTCATGCACCTTTCATAATTCATATGTTGAATACTTTTTGTGACTGTAAGAAGGATTGCATGTTATTTATGCATTTCATTTCAAAATAAGTGAGGCACATTCATAGCAGGAACTTCATGCGAGTTTATGGTTTTAGGGAGTAGGGTTTATATTTTAGGATTTAGGATTTTAGAGTGCAAGGTCTAGGTAGGGTTTTTAATTTTAGGGTTTCAAGATTTCAAACCCTAAAATCTAAATTTCAAACCCATACAATCCTAGACCCTAAACCCTAAAATCATTAAACCCTTAAAACCCTAAAATTAAAAACACTAATAGCATAATGTGCCTCACAAATATGCCTCATTCACTCTGAGGTGAAGTGCATAAATAGTGTGCAATCCTAATGATATTTATTAAAAGTATGGACCATATCAATTATGAAAAGTACATGACATGAATAAGAGTAGACTAGAATGGAAAACTTATGTTCATGACATCGAGAATGAATGGAAAAGTGGATGGATTCATTTAGAAATGAACAATGACATTTTACCACCATTAAACTATTATGTACCAAACTATTATTTTTATTCATTTGTTGATATTGTTTGATAAATTTTGCAAAGAGAGCAAGGTTGAGTGGGTGTTTTGTTTATTATTTTCAAGTATGAGTTAATAGATATATGCATTGCATTGCTTGTTGTGCATATGCATTTTGCTTCGTGGGTTAAAAATCATGTTTTTCCTTTGGACCATACAATATGCATATGGCCTATGTTTCAATTTTGGTAACCGTAAAGCATAAGGATTTTATGCACTTTGCAGTTTTTTCAAAGAATGTAATGATTGTTTCTGTGTTGGATTTTGACAATGATCACAAAATTGAATTTTACTTTTCACATACAAATCATAATGTGTTTGTGCACTAAATTTTTTTTTTTTTGAAGAATGTAATTATTGTTGACATATTGGCTTTGGGATAGTGTTACAGGACTGAATTATTATTGTGACATTGGTAGTGGATAGGACAAAAATAGATTTTTTTTGCTTGTAGGGAGTGTAGTGTCTAATGTGATTTTGATTTTGTTTTGGTTGGTGTATGTATTGTTGTGGCTATTTGTTTTTTTAAAACTAATTAAATTTTTTTTTGTTTCTGATCTGGAATTGCTTTCCATATATTGAAAACAAAGTGGATCATTGATATGAATGTTGTGATCCAATCACTGTATTTGTTCAAGAGGTTCTTAATGACAAATGCACTAAGATGCTTTGAAAAAAATTAAGTTCAAATTTTCCTTTAGATCCCTACAATTAGATTTTTTTTTGTCCATGCAACTTGGAGATACTTTCCATATGTGTATTTTTGGAGCAAACATGTGGGACATCCATAGTGCACAAAATCCAAGCGCTTTAAAACTAGTTTGTGCATATCGAATTCTAATCCTTGAAACCAATCATTGTATTTGCAATAGACCATTGTTATGCTTATATTGATATGTTCTAACCTATAGTTAATTGTGGTGGCGTAAAAAATAGGCTTTAAAATAGTTATTAATATATCATTTTTTCAAATTTAAAATTTCTATACCTTACTCTAGGAGAAAATCAGAGGGGGGGTTTATAGATAAGACACCATTGTTTCAAATTCAAAATTGTTGGATCTTTTACAATTGTTTGCTTCATTTATTTGATCTAGCGCAACTTGTTTTATAGAATATTTTCTAAAATTTTGAGATGATTGTTTAGAATCTTCCCATCATAATGATGAATAAAAGAAACAACCATTAACCTGAACTTTGCAAGAGATTCATTAAATTCTACTTTTCCATTATTTTTTCCATTCTGAATTTTATTTCCAATTTCATCCTTAGAGAACTTTCTTAGCCTGTAGATCCTGGTGCTAGACATAACTTTACCAGGTGTCTAGGATAGCTTGGAGTTTTTACCCAAGTAGAAATTGACAAAATTCAGTGCTACCAGATACGATGTGTTAAAAAGGATTTTGAAGTTATTCTGAAAAAGAGCACCTAAGACTATAATGTGCAGTTTTCAATTAAGCTTTTTACATCAATTCCATATCTTTGATTAGATATTTGAAGGTTGATGATCTCCATCAAGAACAAGTAGATTTGGGCTCTCTAAAATAAATTTTTCAATATGCTTAGCTTGTTCAGGAAGGCTCACATTTGTCTCACAAATGAGTGGCATAGAAGAAAAAGTGTGCTTTCTATTGGCTAGAATCATTTTGTATTTAATGAAGAGGCTAAGCATATTGGAAAATTTATTTAGAGAGCACAGGAGTGATCACTTTTTATGAAGGTCATCAAGCTAGAAGTTTTCGATCAAAGATATGGAATTTATGCAAAAAACTTAATTGAAAACTATGCATTATACTCTTAGGTACTCTTTTCCAGAATAATTTCAAAGAGCTTTTCAACACATTATATTTGGAAAGGCCAAATTTTTTCAATTGTTTCTTGGGTAAAAACTCAAAGCTATCCTCAAAATTTGGTAAAGTTATGGATAATAGCATGATCTAGAGGCTGAGGAAGTTCTTCATGGATGAAATTGGGAATAAAATTCAGAACAAAAAAGAGAGTTGAAAAGTAGAATTTGATGAAACTATTGCAACATTCAGGTTAATGGCTGATGCTTTTGTTCATGGTTATGATGGGAAGATTCTAAATAATCATCTCAAAATAAAATATTTTATTGTGATTTTGAGAGCATCTTCTATATAGCATGCTATCTTAGATCAAATAAATGAATCAAACAATTGTGAAAGAGTGAACAATTTTGATTTTGAAACAGTTGTGTCTTATGTGTAGACTTCTCCTATTATTTTCTTCTAGAATAAGGTACAACAATATTGAATTTGAAACAATGGTGTCTTATGTATAGACTCCCCCTGTGATTTTCTCCTAGAATAAGGTATAGAAACAAACTTCTCTGATAAATAGCAAGGAGAAAAAAAATGGACGATATGTGGCTTCATGATAGTCTGTCATTCTTGATACTCTCTAGGATGCAAATATTGCACACTCACTACATTCCTAAGAAATCTAAAGTATTGTTTTCTGAGACAAGTCTATGTCTGAATCAAATTCTGAAATTGTAGTCGCATTCAAGGAAGATGCTTTCAAAATTACTATTGCTAACTAAGTGCTCATGTTATCTAGCATTTCGCTTTCAATTAATCAGTTATATAAGTGATTGTTTCTCATTAAGGAATAAGCATATTTGGAATTGAATTTTTATTAGATATTGTAGTTGCAACTTCCACTTCAGATCACCAAATACTTCACAAAATTTTTTGCACTACCATTGCAACACCACACGCTTGTTGTTAGGCCTTCATGGTGATGTGAGGAAAGCATGGAAATAGCCCAAGCCACTTGGAAAGAAAACTAAGTTCACATAGGAATCTCATGTCTCCATCCAACTGATTCTCTTTTCTACACTGCCATCCTATTTTTCCTTTTTTCATGTTATGTATATTTTTGTGTGTGATTTTATGTTTTTTTGTATGTACATAGGTGTGTTTTGTTGGTAGATTACTTCCTAATTTTTGATCAGTTTAATATGTTTGTTTATTGTCTCTACAAGCTAGCATTTTTCACTCACGACAACATATAATCCTATATTGGTAAAATTTGGAATAAAAATAATTCTTTGTAGCACAAAATGTCTTTAGTTTTCCAATTTAATCTATCACTAACACTTGTCTTCCTTCTAGGTGGTTGATATATTTGAGGAAAAAAATTGAATAAAATAAGGGTAGGTGGATTGACAAGGACACTTTAGGAGACGTGAAGCTTCTACACTAAATACATATGATTCTAGTTGTCATAGCTTGAATTGCAAGTGTACTAGTCAATTCAATTTCCAAAATTTATTTTGCATCAAGAAGTTAACATGAAAGATGTTTCCTCCTTGAAGTGTGAGTGTTACATGGGAAATGCTCAAAAAAATAGTGAACAATGATACTACTTCCTTTTAATTATCCCTTGACACAAAAACACATAAAGAGCTCTACATTTCAAATGAAAACCCTTTACACAAAGAAAACACTTTATTTTATCGTCAATGAAAATCCATTTTCTTAATGAACACGACAGATCTAGAAATGGAAAATTTACATACCTTCTATCTAGCCATTGCACCTATTGAATTTATTTCTCTCGTTCAACCTCCAAACATGAACTCTTGCAATTCCATTTTTTCACCCACGATCCCCAGCAAACTGTAAAATGAAAATATGCAAAATGCCAACATTTAGGGCAATTTGTTTGGATTTTTTACTTTCCCACCAGCTGTGCATCCTTTTCCATGGATATAAAAGTGACGACATGTGGCTAACCATCCATCAAGTCTTTCCGTCGGTGTGTTTTGTCCAACATGTGGGATGGGGTGTGGGGGTTATGATATAATGTTACATACATAGGTGTGTTTTATCTACACTTTAGCTTCTCCCCTAACAGTGTCATCAAGTCCATTTTCCTATTGCATTGAATGATGTCAGTTTTATTTTCCTTGCATGATAATCTATCCTTCCAATGTGGGCGGGAAGGGGAGTTGACGTAATTAAGACATACGTTTTAATATGTAAGAAGTATTGTTATTGGAAAACACTTTGTGTTGTGGGTTTTCTCATTCTATAGGTTGAAAGAGAAAGGTTGGAGAGCAGGTGGGGGAGATGAAAAACCAATGGAATTGAGGTGAGGGGTTTGTAACTAATTGGATTGTCACTTGTAAAGGGTTTTAAAACATTTTGTGGGTTGCAGATTTCAAAAAACCAATGTTTTGCAATCTAGAATTGTATAGAACATTATGAATGTCTTGAAAATATTTTTATATTTAGACCATAGGAATGTAATGAAAGACATCATTTTTTAAATACCTAGTTTTTTCTAACAACCATTCACTCTGTATGATTACAGGTTGGAAAACACAGTGGTATGTGAGTGAATGATTTATGAAACCTTCAACCCACACAATGTTGTAAAACCTTGTATGGATGTAGCTAATCTCCTGAAAAAATGTACCTATGTACATTAAAAAATGCATAAAAAACATACATAACAACATACATAGAAACAGACATAACATGATGAGATGGCATAATCCAGGGCCCGCCAAGTTGGATGATAAAAGTGATGAAAATGACAAATGGGAGGAACGGTGAGGAAAATGAGGTGGTGTCCTATCACATCGAATTACATCGATATTTTTTTGCCTTGTGTGAGAAGCTTTCCATTCACTACGGGATGGAAGTGTGTTGATTTGATTAAGACATTTATTTTAAATTGTAACAAGTATTATTCTTGGAAAACACTTTATGCTCTAGGTTTTATCATTCTTTAGGGAGTTGTGGGTCAAGGATATATAAGACAATCTAAATTCACCTGAGGGGTGAGTAACCAATTGGGTTGTTACTTGTAAAGGGTCTTAAAACTATATTTAGGATGCAGGTTTCATAACACCCAATGTTTTTGAACCTGTAATTACACATAGACAGTATGAATATAATGTAAACATTTTGGTTACTTACACAGTGAGAACCCAATTGGTTGGTGACACCTCAGTTGATTTTAGATACTTTTATGCATCCCCCACTAGCAATTATATTGACAGTGTGAATGTATTCAGCAACCCTTACTATCAGAAAACATTCCATTTCAAGATCGTCATATGTTTGGAATAGAAAATGCACATAATAGTTGCAAGATGGAAAACACACAAGGTTGTGACTCACTTCTAAATTCTTGTTCAATGAGCACTTTCTATTATGCAAACTATAAAAAAATAATGTCTTGAATTTCACCTTCATATTTTATAACAACCCTTACTTTAAGCAAAGATTCCATTTCAATATCGTCATATATGTTTCTAATTGAAAATGTAGAAAAAAGTTGCAAGAAATGGAAAACACATAGGATTGTGACTGACTTCTCAATTCTTGTTAAATGAGCACTTTATGTTATGCAAACTATATCAATAATCATTTGGCTCTGTGTTTATAATTTTTATTTTATTTATGTTAATATGAAATATACCGATAGGCAATGCCACCTGAAGTCTTATTGTTTATGGTAGCTTGCTTATAAATGAAAGAAAAAGGTTGACATTTAAACTGTTTGAGGTCGACTATTTTTCTCATCAAGGATACTTTCAAATGAATAACCGTATTAAATTTTATTTGTAATAGAAAAAATGGCATAAATCACTATCTTCATCTGATTGCAACAAAAAAAATGCTCACATTATTTGTAGTGTTGGAAAACACACTGTCCCCTATCATTTATTTGCTTGTCCAAAAAATTTGTTTCCTACACACTAAGAATGTAAGGAATGTAGTGTCCCTTACCCGAATTTTCCCTAGAATTCGCTTATTGATCAGGTTTAGGGTTTCTTCTTTTTCAAATGCATGCTCTCTTTGACTAAGTAACCTTGGATTGAAGTCTGCATTTAATATTTCCACATGTACATATATTTGTTAGCATTAATATCTAGATATCCAAATATAAATATAATCACAAATCAATAATAAAGACATATGAGGAGTGGCATGGGTAGAGTCACCCAAAGCTATCCATCTAAGCCCAAGACCACAAGCATCCTATCAGGACAACCCGCCCCTTGGCCCTAAGTGGCATGAATGTCTCAGAGTGGTGTGCTTAGAGGAAACACTTGTACTTTCTTTCTCTACTTGTGCCATCACCTCAAAAGACACTCAACCTACTAGGGGAAGCCAGCGGAGCTTATAAGTGGTTCCAAGCCTACCACCCCTCCATGGCCGCAACGGATTGTTAAGTGGGATTTTTAGGCACCACCTTTCTCAGGCCCTTCCTCCCTAGTAGGCTTGCAAACACTCAGAAGACAATCTTTTAGCAATCAAAGACATTTGTATTTATTACTGATTCTTAAGTTAATATAAACATCATTATCATCATGATAATACTAAAGAAAGCATTACACCAATAATCAAATTAGCAATATATGTTTCTTATATTCAAAATATGCTAAATATTATTGCTAAGTGAGTACATCACCTGAACTATATGTCTCTGGCCATGACTCTTTATTCCTTAATCGCCTTCCTTCAATCTTACATTTGATTGATCATAGGATAAAAACATATATAAATAAATATTAATGTATTCATTTTTATATTAAGATTGTAATTACTTATAAGGCTCAATAATTGCTACAAGCATCATTATTACATGATCATATATATAATATATATATATTTCTAATTGATTTCATTTTACAATAAATACTTGGGCATATATATATATATATATTCCACATGATATATATTTATATTTATAATAATATTAAACTTACAGCTCCAATATATTCTTGACAATATATTTTATCTGATTGAATACTATACTAATTTCCTCAATCTTGGCTCCCGAATCATATTATTCCCTTCTAAAATCTGTTCGTCTATATCCCATATGTTTTGGCTGTTATACCAAACATATAATGCAAAGTTCTTATTTTATTTTTCCCCTCCCATGTTGTTTTACCCAAACTCATTTAATTCATTTTATATCCCCAAGAAGGGATACGTCTATTCATAGGGAGGTAGCTTTTAATCATTATGATGCCCCTTTGTTAATCGCTGCCTCTCCCCACTATTAGTTGCTACCTTTTCACAAGTTTGATCGTTGTTGTTTATAATAATTAATATGCCTTTAGAATCGGTGCTTTTAAGTTTAGGATTATTATTTGTTTATTTAACAAAGGCTTAGTCTCATTTAAATAATATTATTTTTTTGTGAATTCTTATTATTATATTAACTATCTTATTTATTATAATAAATGTATTATAAATATAATATTATATATGATCATTATAATTATAATAATAATATTTAGGTTGCTATTATATTCACATATTTTGATATTTATTTACTTAGTATATTAATAAATTGCTAAAATGTGTTTTGTGATTATTATTTATTTATTTATTTGCATTTTTCAATATGTTACAATTTTAGGGACATGACAGTCCAGCCCGCCCAAGATTGCTTGCCCTCAAGAAATCATATCTAAGATATGTAATTTTAAGATGTTACTCCTTGTGGTGATGATATAAGCCTTGATAGGAGTTGGAAATTTTAACCCAAGTGATTGTTATTTTGGTTATGAGGACAATATACTAACTAATACCCTTAAGTTTTACTATTTCTCCTTACTCTCAAAACTCACGAGTTGGAGTTTGTGAAACAGTATAACAACCATTTGAATAAAAAATTAAAGCAAACACCCAAGTAGCCCAACTAGGCAAACAAGTAGCTCAACCAAGCAAGCAAGTAGCTCAACTAGGCAAACAAGTAGCTCAAGAAAGCGGGTAGCTCAAGCACACAGGAAAGTAGCTCAAGCATACAAGCAACCAACTCAAGTAGACAAGAAAGTAGCTCAAGCACACAAGCAACCAACTCAAGTAGACAAGCAAGGAGCTCAAGCATGCAAGCAAGTAGCTACAACATGCAAGCAACTAGCTCAAGTGAGTAGGCAACCAGCTCAAGCACACAAGCAACCAGCTCAAACAAGTATGCAACTAGTTCAAGTAGGCAAGCCAGTAGCTCAAGCACGCAAGCAACTAGCTCAAACAAGTAGGCAACCAGCTCAAGCACACAAGCAACCGACTCAAGCAAGTAGGCAAGTAACTCAAGTAGACAAGCAGGTAGCTCAAGTACACAAGTAAGTAGCTCAAACAAGTAGGCAACTAGCTCAAGTAGGTAACCAGGAAGCTCAAGCATGCAAGCAACTAGCTCAATCAAGTAGGCAACAAGCTCAAGTAGACAAGCATGCAGCTCAAACATGCAAACAAGTAACTCAAGCAAGTAGGCAACTAGCTCAAGTAGACAAGTAGGTAGCTCAAACACGCAAGCAAGTAGCTCAAGTAATTAGGCAAGTGGCTTAAGTAGACAAGCAAGTAGCTCAAGCATGCACAGGATGGTAGGAAAGATGCTCTGATACCACTGTAATGTCCCTTACCCGATTTTTCCCTAGAACTCACTTGTTGATCAGGTTTAAGGTTTCTTCTTTTTCAAATGAATGTTCTCTTTGATTAAGTAATCTTGGATTGAAGTCTGCATTTAATATTTCCACATATACATATATTTGTTAGCATTAATATCTAGATATCCAAATATAAATATAATCACAAATCACTAATAAAGACATATGAGGAGTGGAATGGGTAGAGTCGCCCAAAGCTATCCATCTAAGCCCAAGAGCACAAGCGTCCTATCAGGACAACCCACCCCTTAGCCCCAAGCGGCATGAACGTCTCGGAGTGGCATGCTTAGAGGAAACACTTGTACTTGCTTTCTCTACCTGTGCCATCACCTCGAAAGACACTCAACCTACTAGGGGAAGCCAGCGGAGCTTATAAGTAGTTCCAGGCCTACCACCCCTCCATGGCCGTAGCAGAATGTTAAGTGGGGTTTTTAGGCACCACCATTCTCA
>CM021107.1:629879745-629912575 GCA_007115665.2 Sequoiadendron giganteum
GGCTTGTTTCTTACTTCCCCAATAAATAGGACCTGAACCCAAGAAGAAAACAAATCCAGATGTGGATTTCCTATCATCAACTGAACCTACATAATCTGCATCTGTATACCCTATCAAGAAGAATTGATCATTTATTTTGTATTCCAAACCATGATTCATTGTACCATGTATATACCTTAAGACCCTTTTTGCTGCTAGCCAATGACATTTCTTTGGATCTTGCATGAATCGTGAAAGATAATTAACAACAAAACTGATATCTGGTCTAGTATAAGTCAAGTAAATCAAACCCCCAATCATTTGTCGATAGAGAGTTGCGTTCACCTGAGGAGATGAATCAGAAACAGACAACTGCAAACCTAATTCCATAGGTGTAGACATGGGTTTGGAATCCATCATTCTGAAATTCTCGAGCGATGTCTTGGCATATTTTCTTTGAGAAACAAAAATATGGTGATTTTTCTGCCATACCTCTAAACCGAGGCAATAGTGAAGTAGCCCAAGATCTGTTATATCAAAGTCTTTCTTGAGACCAATCTTGGTTGTCTCAATCATTGATTTTGAGTTGCCTGTGATAACTAAGTCATCAACATATACAACAGCGATCACAATATCCCCCCCTTGATCCTTGAGGTAGAGATTAGGATCATATGGATGCCTAGTAAAACCATTTTTTAGCAAGTGTTCATCAATTTTAATATACCAAGCTCAAGGAGCTTGTTTGAGACCATATAGGGACTTGACAAGTTTGCATACCTTTTCCTCTTTACCAGGTGCAACATATCCCTTTGGTTGGGTCATCTAGACCTCTTCCTTAAGGTCCCCATTAAGAAAGGCACTTTTTACATCCATTTGATACAATTTCCATCCAAATTGCGCAGCTAAAGCAAAAATCATTCTAATGGTTTTTATCTTTGCAATGGGAGCAAATGTTTCCTCATAGTCTATTCCTTTTTTCTGGGCATAACCCTTGGCTACAAGTCTAGCCTTATGTTTATCTATACTACCATCTACTTTATACTTAGTTTTAAAAATCCATTTACAACCAATTGCTTTCTTACCAGGTGGTAGATCAACAAGCTCCCAAGTGTTGTTTTTCATCAAAGATTGATACTCTCCATCCATAGCCTCTTTCCAAGGCTTTGACTCTAGTGCTCCCTGAACATTAGATGGCTCAAAATTTTCAACAACTGTAGTCATTAGAGCTAAGTTTACCTCATTGCAAGCCAGGTTGCAAGTCCTTGGACCTGAAATGGAAGTGTCTGGGACTCCATCTAGCTTTGCATCTCGAATAGTACTAGTGTACCATTTTGGTAATGGTTTTGTGACGGTGGTGGGTGTTGACTGAGTGTCAACACGCCCATCATTTTTACCATCCATGTTGAAAATAGGAGCATTATCTATCGCAGGTGATGAAGTGGGAGGAGAACTTGACTCACTCTTCTCATCAAAAATTACATCCCTACTAATGTATATCTTCTTTGTATTAGGATCCATAAGACGATATGCTTTGGATTCATTACTATATCCTAGAAGAATACATTTCATTGATTTTTCATCTAGCTTCTTTCTTTTCTATTTAGGAATATGCATATAGGCAGTGCATCCAAACACACGAAGATGAGAGATAGAAGGCTTTACCCCTGTCCATGCTTCTTCTGGTGTGATGCCATCAAGGGCTTTGGTTGGTGCACGGTTCAAAAGATAAACTATAGTGTGAACAGCTTCAGCCCAATATGCACGCTCTAGTTGAGAATCTTTCAACATACTTCGGACCATCTCCACGATGATGCAATTTCTTCGTTCAGCAACTCCACTTTGCTGAGGTGTGTATGTTGCAGTCAGTTGATGCCGAATTCCATTTTCTTTCAGATATGTGGAGAATTATGTGCTGGTGTATTCCCCCCCTCGATCTGAGCGAAGGACACGAATACAGTGATTCGTATTTTTCTCCACCTGAGTACGAAACTCTTTGAAATATGATAGAGCTTCATCTTTATGCTACAAGCAATATACCCACATTTTCCTTGTATGATCATCAATAAACAACTGAAAATACTTATAGCCATTGTGACTAGGTGGCATAGGCCCACACAAATCGGCATGCACCAGCTGCAAAGGTTGGCTTGCACGATGCTCACTAGGGTAGAAGGGTGCTCTATGTTGTTTTCCAGCAATACAACTAGAACAAATAGCACTCGACTTCTCAAGTGAGGGAAGCCCTTGGACCATGCATTTTTTACTAAGTGTTTGCAAGTAACTAGTGCTTAAATGACCAAATCTACGATGCCAAAGAAGAGAAAGATCTTCATCCTTAGTCACTTAGGATTATGTTGGCATTTCAAATCAAGACCTCCAATGGTTTTGAAACGATAGCTATAACCAAAGAAACTTACTCTTCACTTGGAGGGAAGTTTATGCTGAGTTTGCTAAAAGAAAGTAAACTAAAGCTAATTTGCCTATCTTTTTGTTTCAGTTGCGAGAACACAAAGTTATAGAACTCTAAATGTTGTAGCTAAGGTTTTCTCTTTAAATAAAACTATCAACTACAACTAACTTACACTAATGACGCTTTCTAACTTCTCAGGTAAACACAGAGCAAGAGAGTTAGAAATGAACGAAGTTTGATTCTCTGACACAAATACTTAGATAAACTTTCTTCAAACATACATCTACTGAATTTCAATGCAAGCCGAAAAGGAGATCATATAAGCATAACACAATAAACAAGAATCTGAGACTTTATATCAGGGCAGCGAAGCAAGCACAAGACTTTATTTCCTCAAACTTCAGGCACAAGAGATTACACTTCTGAGACAACAAGTTGTAGCAAAATACATGCAACATGCGATCAAACCAGATCAACACTTAACACAAGATACATGCACTGAACAAGGATTTGCAGCTAAAAGAGACATGCAAACTTGCTCTTGACACAAAGTGAACTGAAACTAAACAATAACAACTTGCAAGCAAAATAGGCTTAGAAAAATGGGCAAGGCTGCCCTTATTTATAACTAAGTAGAGGAGTAGGGAACCCTAAAATCTCCTTGCTTTTACAACTAGGGCTTGCCAACATGCAAGCGCTTTATTTCTAAAACTAAAGAAGATAAACATCTACAACTAAGAAAGCATGGAAAATAGGAAATGCCAACTATTACATTTGATTTATTTTTCTTCTCCAACGAGTGGATAAGAATTAAGACGAGAATAGAAAGAAAGCTTCTAGATGAAAGCTGCTTATGTCTCGATCACATCCGCTAAAAAGCGGGAAACTGAATCTATGTTAGGTGTGTTGATACTATCTATAGCCATATTCTGCTTTTCTAGGATCTTCTCCCCTTTTGCAATCAAACTTAGAAAATCTTTGACATCTTCAGCTTCTTTATGAGCTCTATTCTTGAAAAACATTGCTGCCCCAAAAGATGACTTCACTAATTGATAACTTGGCGGCTCTGCAACTTTATGCTTTTAACACTTCTCTTGATTCTCCCATGGAAGAGTATTTTACAACTCTTTCCAATACTTGTCTTTTTCCTCAGAACACTTCTCAACATTGCCTGAGGCTGCAAACAACCCAAATTGACCAAGACGTTCAACTGCAACATGGCCTGCGTCCTTCAAAGCACTCAAATTGAACCTTGGTTTTATAGGATCATGATAAAACACTGGCTTGGTTTTGAATTCGATGGGATAGTCCTCTATGCCGAAAAACTTGAAGATTGACTGTAAACTTGACTATATTCAGACAAGTTTTTGCAAACTTTATATTTTTAGCTTGCTGATTTTCTTCTTCAAACGGATGAATTTTTTGAAAATTGTTCCGAGATATGGGTTTTGTTCAAAATTTCATTACAAGCAAACCTAGATCGTTTGTTTTCAAAAAAATTGAGTGTAGATTGAAAAAGCAGCAAACCCTAATTTCCTCAAGATAAACATGAAAAAGCTAGCACTTGGGTTTTGTTCAAAACCACATTTTGGATGAACCCATTTGATCAGATTTTGAAAATCTTAAAATCTGATTGAAAAAGCAGCAAACCCTAGATCTTGAAATTTTTTTCTGAAAAAGTTGGGACTTGGGTTTTGTCCAGAAGACTATTCTAAGAGGACCCAGATGATTAAAATTTGAAAATTTTGATATTCTCTGGGACATGCGAAGAAAACACACCTGCTGCAACTTGAAAAATTTCTTGAAAAATTATTCAGAATTATGAACAGAGATGACCCAAATCACTAGAATTTGAAAACCTCGACCTCCTTCAAAGAATTGATGTTTTGGATGAAAAAGCATGAAAAAGTACTCTTTTGTGTGCTAGTCTGAAAAATTCATGAAGAACTTTGAAAAATCAGCAAGCTTGAGCTCTCAAATCTTGAAAGAAAAATTCTTAAGTTGCTGCTCTACTTCTCCTTGGACGCCACCTGCAAGAAATTGTGAAGAATGAAGGATAAAGACGCCTTAAATAAGTTTTGTTTTGAAAAATCTGCTTTCTTAGCTTTAAAACTTTCGAACCCTAGCATGGAACTTATGCATTGAATGTGGACGTTTCTTCTTCATTTGGAATTTTGAAATTTCAAAAAATTGACTAAGGCAAGAGAGCTTGTGCGCCCTTCTTGACTAGAGGCACCTATCTCTTCCAAACTTACCCATTTTTCCACTATTTTCAACTTATTCTTGATTTTCATCCCCAGTTTGATCCTAATTTTCGGCCTCCAGATTGATCTCGCAGATGAGCTGAATGATTCGTCGCGGAGCTTGATCGAATCTGACGAAGTTTGTTTGGAGGCAACTTCTGACGAAATCTTCATTTGACCTTTCAAAATGTCGGGTGCCTATCTCTCCCAGGGGCGCCCATCTTTACCAGTGTTAGCCATTTTTATGAGTTTCAAGTTCTTGCTTGTCTTCTGACCTTCAAATGAATTCATGATTTCAGGAGCTAAATTGATCAAATCGATTGGTTGTCAAATTCACCAGATAGCTTGGCAGAATCTAATGAGATGATCTTGGAGACTGCAACTACTGAAACTGCCATATAAGGCCTCAAAACCCTAGGCACCTATCTTCTCCAGGGGCGCCCATGTTCACCAGAATTAACCTTTTTTTTATCTGTTTTCTCCTTGAAGTTTGAGAACCTTTTGTCATGGCCCCTATTCACCCAGAGTTTGTCGGTGGTTGAATGACCTGATGAGCTGACGAAGATATCTGTTGCGAAGCTGGCAAGAAACTGAAGAGATTGAACACATTTGCAAACCCTAATTGCTAAATTAGGTCCTCTAAAAGGTTGGGTGCCCCTGGCCACCTAGGGCGCTCAGAGTTCCCAGACTTAGAATATTTTTCATTATTTTCATAGTTTTGCCTTTTGTCTTTCGGTTGAAACTCCTTCGTTCAATCTCGAATTTTGGATGACTGAGTGATTTGATGACTGGGCTGTTGGGCTCACTGCGGAGCTGAGAAGAATCTGAACAACAATGCCTGGGAATACAAAACCCTAATTTCATCATCTGATGCCTTAAAAAGTTGGGCACCTTTCTTCTCTAGGAGGGCCTATGGTTGGTAGACTTAGAAAATTTTCTAAGATTGTCAAATTACTCCTTTGTTTAACGTGTTTCCCTTTGTTCCACTACCGAAGACGAAAAATTTCCTAAGGCATGAAGGTTTGGGTGCCCAAACTAAGTAGGGGGGCACCTGGTGTCTCCAGTGTTAGCCAAAATTTCACATTTTTTGACTTGCACAGTTTCCTCTTTTCGTTCTTCATTCTTCGTGCACGTTCATCATTATCAGCTTTTGTTTAGTGCTCGAATATTTGTTTCTGACACCTGGCAGCCAACTGACCTCCATTGATGACCTTGGTGCTCTTGAAAAATCCTTTTTAAAAGCAAAATATACCCACTAGGGTAAAACTGATCTTTTCGTGATTCTAAATGAGGAAGTATTTTGAGCCAATCAAAATCAATCTCAACCCTAGAAGCCAAAATTTATATTTTTAGAAAATTTTGCCACTATCTGTATCAAAAGAAACCCAGAAAAAGTTTTTATTTTAAGAAAATTGCTAAAAATAGAAATTTTCCTAAAATTTAGGGTTGAAAAATTGAAATTTGGGTTTAGTCGATTTGGTCATTCTAAGCCGACCCAGATTGTCATATATTGAAAATTTCAAGTTTTTGACCCCCATGCAAGACATGCAAACCCCCAATTTTGACCTTTTTGATAGATCTTAATAAGACTTTGACTCATTTCTTCAAAATGCCTAAGTGTAGCAAAAATTTTAATTTGGGGTACAACAGATTATTCGCAATTGTATCAAGCCTGAACATTTTTCCAATCTCAGTAGCACTAGCAACAATCTTTTCATTTTTAGACTTATCTTTAATAAGACAAATCTTTGTATCCTGATGGCAATCAAACTCAATCCTAAGGTTGTGGCCAAGAAATTGATGAACAGAAAGGAGATTTTTGGTAAGTCCTGGCATGTACAAGACATTAGTAATCCTGCAACGATTAATGCCAAACTTCAAAGAGATGTCACCAATACCTTTGATTTCATGAGTGGTATCATCTCCAAGAGTGAGTGTACCATGATGGGGTTTCAAAGTGAGAAACCATTCCTTCTGACCAGTCATGTGCTTTGTAGCACTTGAGTCCACATACCATATTGATGTTGATTGTGAACCATCTTCTAGCATGTGAGCTGAAAGCACGTATTCCTCATCTAGAGAATCTTCTACTTCAACAACATTGCTTTGTTGTTTTTGTTTGTTCTTCTACTCCCATTGTGATTTGCCACTTTGAAGTGGCTTCTTTGGATGATGTTTGTTGGATGGTCCTTTGTTGAAGGAGTTGTACCAACAATTTTTCACATCATGTCCAACTCTTTCACATATTGGACACTTCTTTTGAGAATTGGATGAATTACCAGATTTGGGAGGCCCACTAAACTGCTTCATAGGCTTCTTACCTTTATGACGTGTAGTCATGGCATGATCATCTTGATCATGTTCCTGGCTGATAGATTCTTCTCTTTGGAGTAGATTTACTACCTTCTCAAATGTGGGTGTTGTCTCATTGACATTCAAAGTTGTCACAAAGACTTTATATCTGGGAGGTAGTGCCCGTAGGACAATAGGCACCAAAAATGCATCATCAATTGTTTTCACTAATGCTTGTAGGGAAGCTCTCAACTCTACAATCCTTTTGAGGAAGGATTATAACTGTTCTCCATTCTTCATCTTCAAGTTGTGTAGCTGACTCTCCAAATTCAGGATCTGTGTAATGTCCCTTACCCGATTTGCCCTAGAGTTCATCTGTTGATTAGGTTTAAGAATTCTTCTTTTCCAAATGAATGTTCTCTTAATGCAATAACCCTAGATAAGAATCCTATATTCACTATATTAACAACATATTTGTTAGCATTAATATCTAGATATCCAAAATATAAGCATAATCACAAAAGTAATAATGAAACAGAAGAGGAGTGGCATGGATAGATCCTCCCGAAGCTATCCATCTAAGCCCAAGGGCACAAGCACCTCATTAGGACAACCCACCCCTTGGCTCTGAGCTGAATGTCCAAACCAAGACCATTGCATACTCAGAGTGGCGTGCTTAGTGGAAACACTGGTACCTGCTTTCTCTACCCACGTCAGCACCTCGGAAGACACTTGACTTATTGGGGATAGTCGGGGGAACGGATAAATGGCCCGGACCTGCCACCCCTCCAGGGCCGCAGCGGACTATGAGTGGAACCCCCACCCCTCCATGGCCCACCTAGGCCTTGGGATTGGGCGGATTATGAGTGGAATTTCCACCCCTCCAGGGCCCATCCCTACCTTGGGTTCCGGGGGCGAACTTAAGTGGGGTTTTTAGGCACCACTTCCCTCGCACCCTTCCTCCCAATAAGCTTACAAACACAAAGAAGACAATCTTTTAGCAATCCAATACATTTGCATTTATTACTGATTCTTTAAGTCAATATCAGCATCATTACCATCATGATAATAGTAAATACTAAAGAAAGCATTACACCAATAATCATATTAGCACTATCTGTTTCTTATATTCAAAATATGCTAAATATTATTGCTAAGTGAGTACATCACCTGAACTGTTGTGTTTTCCCACGACTCTTTATTCCTTAATCGCCTTCCTTCAATCTTACATTTGATTGATCATAGGATAAAAACATATATAATTAAATATTAATGTATTCATTTTTATATTAAGATCGTAATTACTTATAAGTCTCAATAATTGCTACAAGCATCATTATTACATGATCATATATATATATTTCTAATTGAGTTTCATTTTACAATAAATACTTGGCATATATATATATATTCCACATGATATATATTTATATTTATAATAATATTAAACTTACAGCTCCAATATATTTTATCCGATTGAATACTACTATACTAATTCCCTCCTTTGCTGGTCTATACTGCATATAATGCAGATTCTTATTTTATTTTTCCCCTCCCATGTTGTTTTACCCAAACTCATTTAATTCATTTTATATCCCCAAGAAGGGATACGTCTATTCATAGGGAGGTATCTTTTAATCATTATGATGCCCCTTTGTTAATCGCTGCTTCTCCCCACTACTAGTTGCTACCTTTTCACAAGTTTGATCATTGTTGTTTATAATAATTAATATGCCTCTAGAATCGGTGCCTTTAAGTTTAGGATTACTATTTGTTTATTTAACAAAGGCTTAGTCTCATTTAAATAATATTATTTTCGTGTGAATTCTTATTATTATATTAACTATCTTATTTATTATAATAAATGTATTATAAATATAATATTATATATGATCATTATAATTATAATTATAATATTTAGGTTGCTATTATATTCACATATTTTGATATTTATTTACTTAGTATATTAATAAATCGCTAAAATGTGTTTTGTGATTATTATTTATTTATTTATTTGCATTTTTCAATATGTTACAATTTTGGGGACATGACAGTCCACCCCACCCAAGATTGCTTGCCCTCAAGCAATCATAATCTAAGATGTGTAATTTTAAGATGTTACTTCTTGTGGTGATGATATTAGCCTTGATAGGAGTTGGACATTTTAACCCAAGTGATGGTTATTCTGGTTATGAGGACAATATATTAACTAATACCTTTAAGTTCTACTATTTCTCCTTACTCTCAAAACCCACGAGTTGGAGTTTGTGAATCAATATAACAACCACTTGAATAAAAAATTAAAGCAAACACCCAAGTAGCTCAACTAGAAAAACAAGTAGCTCAACCAACCAAGCAAGTAGCTCAACTAGGCAAATAAGTAGCTCAACCAAGCGGGTAGCTCAAGCACATAGGCAAGTAGCTCAAGCATACAAGAAACCAACTCAAGTAGACAAGTAGGTAGCTCAAGCATGCAAGCAACTAGCTCAAGCATGCAAGCAACTAGCTCAAGCAAATAGGCAACTAGCTCAAGCACACAAGCAACCAGCTCAAACAAGTATGCAACTAGCTCAAGTAGGCAAGCAAGTAGCTCAAGCACGCAAGCAACTAGCTCAAACAAGTAGGCAACCAGCTCAAGCACATAAGCAACCAGCTCAAGCAAGTAGGCAAGTAGATCAAGTAGACAAGTAGGTAGCTCAAGCATGCAAGCAACTAGCTCAATCAAGTAGGCAACAAGCTCAAGTAGACAAGCATGTAGCTCAAACATGCAAACAAGTAACTCAAGTAGCTCAAACAAGTAGGCAAGTGGCTTAAGTAGACAAGCAAGTAGCTCAAGCATGCACAGGATGGCAAGAAAGATGCCCTGATACCACTATAGTGTCCCTTACTCGAATTTTCCCTAGAATTCACTTGTTGATTAGGTTTAGGGTTTCTTCTTTTTCCAATGCATGTTCTCTTTGACTAAGTAATCTTGGATTGAAGTCTGCATTTAATATTTGCACATATACATATATTTGTTAGCATTAATATCTAGATATCCAAATATAAATATAATCACAAATCAATAATAAAGACATATGAAGAGTGGCATGGGTAGAGTCACCCAAAGCTATCCATCTAATCCCAAGACCACAAGCATCCTATCAGGACAACCCGCCCCTTGGCCCTAAGCGGCATGAACGTCTCAGAGTGGCATGCTTAGAGGAAACACTTCTACTTGCTTTCTCTACCTGTGCCATCACCTCGAAAGACACTCAACCTACTAGGGGAAGCTAGCGGAGCTTATAAGTGGTTCCAGGCCTACCACCCCTCCATGGCCGCAGGGGATTGTTAAGTGGGCTTTTTAGGCACCACCTTTCTCAAACCCTTCCTCCCTGGTAGGCTTGCAAACACTCAAAAGACAATCTTTTAGCAATCAAAGACATTTGTATTTATTACTGATTCCTTAAGTTAGTATAAACATCATTATCATCATGATAATACTAAATAAAGCATTACACCAATAATCAGATTAGCAATATATGTTTCTTATATTCAAAATATGCTAAATATTATTGCTAAGTGAGTACATCACCTAAACCATTGTGTCTGGCCATGACTCTTTATTCCTTAATTGCCTTCCTTCAATCTTACATTTGATTGATCATAGGATAAAAACATATATAAATAAATATTAATGTATTCATTTTTACATTAAGATCGTAATTACTTATAAGGCTCAATAATTGCTATAAGCATCATTATTACATGATCATATATATAATATATATATTTCTAATTGATTTCATTTTACAATAAATACTTGGACATGCATATATATATATTCCATATGATATATATTTATATTTATAATAATATTAAACTTACAGCTCCAATATATTCTTGACAATATATTTTATCCAATTGAATACTATACTAATTCCCTCAATCTTGGCTCCCAAATCATATTATTCCCTTCTAAAATTTGCTGGTCTATATCCCATATGTTTTGGCTATTATACCAGACATATAATCCAGAGTTCTTATTTTATTTTTCCCCTCCCATGTTGTTTTACCCAAACTCATTTAATTCATTTTATATCCCCAAGAAGGGATACGTCTATTCATAGGGAGGTAGCTTTTAATCATTATGATGCCCCTTTGTTAATCGCTGCCTCTCCCCACTATTAGTTGCTACCTTTTCACAAGTTTGATTGCTATTGTTTATAATAATTAATATGCCTCTAGAATCGGTGCCTTTAAGTTTAGGATTACTATTTATTTATTTAACAAAGGCTTAGTCTCATTTAAATAATATTATTTTCTTGTGAATTCTTATTATTATATTAACTATCTTATTTATTATAATGAATGTATTATAAATATAATATTATATATGATCATTATAATTATAATAATAATATTTAGGTTGCTATTATTTCGCATATTTTGATATTTATTTACTTAGTATATTAATAAATCGCTAAAATGTGTTTTGTGATTATTATTTATTTATTTATTTGCATTTTTCAATATGTTACAATTTTGGGGACATGACAAGGAAGTCCACCTTAAAATTTTATTTCTTATGATTGAAAAAATATATGCTTGCTTACAGCATATGGTGCAATAAATTTTGGAAGTTTAACTGTCCCATAACACTTGCACCTTTTTTACATATTACAAGCAACCACGGACGTGTACTTTAAAAGGGAAAATGGAAGAAAGCGGGAGAAAGGGTAATTTTGAAATCTACTTTTTAATGTGTATTTTGATATTTTGAATGAATTGGTTGCATATATTTGAATTTTATGTGGAATTTACATTCCTTTCATTAGAGGGAAAGGATGGACAAGGAATTGGTTGGAATGAGAAAGTTAGTGTCCATTTGAGACAAGAAAATGTGCCTCGACAAGGCAGCAAGAAAAAAGGGTGTCTGGGAGGAGATCATTTTCCTGGGTAGAAATCTTGAGAAATAGGAAACTCATTATCCTACTACATTGATGTAATAGTACTACAGGTTTCCAATTTCTCAATTTCTGGCAAGGAAGCAAAAAAATCAGGGCTTGACCTTATTGGTGATGTTTATTGGATAGAGTTTTCAATATCTTGAATACTTTTATGTCTCGTTGAAGTCACATTTTGCTTAGATTTTAGAGCGTCTTTGTGATTTCATTTAGAAAATTCCATTTCTATTATGAATATGATGATTTTGATAGTATATTGGAAAGCACACTGTCCCTAGTTCTTTCAAAGGAAGAAAGTGGAAGAAAGGGTAATTTTGAAATCTACTTTTCAACATGTATTTTCATATTTTGAATGAATTTGTTGCATGAATTTGAATTTGGTGTGATGTTAATGTAGACATGAAAATAATCCTTACTCGCATCATGCATCTAATCATGCTTCAATTAACATTCTTTTCTCTATTCATCAAATAAATCAATTTATTTAATTGATTCACTAAGCTTCATAGTACTTAATTAAATAAATCAAATTATTTAATTAATTCCTTAAGTTCTGCTTATTTGATTCAATAAATAAAAATGATTTAAATCAAATATCAAAACCCCTAAAATCTTCCAATTTAATTAATCTGAATTAATTAACCTCTAATCATAATCACCCATTCTCTAGCTTTTGACTCAACTTGAGTCAAACCTAAACCCTTAACTAACCCACCCACTTGCACATGAAATGCATTTTAATTAATTACCTAATTATCTCTATTTTCCCTCACAAGACATATTCCTAAGGAATAATCCCTCATTAACTCCATTTGTTTGACTTTCTTGTCCAAACAAATTTCCCCCCAAATCTCTCAACCATATGAATTTAATGCTATTTTCAAATTTCAAACACACCTAATAAGAATTTATCATGCACAATGACCAAGATGTGCTCACCCTTCATCCTCTCACATCTTTACAAGTGGCATTTGGCCATTGGTTGAGGATTATTCCCACATTCATCTGTTTTTCCTCTTCTTCTCTCAATCTCATCTATAGATAAGAGGATTTTTCTTCTCATTTGGCATCCACAATTTGAGCATTCTTATTATAGTCATTTGGATTTCATTATCTTGCATCTTTTTTTTATCATCATCTTGAGGCTTATCAAGGATTGGGAAAGGGCTCCTTTACATATCAAAGGTGCACCAATCCACTATGGAATAGGTATGCACATACTTCATATGCTTTCAATTAGTCTCTTTGGTATTTTAGTGTTTCATTTGCATTATTTAGTATGATTCATTATTTCATAGATCCTAGTTTTACTTGCTTTGAATGGAAAAACAATACTAATGTGGTTCATTGTTTGAATTTTGTGTAAATTGGTGTCTACAATTAATATTCTTCACATTATAGGGAAAGGATGAACAAGGAAGTGGCAGGTGTGAAGAAATATCGCTAATAAGCTCAAGGCCTGATTTTATTGATTCTTGACACTAGCTTGCTCAATTTATATCAAAGAAGCGATAAAATTAGGCCTTGATTATTGGAGACGTTTCTTGGTTTATTTATTTTTTCCTTTTCCTTCTCATATATTTCCAATTGTATTTCTCCTCCACAAGTACATACAAATGATTTAATTTCATATATATAAATGTGTTACGAAATTTGTCTATTTTTCAGATAATACTTTCATCTATCCCCCTACTGATTCTCTTTCTTTGCACTTAGATTTGATGTTTCCTTTTCCTTACATCCATACATTAAGTTTTGAACGTAGTCATTTATATTGATGGGTTTGTTATAGGCTAAAGGTGTTGAAAGTGTATTGGTCGAAGTAGAGGCTTCCCCAAACCCTCTTGTTACACACACAACAGTGAGGATCCGTACAAGTGGAATCACCCCACAGTAAGTGCCAAGGACCCAAAGAATCCTATAAAATTTTATCTGAGAGTCTCCTCAATCGTACATAAAAGGAACTGTATGAGAGGATGGGAGAGGCTGGCAATAGTCATTTTCCATTCGGTCTTTGATCATGTAATTATTGAACAATTCTGGTGTCAAATTACATTACATTTGATCATGTAATTATTGAAAAATTATGGTGTGGAATTACATTATTTTAACTTATATTTGAAGACTATTTTCTTTTGCCAATAGTGGCATGTTGTGATTTTTAAGTTGTATTGTTAATCTTTCCATCAAGGCTTCAATGCCATTGGGGTGTAATTTTTGAAAATTTATATTAGGGATGAGGTCCCCCATTTGTGACCTCACTGATTCATAGCTTCAGGTCAAAAGAGTTTACCCCTCTTAATTAAAAAATATAATAAGTTCTATTCTTGCAGATTTCATGGCACTTTTTGTTGCCATGTTTTCATTATAAAAAAATTCAAATGTCATCAAATAATGGTAGGAAATGCCACCTCAAGTCTTATTATTTATGTCAAACTTACTTACAAATGTAAGCACATGCAGAGAGCACTTTATGTTATGCAGACTATAACAAAAAAATGTATTGAAGTTCCTCCTTGAATTTCAACTTCATATTTTATAACAACCCTTACTTTCAACAAACATTCCATTTCAATATCGTCATACGTTTCAAACAAAAAATCCACAAAAAAGTTGCAGGAAATGGAAAACACACAGGGTTGTGTCTCGCTTCTCAATTCTTGTTCAATGAGCACTTTATGTTATGTAGACTATGAAAAAACAATGTATTGAATTTCACCTTCATGTTTTATAACAACCCTTGCAACAAACATTCCATTTTAATATTGTCAATACATTTCGAATAGAAAATGCACATAATAGTTGCAGGATGGAAAACACATAGGGTTGTGACTCACTTCTCAATTCTTGTTCAATAAGCACTTTTTGTTATGCAGACTGTAACAAAACAATGTATTGAAGTTCAACTTCATATTTTTAATTAACGCTTACTTTCAACAAACATTCCATTTCAATATCGTCATATATGTTTCAAATGGAAAATGGACAAAAAATTTGGAAGAAATGGAAAACACATAGGGTTGTGACTCACTTCTCAATTCTTGTTCAATTAGAAATTTTTGTTATGCAAACTATAACAAAAAAATGTATTGAAGTTCCTCCTTGAAGTTCAACTTCATATTCTATAACAAACCTTACTTTCAGCAAACATTCCATTTCAATATCATCATATGCTTCGAACTGGAAAATGCACATAATAGTTGCATGATGGAAAACACATAGAGTTGTGACTCACTTCTCAATTCTTGTTCAATGACCACTTTTTGTTATGCAAAATATAACAAAACAATGTATTGAAGTTCAGCTTTATATTTTATAACTACCATTACTTTCATCTTCATATTTTATAACTACCCTTACTTTCAGCAAACATTCCATTTCAATATCGTCATACATTTTGAACAAAAATTGTACAAAAAATTTGCAAGAAATGGAAAACACATAGGGTTGTGACTCACTTCACAATTCTTGTTCAATGAGCACTTTCTATTATGCAGACTATAACAAAACAATGTATTGACATTCACCTTCATGTTTTATAACAACCCAGACTTGTAGCGAAAATTCTATTTCAATATTGACATATGTTTCCAATATAAAATACACAAAAAAGTTGCAAGAAATGGAAAAAACACAAGGTTGTGACTCACTCCTCAAATTTTGTTCAATGAGAAATTTTTGTTATGTAGACTATAAAAAAACAATGTATTGAAGTTTACCATCACATTTTATACAAACCCTTACTTCAGCGAACATTCCATTTCAATATCATCATACATTTCAAATAGAAAATGCTCAAAAAAGTTGCAGGAAAGGGAAAACGCACAGGGTTGTGACTCACTTCTCAATTATTGTTCAATGACCACTTTATGTTATGTGGACTATAACAAAATAATGTATTTAATTTCACCTTCATATTCTATAACTACCCTTACTTACAACAAACATTTCATTTCAATATCATCATACATTTTGAATAGAAAATTCACATAATAGTTGCAAGGTGGAAAATACATAGGGTTGTGACTCACTTCTCAATTCTTGTTCAATGAGCACTTTTTGTTATGAAAACTGTAACAAAAATATATATTGAAGTTCACCTCCATATTTTTTAACAACCCTTTATAGAAAATGCACAAAATAGTTGCAAGAAATGTTCAACTTACCTATAATGGTCCTGGAAAGCATTTTGATATGTCAAAAGTTAAAGGTTTTGTTGCACAGCTTATAAAAGTTTAAGATTCCACAAAAATAGTTGCATTGGAGGTTGGTGGAGGAGGGAGTTTGTGTAATGGGGTAGTGGATACATAATAGACAAGAAAGATCCAACTTCAAATAGGACATCTACATACATGAGTAATGATTATCCCTTTAAACAAAATCCAAGCCCATACAATTCACCTCCTCGCCTGTGCCTTTTGCTAATAGGAAGGCTACTTGGCTAAAAAATATCCCCTTTGTAGCATATAAATTTCTACAAACTCATGCACTACAAAATAAAAATTCCATAGCTAGTTCAATTTCATCTTCATATAAAACAAGAGATATTGGCAGCCTTGCATTTCGATTTCTCAGTAATTTGGCTAGTTATTATTGAGTTGTTGAGGAAATAGTATGGGCTTGGATTTTATTTAAAGGGATAATCATTACTCCTATATGTAGATTTTCAATTTGAAGTGGGAGCTTTCCTATCTATTCTTTATCCACTACCACATTAGACAAATTCCCTCCACCAAACTCCTTGATGCAACTATTGTTGTGACATCTTAAACTTTTATTAGTTATGTAACAATGACTTTTTTAGAACACAATGATTTGCTGAGACGAGGGTGAATCAGTAGATATTAAAAAAAAAAATAGCTCTAAAAACTTTTGCAGAGTTGACCTTAAACTCAAATGTGTGGATTGAAATACTAAGAGATATAATAACCACAAGCACAAGATAAATCAACAAATAACACTAGATATATGTGGAAAACCCAAGATAGGAAAAAACACGATGAGAAATGCTGCTAGGATCTACTATCCTAATCTAGCTCCACAAGCATCAAAGTTCAGTTACAATGTTTAGAGCTAAGACTTGGAAAGGAAGCTTCAACTCCCTATTTTAGAAGAAACAAATTCTAGGATGCTACAACACCCTAATTTGAGCTACAACTGAGTGCAAATGGAGGCTACAACCTCTTATAGAATTGAAAGTTCAAATATGCACATATGATTAGTTCTACATAAACCTGAGATGCATCAATACATACAACACAATGTCACACTTATTGCAGCTTACACTCTGTTATTATAGTTGTACTCTCAGCAACACATACTTATGTTCTTCACTCTCCTCTACTCTGCACTATCTTCTCTACCATATTCTCAGTTATACATCTCTTTGTTTAGCATTATGTTTCCTCACTCTCATCACACTCTTGTAGACTTAAACATATATACAATACTTGATTGTCTTCCTTCTTTACCAACCTACATTTATTACCTTGAGATTCGCTACATCAACCAAATCAGCCCTCGCATCCTGTTAGGGTTTATTTCTCTTACAAAACTCACTAGTAAGCTACTTTTGCATTGGCCCACACAACATTTATTTTTGATATAGAGAATTTTCTTGTGTTCTCTCTATCAAACCCTAAAATCTGATTGTGCATTTAATATATTCTTTTGTCAATATGATCAAATTCGATCTTGATCACTTCCACAATCTATATTGTTGCTTTGAAGATCGAATCTTCATTCAATTGGTCACTGAGTGCAGTTGGACCAATTAATTCTCTGCTTTGTGTCAGTTTCTAGTTGAATTCCTGTTTACACGGACTTAGTCATTTGATCTCTTCATCTTTGAATCTGGGTCGTCGATCTCCCGACTTCACACCATGATCCAACGATCATCATTCATTGGCGTATCTTTAAAACCCAACTACTCAATAAACGTCCATTTAAATCTTGATCGTTGATCACATATATAATCATTTAGCCATCAATTGTTGATTTGCAATAGCGATGCAAAATTAACCACTAAACATTTTCCACATGTCATTCTCAAATTTTCTTTATGACAGTTAATGCATGTCATCCTCCTTCATCATCACATTTAACTTCTCACTGTTTGATCATCCTCATGTAATCTACATGGTAGAGCATATTTATATATTGTTCACCACACATGGGGTCCACTAGGACACACATCCAAAATTCGCTCATCTTGTGAGCTTGCAAATGGGCCCACACAAACCTTCTGAGGTTTGCGATATGTTTCCATTTTTTATCTAAATCAATGTCATGCAACTCACAACAACGATGTGAGTTGGTCTATCAGGAAATCTTTATTTTCCACTTGTTGGCCTTCGTCACAATCTTCCATCATTACCATCACTTATTTCTTCACTAGGTCCCACCATCTTCATTGATGGTCAATATGCATCCACCGTTCCTCACCAACCTTACAGGTCTTGATCAAGACCCACCAGAAACCTTACGGGGTGTGCGACCACTGTCTGATCTCGACCATCATGGATTAATCTCTAGTGTTCCTCATAGACCTCACAAGTCTTGATCGGGTCTCGCCATAAATATTGCAAGATGTGTGACAACCATCAGATCTTGTCGTCTAAACCACAACCATCGATCATGCTAGATAAATATTTCACTTAGGACTTAGAAAACATTAAACATGTTGAAAATTTTCTCAATTGGTAAATTCAAGGTGAAGGGGTCGATCACCCTCACAACTTCAAGGGCTTCAGTCATAACTTAAGCAACTAGTAACTGAAAATACCCAGTCAACAATGGAATAGAACATCTTCTCACAATGACATGACTACAAACACATTAGGGTTTAACTATAAACCCTAATATCAACTAAGAGAATAAATAATACATTTTTGGGAAGATCCTCCACTTTCACAACCTACACAATACCATTTTGGAAAGCTCTCAAAATCCCATCATGAATTTGCAGGTTGTTCACCCTTTTGACATCAATGAAAAAAATAGTCTAATAATCTCCCCTTTGGTATTGATGGAAAAACTCTAACTGTTCATTCAAGAACTACGAAAACTTTGCACCAATTTGATTAGCACACTATAACACTACAACTCCCCCTATGACATACATCTCATCTATTTTTTGTAGCATCGACTTTCTCCCCCTATGCCATACATCTCATCTCTTCTGTGTAGCATCGAATTTATCCCCCTATGAGATATATCTCATCTCTTCTATGTAGCATCAACTTTATCTCCCTTTGACATCAATGCAAAAGGGTGCACTCCCCCTGAAGAAAGGCTCCAATTTTGAACTCTAATATTTTCATGAATTTATCACATAAATCTTAACCAAGGTTGAATAATTGATCAATGAAGCTCCCCTGGATGCATTCCCTATCACTAGAGTTTAGTGATATGAGGTGGAAGAAACTACTCCTAGATTCTGCCTCAGGTATTCAAACTTCTCTATAGGAAGGGGTTTTGTAAATATATCAGCCACTTATTCCTTGGTGGGAACATACTCCATGTTGACTTCCTTATCTGCAACCTTTTCTCTGATGAAGTGATACTTGATTAATATATGATTTGTTTTGGAGTGCATCAGTAGATTCTTTGAGATATTAAAGGCACTTGAATTATCACAAAATATCAAAATGGGCTCATTGTACTCTACCTTGATGTCCTTTAATGTCTACTTCATCCATAAGACTTGAGTTCAACATGCAGCTACTGCAACATATTTTGCTTTTGCAATGGAAAGATTAATAGACTCTTGTTTTTTTCTCATCCAAGAAATCAATTTGTTCCCCAAGAAGAATGCTCCTCCATTGGTACTCTTTTTTTCATCCACACTACCTGCCCAATCTACATTTGCATATGTTGAACATAATGTGAAATATTTGCAATTGGGATATCATACACCATAGCCAACAGTGCTTTTGATGTATCTAAAGATTCTCTTTAACATGTGATTCTTTTGGCTCTACCTAAAACCTAGATACCATACAAAGTGCTTGCATTATACTAGGCCTTGATGCAGTTAGATATAGTATAATTCCAATCATTTATCTTTACAACTTCTGATTTGCATCAGGTGACTCATCTAATTTTATCAACTTGTAGCTAGTAACCATGGGAGTACTAACTAGTTTACAATCCTCCATGCCAAACTTTTTAAGAATTTATTTTGCATACTTGGTTTGTGATATAAAAATACCTTTATCATTTTGTGTAATTTGTAAACCAATAAAAAATTTGAGTTCTCCTAACATGGACATTTCAGACTCATCTTACATGTTTGTAGCAAATATTTTGCACATCACATCACTTCTACCACCAAATATAATATCATCTACATAAACTAAAACAATGATCATTTGCTTACCCTCATATTTGAGATATAAATTTATATCAGCACAACCTTTCTTGAATCCTTGTTGTTGTAGATATTTATCTAATCTTGAATACCAAGCCCTTGGTGCTTGCTTCAAACTGGATACAATGCTTTCCTTAATTTGCAGACATAATCATCATTTTCTGATAGCTGAAAACCTTCTAGCTGCTCAATATATACTTCCTCTTCGAGGTTTCCATTTAAAAATACATATTTAGCATCCATTTGATAAACTTTAAAACTTGTATACATAGAAAATGAAAGAAATATTCTAATAGCTTCTAATCATGTAATTTGAGCAAACGTTTCTTCAAAATCAATCCCTTCTAATTGTGCATATCCTTTCAACAGTAATCTTGCTTTGTTTCTAACCACAACTCCATCTTCATTCAGCTTGTTTTTGAATACCCATTTTATGCCTATTACATTCTTGCTTGATGGTATAGGAACCAATTCCCAAGTTTTTTTCTTTTCAATCTAATTGAGTTCTTCTTCCATTGCTTTTAACCAGCTTTCATCTTTGTTGGCTTCATCAAAAAAATTTAGTTCAATCTAAGACAAGAGATCAAAGTTTACTTGTTCCTTGTCCTTTTGCAAGTCTCCTTCTAGTATGCACTCCTATATTCTTTTCACCAATTATCTAATCTACAAGATGATATTTTTGCACATATTTTTTAGGAGCACATTCAACCTCTTGCTCATTCTCTTCTTCTTGTTCCTCTTCTTCAACTCATGCACCTATGTCATCCTCATCTGACTCACTTCCAAGATTTTTTTTGTTAGGCTGACCCTAATTTTCACTTTCATCAACCTTGACATGTACACTCTATACAATTATATGCAATCTCTTATTGTAACACTTATAAGCTTTGCTTTGGCTAGAATACCCCAATAATATCCCCTCATCACATCTTGACTCAAAACTTCCTAAGTCTTCATCTTCTCTTTTAATATAGCACTTACTACCAAATACTTTGAAATGCTTGACTGATGCAAGCCTACCAAACCATAATTCATATGGTTTCCTACCACTATTAGATCTTATAAGTGATTTTTTATGAATGTATACAGAAATTTTCACTACTTCTTTCCAAAATGTATCTACCAATTTTACCTCATTCAACATTGCTCTAGTCATCCCCTTCACAATTATGTTTCTTCTCTGTACCACACCATTTTTCTATGGTATTCTTGGGGCTGAATACTAGCGCTTGATTCCATGATCTTCACAATATTCCATGAATTCCCCACCTCTGTGTGACCTAAGACATTTTATTCTTCTCCCAATCTCATTTTCTACCATCTTCATATAACTTTTAAAAGCTTCAAACACCTCAGCCTTCTCCCTCAAAAATGTGACATATGCCATTTTGGTATAGTCATCAATCAACAACATGAAGTATCTTTCTCCTTGAAATGATCTTGTCGTCATTGGACCACATATATCAGTATGGATTATTTACAAGGATTTTGTAGTAGATTAATTCTTTGTGGGAAATTTAAACTTTATTTTCTTTCCTTGCTAACAACCTTGACAGATGATTTTATCAAGCTTTCCAATCTTAGGCATATTTCTGAACAGGCGTTTTGAACTTATTTTCACCATGTTATCAAATTTTACATGTCCTATTCTTCTATGCCACAACCAACTTTCATCTGTTTGATTGATTAGACATGTTTGACCTTCAACTTCACATAGATTGTAGAGATAACTATCAATCCTTATCCCTTGAGAAAAAAATTTACAATTCAATCTTATCTTGTAGCCTTTAGAATCAAATACAACTTTATATACATTATCATATATCTGACTGACACTAAGAAAATTGTGTTTTACACCTTCCACATAGAGCACATATTTAGTTTTGTTCTTTCCATCTATGCTCAAAATTCCATTACCACAAATCTTGACATCAGTATTATCACCTAGACTTACTGAACCTCTTTTTTTTATTTCAAGCTTAATGAATTTATTTTTATCTTCGGTCATGTGTTTGGAGCAACCACTATCAATAATCCATAGATCTTGTTCCTTTGCATGTAAATCCATTTCAGAAATCATAGACTAAGTGATGCAAGAGATCTGCTCTTTCTCCTTCCATATCTTCTTGGGATTCTTCTCATTTTTCTTTTCTTCTATCTTAGAAGTATTATTTACTTTCACTTTATTAGTAGGTTAGGATTTATTCTTCTCATATTTTACACTTGGTCCTGTAAATTTTTCTCTAAAGTTTCTATCTATATGAGAAATTTTTTTGTGATTATAACAAATTATATTCATATCAACCAAGGGAGCAAATGGATTCTTCCTTGCAAAATTTGTATTCTCCCTTGGAATGACTTTACATTCTCTAGCCCTATGACCAAAATTGTTACAAGTATAGAAATACCCATTGAAAGAGGATGAGTACCTAATCATGTAGTTTTCTTCAGCTAGATGAAGTGATCTTCTTTGTGTAGGCCTCCTTGGATAGTGTACTCTTGTGAATCCATCATTATCTACTTTTTTTATGTTCTACATATTATTTTGTTGATCAGGAACTATCTGGTTTTCCTCCTTGACTTTGACAGATTTCTTTTCTTTATCAGATTTTTGTTCATCTTTAGGAGCTTCCTCTTGTTATGCCTTGCATAACCACCCCATCTTTTTCCTTGATCAAAATGGGTCCCCCTTTTGTTTGGTCCTTATTTTTTTTCAAACAAAGTTTGGAGTTATTCTTTTCCAATACTTTGTTTCTCTTTTGTTTGTTCTATCGAAACCGGAACTAAATCGGGTTTTGAAACTTGTTTCAAAGATTTCATTCTGATCCCGATCCCGATGGTATTTTTGTGGTTTTTTCTTTTTTTTCTTTGCCAGAGCCCGAGTGGAAGTTAAGTCTGAAGTTATTCATGGTTTCAAAATAAAGGTCCATTCCGCCTCTGCCTCCACATTTTGGTCTGTTTGTTTAGATTTAGGTTTTATGTTGGGTTTTCTCGTTTTGGTCTTCGTGTTTTTATTTGACTTTTTATTTCATTTTCTTCTTTGTTGGTGGAACCGGAGCCGGAATCAGAACTGAATGCAAAACTCAAATGAATTTCTAAATCAATTCCCACTCTGTTTCTGCTCCTACTATTTTGGGTTGTTTGACTTTACTAAAGTCTCATAGCAGTAATGTGCTAATTTCCTCTGTAGTTTCGACTCTGATCTGCCACATTTATGGCATTAATTACAGGAGCCTTGCACGTATGAAGCTATAGTTTCAACCTTAATTAGGGATTAACTGGAAGTTATCATCATTGTTTAGAAGATCAGGAGAAAACTAGAGTTGCAGTGGAGCGGTTGGGCGTGTGATTCGATCAAAAGGGAGATAATTACGCGCAGAATCACTTTAGAGGGCTAACCTATTTGTTTACATTTGAGGCAGGGTTTATATTCTTCTCTTTCATTTTTTTTGCATATCGTTTCGTTTGATCATTGGTTTCTCATGAATTTGTGACTCTTGGTTTTCTTGCGAATTCATGTTGTTTGTTTTGTTCATGTTCTCTATTTTTTTTGTTCTTTTGTTTTTGTTTTTATTTTCTAGTGTTTAGTTTCTCGTTTGTTTGTTTTTATCACGGTCATTTTCACATTTTAATCGTGACCATATCATGATGCCCTAGTTTTCAAATGGCATGGATTAGTTACTATTTTTATGTTGGTAGGGTTTTATAAATTACAGTTTTACTTAGGAATCCTATTATGCATTGATCTGATTAGTTTGAATGGGGTTAAATTCGTGCCCTAATTTTTTGAAGTCAAGGGTTTGTGGATTAGGGTTTTGGGTTTTTTGTTTTAAATATGATGCCCTAATTACAGTTTCCTCTTGGTCATATGGGTATGTTCCCGTATAAGTTTATTTTTAAGCCTTTTTTCATTTTGATATGACCTAGTCCTTAGATCATGATGTTATTTATCATCCTATTGAAATCACTTATGAAGTCATGATTATTTTTCAGCGGAACTGGAATCGAAATCGATTTTGATCTTGAACCATGTTTTTGTAATAAGTATCGATTTCATTTCCATCCCATCTCTGACTTCGCTTACAGTAAGAAGCAAGCTTTCCAAATATTGGTAACTTTGTAGAACTGGAATAGGAACCAAATATGAAATTGAAAATTCTTCACGGAACCAAATCGGTTTTCATTCCGATTTCGATTTCAGTTACCATCCCAACTTCATTTCTGATCCCACCATATTATTATTACAAGCTCAATGCTTGTTCTGGTTTTGATCCCGTCAGTGTTTTTAAAAAGAGATTGTTTAGAATGTTTTATGCCTAGTTCTACCTCTGGTATGTATAGAAGGATAGGATCTCTAAGTCATATTTGGTTATATTTATTATTGATCTAATTTGGGGTTTTCTTGTTGGAAGTTAAAGGATGTCAGCAGCATCAAAAGAAGCTTCTCAGAGGAGTCATCCTACAAAAAATTCAAAGGCATCAACTAAGCCTAAGAAGGTTAAACCATAATAGCTACCTTATACCTTGAGGTATGACCATAAGGGTCCTGCTATCATTGTTAGCAAAGTGGAATCTGATTGGGCCAATATAACTAACACAAATTTGGGTCCATTTAATTATGATTTGTATTCAGAGATATTTTTTGAAGAGGTGACAAGGAAAACTCAAAGAATAGTTGAGTCTGGCCTGGCTCATATTGTTGTATTTCCTCTATCCATTCAATGCCCAAAATTGATCATGACAGTAGCTAGAGCTTACAATCCTACCACTAGACAATTTTTAGATTCACAAGATAATGTTATCATAGACTTGACTCCTCAGATGTTTCAGTTTATGTTCAATGTCCCTAATCCAAAGAACCTGGGGTAGCTTAATGAGGCAATAGCCTTAGAGATATATACCAACCACAAGGAAACTAATAAAGCCCACTTAAACAAGAAATGGTTAAGAGCGGAGAAGAAGTCCTTGACAAAGCTCTCAGATCAGCCAAAAAAGGCAGAATTCTACAAATAAGTAGAAGACATTATAATGATGTTATCTAGAGTCTTTGGAAAGAGGGATGCCTTTCATTTTAAGGAATGGATGTTTCCATTCATTCAAACAATATTAGATGGCAGGCAGTAGTTTGATTGGCTTATGATTGTCTCAGATAGCATACATGATCAACTGACCAAAGTAAGGGAAACTAAGAGCTTATTCATGACCTCTTATGTTGTCTATACAACAGCCAGAGGATGTATCTTTCCAGGGTTAAAAAGAGTGGGAATATTGGGAGAACCTGATGAACAAAAGAGAGTATGGGATCATTATGACCAGCTATCCCTACAAATTTTTGAATCACATTTTAGAAGAGTTAATGATGCATTTTTATATGTGGTTATTAATCAACTTACTGGAGATGTAGGGTATAGACTAAGCCAGGAGGCCATGGCATTTATTAAATAATGGGGATGTTGGTATATCTAGTACCCCAAATTTACTTATTTCAGGTTGGTTGGGTTTGAGGGTCATCCTCATTTGCTTCCAAGATGTTGTAGCAACAAAATAGTTTTAATGGAGTTTGTTTACCAAGCTTTGGGGTCAATGCCAGGTTTGGAAAAAAACATAAACCAGGTTGTCACAAGTTCCCCATGCAATTTGGTGAGTATAGCTACCCACACCTTGTGGGAGCTAAGGTGGTTTGAAGTGAGTTGATACATTTGAAATTGGGCTTATATACTGCCTGGAAGCACTTTGACCCAAAGAAAAATATCAATTATTTTCTTGCTTCAGTCTTTGATAGATATTTCAACCTGCTGGAGGGATCTCCAAGATGAATATGACCTCAGAAAAATAAATTATGAAAGGTTGTCTATCCCACTTATGGTGGAATTTGGGGTGAAGGTTCATGTTCATGATACACTAACAGATGATGGGGTAGTGTTGGATCCTTTGTATGAGGCACTGAACATAGGTATTAAGAGTTTGGACCCGATGGATTGGGATGCTGAGGAGACAATTGACATCAAACAAATAGGAAGATCAATCTTGGATAGGAGTATCCAATGGGTTGTGCTCAGAGCCAAAGCTCTTGGAGGTCAAGCTCCTAAGAAAGGGAAAGGATACAAGAGAACCAAGAGGAAAGTGCCTCCCAAAGAACCATTAGAATTCTTCCCTCCGGATATTGAATAACTTGATCTTGAAGCTTCGGCCAAAGATATGTCTGAGACACATGAGGATAATATCCCAACAGGACCTGTGGCTCCAACATCAGTTGTGGGTGAATCATCTACCCAAGTCCCTCCTATAGAATGATAAGCAGGAGAGATGCCTAACGGGACTCTCCATAGTATAGCTGAAACCTTAAAGGGAAAGGAAGTAGAAATGGAGGTCCATGATAGTGAAATAGATTCTTATGAGACTTTATTAGAAAAGGATGCACAAGAGGATATGCCTCTGGAGAAAACTGAGCATGTGTTAATAGAGGAAGACCAATGGGCATTGTTTGAAGAAGTAAAGAAGTCTTAAGATGCGAAGGCACATGCAAAATCTATAGAAAAACTAAAGGAAATAGATGCTAAGGAAAAAGCTTATGCATTACTTCAACAAAAACAATTAGAGGCTAAGCATAGAGATGATGCAATAATAAAGTAGCAGAAGCATAAAGTAATAAAGCAGCAGAAGCATAAGGAGCATGAGCTCAAGACAAAGGAAGAAAATGACAAGTTGGAGATGGTGCAGAAGATCCATGAGCTAGAAGAGGAAAAGGCTAAACAAAGGAGAGAAAGAGAAGCCCTTGAGGCTAAATTCAAAATAATTGAAGAAGCCTACAAGAAACAGGAGGAAACAAAATGCCTACAAAAGGAGAAATATTGTGAGGAGCTGACCAAGCAGCAACAAAAGGAAAAGGAGGCCTCAGATAGACTCAAGGTTTTGGAAGAATAAATAAACAAGCTCCTTGAGGAGAAGAGGTTGGAAGAAGAAAGATTGGAAAAGGAACAAGAGAAAATGAGGATGCAAGAGTAGAAGGACAAGGAAGAAGTTGAAAAGCTTGCACAAGAAAATGTAGAGGGAGAACAACAAAATGTACAAGAGGTTGATTCTCAACCTAGGGTTAATATACTAAAGCCATTATCCTCTACAACTGTTGCCTCCTCTTCTACTATAATGGCCAATAATCCAAGTGCTCCTACCTAGTTGAAGCTTGATCTTCAAAAGAGACCAATAATGCCCTCATAGCCTCTTAATTGGGATGACATGATGAAAGAAATTGTAAAGGAGAGACCCAAGAAGAAGGCTAGGATTCTACATTCTACAAGGCTAACTAAGGGAGGAGAAATTATTGTTGAATGTGCAATACCAGTGGTGGATAAGGATGTGGGAGATATGTCGATCAGTGATTACCAGTTGGGCACTGTCAATTTGGGAAGGCCTACAAGAAATCAGTAGATGAACCTGATTGACGTTGTAGCATCATCTACCAAGTCAAGGATGATAAAGGATAAAGAGAGAAAGGATGATCTCAAAGCTCAATTGGATCAGCTACACACCTTTTTGAAGGATGTTTATGCTCCTAGATCACAACAAGTTACCACCATAGAGACACCAGTTTTTCTCAATGCAGGAGAGGTGGATGATTTGGTGCATGTAAGAAATAAGGCTAGGATGATGGACAAATGGACTGATAAGCTTAACCACGAGATAGGTGAGGTGCCTTGGGAGCAGTTTTGAGGTTCATAAGGTAGCATTAGAGTTAATAGAGGAAATGAAGCACCATGCTGAAACATTGGAACAACAGCAGGAAGAATATAGGGGATATGTCCAGAAGATTTAAGATATCAATGAATTTCCAAGGTCCACTCTTCTTGAGCAGTCAATCCTTGAGGAAGATAATGTAGATTTCTTGGAGAAGGCCACTAGTATAATCTAGCTTATATCTGATTTTATATATAAGCATAGGAATGAAGTTCAGGATTCTAGTAAGGAGTTAAATGAACAACTTGATGAACTAGAATTTGTTGTAGCTATTCTATTTAAAGTTGATATACTGGTTAAGGAGGGTTTTCCTCTAAGTCAGTTAAAAGAAAAATGGGATAGTATATTTCAAGAGGTTATGCAAAAGGAAGATGATGGAATATCTACTATTAGATAGATTAATGGATATCAAGGAAGAAGTAAAGGCTGCAAGAAGGGAATTGACAAAATTGAGGGACATGAAAGAGTTTTCTATTGTGGAGTTAAAGAGAATCAAATTCGAGGATAGCTGGATTGATGGGTTGGATATAGATGTTCTTCAATAGGTTTTCTCCAGTTATGATGAATACACTTTGGAGAAAACTATGCAAGGATGATTGGTAGTCTTTTGGGTGCATGACTTTTCCCCTTTTCTTTTATTCTCTCATGTTTTACAAGATGATCAACATTGGAACTGGAGATCAACCGATCTAAGTTTCCAAGAAAGTTTCAGTTCTTAAAATTGTGGATCTCAATTTTGATTGAGAGGATTTTATGCTTTGTACGTCTATATATAATTTTGGGGTACCATATTGTAAGGGTTGGCTAATCATAATAGAATTGGCCACCTAATAGTAGGAGTTAGGAATTTCATAGCTTTGCAAAGATACTTTGTTATTATTAGTTATAGTTGAATACAAATACAATTTTTTACGCAATATTGTGTTGGAATTGAGTTTACTAGATGAGTTTAATGAATAATAATCTATATATATTCCAGTGAGTTTTCTGAAGCATAAGTGTTTCTTATTTGATGAGAATCAATAGAAGGAACCATATTTTAAAGGTTATTTCATTAAATTATCTATGGATTGAATTGTTGAATGTCTTTTGATCTATGATTTTAGCAACGAATGAGATTTTGTTCTTTTTTGAATCTTTAAAGTATTATGAGGTGTGATTTTGATGGTTAAACTAAGCACCATAGATGCATGCAATAGTATGGGTTGTTTTGTACCACCTTTCAGCTTTGGTCCATTTCTGATCTGCTCATTGGCCTTCTCCAATTCTTTCCTTAAGGCAACTATTTATGCCTCAGCTTTTGAGCATCTATCCATCTCAGATTACAATTCATATTTCATGACATCCTCAATTCTCTTATGCTCTTCTACAAGAACTTTTAGTCCTAATAACACCTTATTGGACTTTTCAATTTCTTGTGTTAATCTATAAGTATCCTTTTGAGCATTCCTTTTTAGCTTCTTGTTTTCTCTCTTAAGATCATCATATTTGTCTCTTAGTTCATCAAGATCTTCAAGGGAACTAATTAGTTATCCTTCAAGATCAACAGATACCTCATCTCCTCCTTCATATGGGTCCTCAATTTTTGCATCTTACTAATCCTTAGTTTCTTTAGACATGAATAGAAATTATCTTCTATTATCTCTCATTACAAGGGCATGGCCTTGATCCTCTTCTGAACAACTAGTAGCATCATACATTTCACTTTCTTCATTGATTTATAAACTCTTCTTCTTCTTTCCAAAGTTAATTTCTTTTAGGGTGGAACTCTTTCTTCTTTCTACTATCAAATTCTTATTTGGAACTATCTTCTTTACCATATGGACACTTTGAAGAAAAATGACCTATTCTGTTATATTTAAAACATTTAAAAGGGAGCTTACCTTTATACTTGCTAGATCCTCTTCTTAGCCTTCTTATGAAGTTTTCTTCTTCCTCATCAATTTTTATATAATCAAACGCAATGATAGTAGCTTTTTCCTTCTTATCAGCTTCATCTTTTTCTTTCTTGACAACCTTAAATGTAGCTTCTCTCTTAGATGATTCAACACTTGGCATTATCATCTCATATGTAGTAATTATGCCATGCACCTCATCAAGAGTAAGTTTATCATTTTATCTTTCTTCTTCGATAGCGAAAAAATTGGCATCATATTTAGTTGCCATCGACCAAATAAATTTCAACACAACATCTTCTTCTTTCAGATCTACACCATATCCTTTAATTGAATTTACCACATCATCAACTCTCTAAAGATAGTCTTCAATATTATCTTCTTCGGTCATCGTCAAGCCTTCAAAGTTTTCTCTCAGCACTTGTAACTTTTCCAACTTCACTTTGGTGTCACCTTCATAGATTTTCTTCAATTTTTACCAAACATCATAAGAAATTTTACAATGCATAACTTTGCTATGCACAAAGTTAGAAAAATTATTCATAATAATAAACCAAGATTTCTTATTGTCCTCATGAATCTTCTTTGCTATAAGATCAGTAGGAATAGTAGCAGGAATAGTATATTGGATCTCAACACATGCCCAGACTTTAGTTCCAAGAGAAACTAAGTATCTTTCCATTAATGAGTTCCATTTTGCATAGTTTGATCCATCAAACATAGGTGGCTTGTTTGAGCCTTCCTGAAATACCTTGTGTTCACCTAACCAAGATCTACTCGAATTGGTTAAGATTCTCCTAGGGAACCTAGGGCTCTGATACCAATTTTTAGAACACAGTGATCTACTAAGAGGGGGGTGAATCAGTAGATATTAAAAAAAATTAGCTCTAAAAACTTTTGCAGAGTCAACCTTAAACTCAAATGTGAAGATTGAAATACTAACAGATATAATAACCACAAGCACAAGATAGATCAACAAATAACACCAATTATACATGGAAAACCCAAGATGGGAAAAACCACAGTGAGAAATGTTGTTAGGATCTACTTTCCTAATCCATCCTCACAAGCATCAAATTTTAGTTGCAATGTTTAGGGCTACAATCCCAAGGAAGCTTCAACTCCCTGTTTCAGAAGAAAAAACTTCTAGGATGCTATAACACCCTGATCTGAGCTACAAATCAATGCAAATGGAGGCTACAACCTCTTACAGAATTACAAGTTCAAATATGCATATGAGTGGTTCTATATAAACTTGAGATGCATCAATACATACAACATAATATCACACATATTGCAACTTACAGTCTGTTGTTGTAGATGTACTCTCAACAACACATACTTTTGCTCTTCACTCTCCTCTACTTTGCATTCCCTTCTCTATTGTATTCTTAGTTGTACATCTCTTTGTTCAACACACTATACCCTCGCTCTCATCACTTTATTGTAGACTTAAACATATATATAATACTTGATTGTCTTCCTTATTTACCAACCTATAATTATTACCTTGAGACTCGCTACATTGGCTAGATCAGCCCTCACATCCTGTTAGAGTTTCTTTCTCTTAAAAAACTCACCAGTAAGCTACTTCTACATTGAGCCACACAACATTTATTTTTGATACAAAGAATTTTCTTTTGTTCTCTCTATCAAATCCTAATATTTGAATGTGTATTTAATATATTCTCTTATCAATATGATCAGATTCGATCTTGATCACTTCCACAATATGTATTTTTTCCTTGAAGATAAAATCTTCATTCAATTGGTCATTTAGTGTAGTTGGACCAATTAATTCTCAACTCTGTGTCGGTTTCCAGTCGAAACCCTATTTACACGGACTTAGTCGTTTGAGCTCTTCATCTTTGAATTTGGGTCGTCGATCTCTTGACTTCATGCCATGATCCTACAATCACCATTCACTGTTGTATCTTTAAAACCCATATATTTGATAAATGGTCGTTTAAATCTCCATCGTTGATCACATATATAAACATTTAGCCATCAATCATTGATTTGCAATAGCAATACAAAATCAACCACTAAAAAATTTCCACATGTCATCCTATCACTGTCTTTATGATGGTCAATGCATGGAATCCTCCTTCATCATCACCATTCACTTATAACCGTTTGATCATCCTCATGTAATTTGCACCATAGATTATATTCATATATTGTTCACCACACATGGGGTCCTCCAAGACACGCGTCCAAAATTCGCTCATCTCATGAGCTTGAAAATAGGCCCACACAAACCTTGTGAGGTATGTGATTTTTTTCCATTTGTTATCTACATCAATGCCACACAACTCACAATAGCAATGTGAGTTGGTCTATCAATAAATCACTCTTTTCCACCTATCGGCCTTCATCACAATCCACCATAATCACCATCACTTATTTCTTCGCTAGGTCCCACCATCTTCACCGATGGTCAATATCCATCCACCATGGATTGATCTCCACTGTTCCTCATAGACCTCGCATGTCTTAATTGAGCACCAACAAAAACCTTGCAGGGTATGCAACCACCATCCGATCTCGACCATCATGGATTAATCTCAACCATTCCTCACAAACCTCACAGGTCTTGATCAGATCCTACCAGAAATATTGTTAGATGTGTGACCATGATCCAATATTTTTACCTCAACCACAACAGTCGATCACTCCAAAGAGATATTTCACTTAGGACTTAGAAAACATTAAATGCACAAAACATTTTCTCATCTGGTAAATTCAAGGTAAAGGGATTGGTCACCCTCACAACTTCAAGGGCTTAAGTCATAACTTAAGCAACTGGTAACCGTATATACCCAGTCAACAATAAAATAGAACATTTGATCACAATGTCATGACTGCAAACACATTAGGGTTTAATTGTAAACCCTAATATCAACCCAGAGCATAAATAATATATTTTTGGGAACAGCCTCCACTTTCATGAGCTACAC